>JABACO010000006.1:12010015-12051356 GCA_013339895.1 Ephydatia muelleri
CACCTGCTTCTGCTTCTCCATCAGCATGTCTGTTGTCAGCTTTGGAGCAGACTCAAGGGACTGGGGAGAAGAAAAAACCTCTGTCATGTCGTCATAGCAATGCATGTAGGAAAACCCTAAGCATATGTGAAGGTAGTGGCTTCATATTATTTCATGATGAGGCTTGTATTTGTAACATTCACTACCTTTAACTGAAATAAATTGCATCATTATAACATCACAAATTAAAAAGTAGGGTTTGATTGATTATGGATAGCTTAAATGTGATCATGTGATAGTGCAAGGGTATGATCATGAGATGGGTGCCAAATAGGCTACATGAAGGCATACACACAAACACACGTACACATGTACACACACACACACACACACACACACACACACACACACATACACACACGATGCAAGTAGCATGAAGTGGGCTAGTAGGCCAACATGGTATCATCTTTGATCAGGTATGCTTACCTCCAATCGTCTAGGTGGGAGTGTCTTGCGATGAGTTGACCCATCGGGCCTCATGTCAACCTCAAATGCCACAGGTGTCAGTACCTTTGGCTGATCTGTGGGCTCTTGCCTCTCCCCCTCCACAGTCTCCCGTCCTGCCTCTCCAGACATCATGTGATCACGTGATTTGTCATATGCAAGAATGACAGTTTGAGCCGAGAGCCTATCAGGAATCGAATCTTTCACCACAGTTTCATCTGTGTGTTGCATGCATGATATGCAAGTGTGAGTGTGTGTGAGTGTGTGTGTGTGTGTGTGTGTGTATGTGTGTGTGTGTGTGTGCATGTGTGTGTGTGTGTATACATGTTTGGCGTTTTGTATGTATGTATGTAGGAGATGTACGTATTTGTGTGTGACATTACATGTGCATTTAAGATGTGTGTGTGTGCGGGTGTGCAAGAGGGGAATGTCATGAATGAAGTGTTAGATGGTAAAGGTCTATAATCACATAAGGGGTTGACGTTATTTGACACTCTCGATGCATCAAACAATTATCATCCTCCTAGCTGAAAGGGACCGGCAGATACAGCAAGCAGATTATACGTTTTCCTCCTTTACATATCACACACGCAGACACACACACGCACACACACACACACACACACACACACACACACACATACACACATACACAGAGACACACACACCACCACACCACATACACACACACACACAACTACCACATCACATATACACACGTAACACATGCACAAAGTTGCGCCGACATAGGCGATCGAGTGATATGGCATAGCCACTCGCTGCACACGCGTAGTTCGTGGAACCATATCACACACTCACCGACAAACCCACATATATTATAACCCTGGTTTACTAATCTCTAAGAGGAAGGCTGGGGATGATTGGGGAGGGTTGCTCACTGTGGCGATCGTTGCTCTCAACGCTCTGGTCTGTCGCTTCTTGGTCTACGGCTGTCTGAGGTTCAGCGCTGATGTAGACAGGAGGAACTCGCGGGCAATCGCCTGTCGCATCACCGCTGTTGCCGTCCGCGGGTGCTTCTGCTTGAGGTTTCGTATTTATCACGTCTGGAGCGACTTTAGATGATTTGGACGCACCGCAGCCCATGATGGTTTGGATCCAGAACGAGTTAATTCCTCTTGGACCCCGCCTGTTTTAAACATCACCGTGGTAACGCTCGTGCCCAGACAGCTCTTCATAAAATCGTAGGCGGAGAGCCAGATATGTATAACATGCGTGAGCCAAAACTGCATATAAAATCTAGAAGTCAGTAATCTGATTATCTACGTGCAAGGATCTATATTGCAACGCTTTTCAATGATTATTAAAATTAGTGATTTGATATTTTTTGGTACATTAATTGATTATTTTATTTTATTTGCACATTTAAAGCATAACAGGAAATAACTGCATGGACCTAGATAGGATGGCGATGGCATTTGCTCTCACCACATATAAGAGTAGCCTTTCATACAGTTTTGACAGCACCACTGATTTGGCGATGAACTTGTAGCCAGCTTAAAAACTAATTTCAAAATCAGTCCATTACCTCCTTCCCCCAAGCCACATAGATACATACATACCCTAGTCTCGTTCCAGGACCGATATGACGCGATGTGCATAATGTAGTACGTAGTATAGAGTCTGGGAACGAGACTACAAATTACCCAGCCAAGCTCATTACATTTTACATCCTTGGGACCGAGGAGGGGAGAAAACTAAAGTAACTCACGAAAAATTCCAATTTGAAACCAAGGCTTCCACCCTCCACCTACAGAAACGCCCACTTTCTGACCAAGGCGCAATAGACCCTTCCCTTTAAGAAGAATTCCGGACGTGACATCACTAATCAACGTACTTCACGAATTGGGTTAAGTATACGTTAATGAGTGATGTCACGTCCGGAGTTCTTTAAAAGAAGGGTCTATTGCTGTCAAATTTTGACATACCAGTGCGCACAGAATGCTATAACATCAATACCCCGATACGCTGATGCCATCCATGCCGCCTTCACTTTGTCTGACTTCTTCAGCAAAGCTCAGTGTAACAAATCAGGGGTCGTCCAGCATCTAATATTAATATGATTGACATACACAGCAATTCAGGGCTTTGATTCCGGGCCCGTGACAGCACGCAATATCACCCGGAAGAGCGTGCTTCCGAATTTTGCGCGCCATGTGCTCTCGAAATCGTGAGTGGATACGAATGATTTCTCGGTCCCGGAGGATTATTTGTATGCGCACGGGGTAATTCGAGAGCAACGTCGCGCGCGAACGTGCAATTTTGTACGTGACCGAGGAACCTACCGTCTACGCGCAATATAGAACTATCGTCTGACGTAAGGAAAGTTAAATATAGTAGTTAATACTATCATTATTTCTAGTTCTCAGGTTATTGATCATATAGTCAAAAAATTTAATGTTTCAAGTTTACAAATATGAAACATAGAAAGTTGATAAGAGAACAAACCTGTTCGTAGAAAAGAAAGCATAACTGAAACAACACTTTTACCAAAAAATGGCCTTACCTCCCAGCAGTTGATGATGACGTTGTAACATCTGACTTCCATAACACAGGTCTTTCTTTAGAATAGTTCACTGCTGTCAACCCGAATGCACGTAGAATACACCGCCATTTGAGCGAAAGGAAAAGGGTAACAATAACGAGGTGCTGTTACATCACGTACGTTTTAGCGCTCTTGTTCAGCCAGGATGTTTCAGGTAGATCAAGGAATCCAACATTTCTGCCATAATGCAGTAGAGAACACCATTATTCTGTTCCCGACGTTACGCCTTGGAAGCAAACAAAGTGCCACACAAAAACACGTAATTGACAGCTTACCTCGCTGTGTAGCGTAGCCGGCCATTCTTTCTAACCAACAACCTGCCTGAATTGCTTCGCAGAACGTTATCCCAATACACAATTTCCTGACAAGCAAAGCTTTCAATTCAAAACGAGCGTAGGCTAAAGGTAACTCACCTGGCTTTCGTTTGACGATTTTGGAATAAAATGGCACCTCTCTGACTTACAGTGGAAGATGTAGTGTTCCACAGCGGTCATACATCCGATCAAAAAAAACATTCTGTGGAGCCATACTTACCGACGCGAGACGAAAATAATCATCACGTGATTCACGTGGCTGCTATAAAATGCATACCGCATGCGTCGTCATGATGTTTTACTAATGACATGGCGATTGCAGACCTCGCCTGCTGAGAGCGTGAGGCATTCTGAAAGACATTTCCATAATGGGAGGTTGGAGTTGGAATCCTGAGCCTTTGTATAAATGATATGACAAGCGGCCGTTCATAAATTACGTCACCTATATGGACCCCTCTTATACTGATGTATGCTTCATGTATACATCGTCACACTGGCTGCTACCACCCTGCATGCTGGGGACCCTTCGAAGTGACGTAATTTATGGATGGCACCAAAGAAGACACCGAGAGAACGAGGTACATTCTAGCGATAGATTGTTTGCGTGCCCCGCCTCTTTATACGATGCATACAATAAGTAACATCACGCAGCAGAACATACAATATAGTCTCCAGGGCAAGCTGAAGCATAAACCATCGTCCAAGAAATATATAAAAATGCATTTCTTCATTAAAAAAAACCAAGGCATTGACTGACCGCTTTGGTCGCCTCAGCTAATGCTCGTACCATTCTGAGTCGTTCTTACACCTTGTGCAGCAGGTGGATGAACTTTGTGTGTAATTGTGTGTGGTTATATACTTGCATGTGTAGCACTGTACTCAGAACCAAGTCAACAATATGAAAAACTATTCATTAACATGACTCTGATAGGTGAAAAGATTCTTGATGCATTTCCAGTGAGTGCTGCATAGGCCATTAGAAGACCAGTGGGATGATGTCTCATACCAATGTGAAGCTTACTGGACAAACTTTGTGTCACATACAATGAAATGTAGTGATACTCACGTCAGTATGTATACTATTATTAGTAACAAACGACTCACCTGATAGCCACACCCTTCAGAATCACGTGACCCTCAGAAGACCATTGGGGTGATGTCTCATACCAATGTGAAGCTTACTGGACAAACCTTGTGTCACATACAATGAAATGTAGTGATACTCACGTCAGTATGTATACCATTATTAGTGAAAAACGACTCACCTGAGATAGCCACACCCTTCAGAATCACGTGACCCTCAGAAGACCAGTGGGGTGATGTCTCATACCAATGTGAAGCTTACTGGACAAACCTTGCGTCACATACTATGAAATGTACCATAGATTATTTAGACATCTATGAATGTGCTGAGTGATACGTGTATACCATTATTATATCTAGAGACAAATTACTCACCGAAGATAGCCACACCCTTCCGAATCACATCACCCTAAGAAGACCACTGTGGTGAGGCCTCAGATCAATGTGAGTACATACAACTAGCTATAGCCTTGTTCTGACCCCTGAGCGACAACGAGTGCACAATGTTTTCGGTTCAGGCATTAGAAAACTAGCTTTTTTTGACCTCACATACCTTAATTAAAAATTCGTGGGACCTGACCTCTACTGCAGCTGTAGCCTCGGCGTGTTGTAAACTTAAAATAGAGGTATTCGAATTCAAATTCAATCATACGTGAGGAGAGGGTTAAATGGCCGTTTAATGATATTCCCGTACAGGATTGGGCGGTGAAATAATGGGACTACGTTAATCGTGAGTGCACGCTTTGTGATATGCACGGATGCATGACTGAATACGTAGTTTGTAATCACCCGCGTGCGGACGTCCGAATTGCTGTGATATTGCCCACCTATTGATGTTTTCATGTCTGGAACATACACCCAGATTGGGATATTAAAATCAAGAGTGTCTTGGCATTGCGTTCAGTTTTGCCCTCTGTTTGAAATTATCAGTATTACTTTAAATTCTGCAATTAAGAAAGCACACAACTGTATGCCTGTATTTACTCTCAAATCAAATAAAATAAAATAATTCTCTGTAGACACAAGTATCAAGCATGGTATGCTATGTCCATTTCACTCTATTGATTAGTGAATGTTGCACTAAATGTTTATAGTTTTCATTCAGCCTCAGCATTCTTAAGGTGTTGTTGGACCTTAAGGCATCTATTAGAGCTGCAGCTCCATCATCTTCAATTCCATCACACAATAGTACGTTCATCTCCTTCAATGTAGGGTGGACCTTCAAAACAGATGATAGCTCCAGTGCCCCCTGCTTTGTAAATGGATTTCTGCTCAAATCCAGTTTCTGCAGCTTGCAGCAACTCAGACCAATGTTAAGGCAATGAATGGCTTCATCATCTAGATCACATTGAGATAGAGCCAGCTCTAAAAGCGATGTGTTGTGTGCTAGCGCTTTAGCTGTGGAACGAAAAAGTAGCATTATTTCATTGCATCATTCAGAGTATGGTATATTGTACAAATTCAGCTTCTTTTATGTGCACAAATAAACAATTGTATGTTTCATGATGCATAACACAAATTCGTAAAACTTACCAATAGCTGCTGCTCCTTCACTTTCTATACTGTTACACTCCAAATCAAGAATTGTTAAGCAGGTATTGTTCTTCAGCACCGGCTCTATGTTTGTAAATTATTTTAAAAGACATTGGATAAAAATACTCCATGCACGATGTTTCAGAAGAAGCAGCATTGACTGTGTCACAACAGATTACGCTTCCTAAATTGTTACTCATGCAGGTATGCATACTTCGGCAGCTCACTTAAGTAGGTCAGCACCGTATGTGTGCATATGCCTGTCTTACCTAGAAGCACAATCCCACTAGGGGTAAGGTCACAAGATACCGCTCTGAAGCATGTGATGTGGTGGAAGGCCTTGCCCTTCTCGGCTAGTACCATCATCCTTATGTGCTCATCGGTGATGTTGCATTGCTGGAGCTGAATGCTCCACAGTGCAGTGCTATGAGTAATGCAGTACCCAAGTGCACAAAGATCAAATGGAGTCAGTGAAACTCCTTTACAGTGGAAGCGTTGCTCACTATTTCCTACCACAGATCGAATGTACACAGGCCTTTGAGTCTCAAACAGCCAATGCAGGTTCTCTACAAGACTGGCATTCTCTTTCTGCTTTGGAGTGATCACACTTGAAAAGTTGTCATCTGTATCAGACGATGGCAAATACTTTGTAAGTCCAGATGCAAGTCGCATGGCTAAGGAATTATTGCTGTTTGAAGCAAATTTTTTAATGCAGTCTCTTTGCTGTGGTATGGTTAGAGACATGACATGATAAGCTGTGAAGAACTCCTGTAGTGTCGAGTGAAGGAAACTGTGAACCAAACATCCTGTCAAAGGGTCTGTTCTTTTCTGCAAGAGCCCTGAATGGCATAAGAAAGGGGGGTCGCATAAATGGTTTTTGTTGAGATGGTTAATTGATACACGAATTATTTTTTTAATATACGTTTCGACACATCTGCAAGCATGGTGACAAAGCACTGTGAGTGTGATGATAATCTTAGTAATTGGCTACAGAGAAAGCACACATGCTTGGATCAAAACTACTCCTCCAAGCTACACATCTGTCCGTGTATAATTGTTTTGTGTACAGATACTAAAGATGTAAACAATACTTTAAGGATAAGATGCTTTATGTTTGCTCAAAGTTTATTACAAAAACAGTAACAGAACAAAAATAATGTGTGAGTTACAATAACAAATGAAACTGAAAATCCAAGTAATGGATGCACCAGAGTAAATGTGCCCTCAAACTGCACACATGCAATCACCCCATATCACTGACCCTCAGCAACATACCTAATGTTTGGGCTCTTTCTGGTAAATCATGCAAAATGGTTTCGCTCTTTATGGTGCTGTCATATGCTAACTTAGCAATGCCAGCGAGCCGGGAGAGTGTGGATGATGCCAACCCTTCGAAACATGTCCACTTTGATGGGCTGCTGGGTAAGGAACCTTCCAGGAGCTGTTTGACTGATTTAAAAAGCATATAACAAGCACTGCTGCAGCACAGATTGTCCATTAACCATTACTGTGCCACACAAATGGAGCCATCCAGTTCTGTATATGTCACTGCTTACAACAATCTACTTATTTGAGTTCCATACATTAACAGTAAAAAGAAACTCACATGTGGTGGCCATTTTTGCTGTACAGGTGTTGAGAGACTGATCTTTCTTCAGGATACCGATAAATACATGATAGACTTGAGGTACATTGATGGCCCTTGCCTCCACTGCGTTGAGTATGAGGGAGTTCTTCTCCTTTGTGGAGATCTGGTCCTTGTCACCAAACACAGGCTGTGTGAGTATTCCATCGCTACACAGTGACTGTGACAAGCCGACAGAGTCTCGTATTGTATCCACCAGTTCATCGCGATGCATCTGCAATGTCTTCAACTCAGCTGAAAGCTGCGTATCAACTGTGCATATCGAGAGGGAGCATGTGTTGTTGCTCTTGGTCTGGCTAAGCATTGTAATGTTACATCACTTTCTAGAATCATAGATATAGCTAATGAGAATTTACTAATTAATGTTTTATCGATCAATTAACTTATACATGATCTGCATACATGTTGTAATACATAGGGGCTCCAACTAGGAGGCTCCAACTAGGAGGCTCCAAATAGGAGGCTCCAAACTACTGCATGCGTGCATTGACCACAACATGGCTCCAGGGGAGGGGTTGGAAAGGAAAATAGTGATGGCATTTGGCACACCTTGTCTTGTGGGCATGAGCTGAATGTGAAAGTGATGTGAGTTGTATTACGTGTATTTCATACATAGCAGATAGCTTTACACAGTCACTGTGCATTTTACCTTGCTCCGCCTCGTCCTTTTCATGAAGGACCAGCAAGACCTGCGTGAAGGCAACGTACAGCTCCGTAATCGTCCGCGGTATGGGCTTCCCGACACCGCTGTGGTTTGTGTACATTTCGACCAACATGGCGCAGTACATGGGTACGGACATCAGACTGTAGGTGTGAGGGTGGCAGCCGATGTATCTTCTGAAGCTGTCCAGCAAAGTCCCGTTCGCCCTCAACAAGCGATCAATGTAGGTGTCGACTTCTCTTTTGCGAAACCCCAGTACCTCAATCAACTGATCTTGGAACCCACAACCTTGTCGAAACCGAAATAGGGTCTGGCTCGAAGAGGGGCGTGCCGTGATGATTAGTGTGACCCCCGGGAGCTCATTTCCTCGGATGACCTTCGCGATCAGCGACTTGCCCTGGAGGTCTACAGCTTGTTCGTCGAATCCGTCCAGCATCAGCACGGATCCCTTCCCTCCGACCGCTGCCACCGTGGCGACGACTGCTGCGGTCACGTGGGGATCGGGATGGCGAAAAAGTTCCGAGAGCTGGCTCGCCTCGCGCACGCTCCTATCCCGTAGCTTCAGGTGAACGAGGATGCCAAGATCGTCGAACATCGAGCGATCGCACCACCTCTTTCCGATCAGCCAGGCCAAAGTAGACTTCCCTATTCCGGGAGGCCCCTCCACAACGACACATCGATGGTAGTGACCATTCTCCATCTTGCCCACCTGAATTGAAACAAGGAGTCCTCTACTGATAAACCAATAATCTTACGTGCCCGTGTCTCACCTGATCTAAACGGATGGCCCTCCTCTTCCTTGCGTGCGTACGAGCGTCTGGAGGAGGGGACTCGTATCTGTCCTGCTCCTTCACGTCTTTGTCTACGATTTCCACCAGTGCAAGATCGAGGAACTGAATAGGTCTTACTGGGGGCCATTTGGAATGGACGAGCTGTGTACTGCTGATATCGTAGAACCCTCTGAGATATTGAATGTACTCTTCCACTTCACTAGCGCTCGATACTTCGGAGACGACGACATGCTTGGACTGCACTTTCCCGCTCTGAGCCACGCCCACTTCTGCACCATCTATCAGATCATAGTTAAAAAATCTTTCCAGCATGACTCGTTAGCACAACGTAATAGTCATCTGGTGAGCCCATGTGGATCACCCTCATCCGTACCTTCAATGTCGTACTCGTACACTTCATCTGAATGGATTTGGATCCTAGGTCTGACTTCGATGACTCCTAAACCACTTGTAGCTGCCTTCGAGGCCCCGCATCCCATGCTTGACCAGAGACTAATAAATCTCATTTATCTCCATGGATACAGTTATAGCGCAGCCCCACAGTGACGTAGCTTATTGTAAAGAGGAGGAGTTGAATATGATTGCCGCATGACAGGCGCCTGGTAAAGAATAAAAAGACGCGAAACGCGAAACTGCTCGACAAGACGATATTATATAATAGAGGGATTGGCAACGCGTCACGTGGGCCATAGAGATTAGCGTGCTGGTGTGATTCGCACCTGCATATAAGTAGTCTAAAACTCGCTGGTTTAAAAGAAGAAGGCTTTTTTATTTGTAATTTTCAAGTTCGCCATCACATGCACTACGTGCTGCTCTTTTGTTTGAAGGGCTGCGAGTGTTGTGTTGCATTATTTCGAGCGTTTTTGCCAAAATTGTGATTTTACCGGAGCGCCGTTTTTGTGGGACAGTATCTAACGAATCGATGGTCTTTTCTTCTTGAAAATGGCTTTATAAACGTGCAGATGGTTACATTGAAGCGTGGTGTTGTTTGTTTGTAACGGCAGTGCTCAGAACCGTTCCAACAGAACGTTGGATATGGTAATTGTGTGGGACAGTGTAGCCTTTATCGTTAAAGCTAGATCGCTAAATCTGACGCTGTCTTGTAGCTCTTGATTCATATTTTAGCATCCGAATATTTTTATATCTAGCGCGCGACTACGTTACGGCTTATACCTGTATTGTGTGATAGGTGATGGTTTTATGGTTGTTTCTAACTTGCTAGCTCATTATGCAGTCTATACAGCGGGAATTAACACGTATAATTAACTAATCGCCTCCTATAATGATAATTGCCCTATTTGTGTATAAGCATACATTTACTGGCTGTGTGTTCGAGTACAGGTGCGAATGGCACGCGCTAATGCGTGAAAAGTGGGCCCGTTTCATATTTTATCTCTGCATTATTAACTCGACACAAGTTGCCATGGCTTCCATTACAAATTAATCCAGCTTAATTAACACGTATCATTTCGTTCCTATAAACAGGTGGAGGATCCTTATGATAATGCACTTCTCTTCAGTATATTTCCATGAAAAAATAATTCATTTGATACATCACTTCTCAGATTTTGAATATAAAAACACATTTACAGAAGTTATGTTATACATGCAGTAATTTAAATAATGTGCACTTGGGACGTGTGAACTAGAACTAGAGTGAAGGGCACTCTTTCTAGCTTCACTCTTGAGTGACGATCAACCTCTGAAGAGTGACGTTCATTCTGTGGAATTTAGTGACAAACTACTGATTGAATTCAGTGATAAAAATGGGGTGACTGATGAGACTATAATAGTAAAGCTAGCGCATGAGTGATTGTTGAACGCATGCATAAGCGTCACATGTTTACTTTGTGTATCTTTTACTTTTCCGACGCATAGATTTCGTAACCATAATATTTCTATCACACGTCAGTAAATAAACATTGACTCAAATATCACTTCACTGCATGAATCAAGCTATACCAGTTGTCCCATTAAACGACCAGCCGAATTAAATCTATGCCACATGACTGTTAAATAAATTACTAAGGCTTAATGTACCTCCAAATCTTCTTGATCATTTCCAACAGGTTAGTTGACATGACGACAGCCAGACTTCATAGCATATCAAGGCTAATCCAGGAGTGAATGTGGCCCTCGAAATTTCACTCCTATTTTAAGTGAATAAGAGCTCTCTACGCGGAATACTCTTAATTCTCTCCCACACTTTCTTTGACGTGCACACTTAATAAGAGTGAGATTATTTTCTATTGCATGTGATTATTCCGTAATGCATATCATATTAATAAGTACAACAACAGCAACCATACGCATGTGCACAGACAACAAAGATAGCAGTCTTGTAGTTCATATCGAACTGCATGCAGGTTCAAAAAAGCATATTGCAGCTTCAGGGTGACCTCAATATTGCCATCCTGCCAAGTAATTTTGAATAGTCATTGAATGGTTATAATGATAAGTTATTACCTTCATGTATCAGTAGTCTCGTACCCAGACCCAAAGTTACGCAGCTGCGGGTTGATTGCATCACCACTACATGTAAGTAGCCAGAATTTTGAGGAACCAATCAGATCAGAGGTATGCATATCATATCTTTACTATAATCGCGAGGTTAATTGGGGATTTGTGAAGGTATGTGGTGACATGCAACAGTCTTTCTAAGGCTTATGGGTCGACTTGCCAGCTTCTACGGTGTGGTTACACTGCCCTTGTGTGTGTGTGTGTGTGTGTGTGTGTGTGTGTGTGTGTGTGTGTGTGTGTGTGTGTGTGTGTGTGTGTGTGTGTGTGTGTGTGTGTGTGTGTGTGTGTGTGTGTGTGTGTGTGTGTGTGTGTGTGTGTGTGTGTGTGTGTGTGTGTGTGTGTGCGTGCGCGCGTGCATGTATGTGCGTGGGTGTGTATGCGTGCGTGGCATACACACACACACTCACACACACACACACACATACACACACACACACACACATACACACACACACACACACACACACACACACACACACACACACACACACACACATGGTGACAGGTAAATGAATCACAAAGCATTTACATTCATCCCGTCTTAGCTCTCCTGACTACAGCATTCCGTATATAAGGCATGCCTGTGTATTTACAACTAAATTTGCAGCCAAGTAACTTTTGAATGATGTCATTGATGTTGATCAGTTATTCCGTAATGGCTGTAATAAGGCAAGTCATTGTTCTCTTACTGCTAATCATTGCTGGAAGAGGAGACGGAGCCAGTGCACAATCTGGTAAAAACCACACCCTCTACCTCCTCTCCTTGCTCGCCTATCCTAACAACAACACTTCGTTGGAACCGTCCATCTCAGATGGATATGACATTATTCCAGGCGCACATCTAGCGGTAAGCGATATCAACAACCGCAGCGACGTTCTTACAGACTATCGATTGGAGCTTTTAACAGCGGCCGATGGCTGCAATATTGACTGGATTTCCGTCATCAGTCTCATTGACAACCTGTACTACAAGGAAGGTAAGCAAATCGTGGGCATAGTAGGACCAGAGTGCTCCGATTCAACCAAGGTGGTAGCCTCCATTACGGGACGTCCAGAAATAGCGCTGCTTAATGTACACTTGGGGTCTGCTCCGGAGCTCGCCAATCGTACTTTGTATCCTTTCAGCTACGGAATTCGCCCTCCAACGTCCGCCGACGTCGATGCTGTGATAGCTTTGTTTAGCTACAATAAATGGACTCGCGCAGCGGTATTGTACAATTCCGAAATGTTGGTTGACTACAATTCCTTCCTTCTGTTCCAGGAGAAGATAGCGGGGACAGCCAACCTCACTTACACCTCCTCCGCCTCCCCAACACAGCTACCTTTGGAGCAGTTGCGACGCTCGTACGTACGAGTCATCGTGTCCTTCCTTCGCGACGAAACCCTCAAACGTGTCCTGTGCTTGGCCTATTATAAAAACATGACCTACCCTCGCTACCAGTGGATACTTTTCCAATCGAACGATAACAGTAACGTGTCGTTCTCGTATGAAGGCAATCAGTACGAATGCAGTGGTGAGCAACTGGTCACGGCCTTGAGCCAAAGCATCGGGATCAATAGTGAGAATCTTAATAGTGACGCCCCTTTCATTTCGGATATAGATGAGGTGACAATTGTGGATACGTGCCTCCGCTATCCTGATTGCTACATCTTATTCGATGCTGTATGGGCCATCGCGCTTGCTCTCAACAATTCGATCGAACCCCTAGCAGCCAGTGGCCACTCCCTGTTGAACTACATCTATGGAAAGCTCGAATACACCCGAATCGTTAAAGAACAAATGAACATGCTGTCTTTCAATGGTCTGTGGGGAGCTGTACAGTTTAATTCAAGCACCGGTTTCATCTTAAACATTACAACAACTTTTTACTATAATGGTAGTTATGACGATAACTATTCAATAGGAACATTTTCGTTTCCTAACGGCATTCTTGACATTTATTCCGGCAGAGCAGCTTTCTTATTAACCAGTTTTGATAAGACGCTCATCCTCGTTTCCACCCCATTGGCTGTGGTGATCATCGTAGTGGAGGCAGTCGCTGCAATCCTGGTGATGATGGTACACATCCTCAACACAGTGTACAGCCAAAGAAAGACCATTAAGATCTCAAGTACGAGACTGAACCACTTTGCCTACATTGGCTGCTACGTCATCCTCATAGGTACGTTGCTCTACACCATTATGGAGACTTTCAATATCAATCAGAAAGCAAAAAATGTGTTATGCAATGCTTTCCCATGGACCTTGATTACTGGACTCACTCTTGTGTTTGGAACTGTCCTAACCAAGGCTTGGAGGCTTTACCACATCTACCATTCAGCTCTAAAACACAAGAAGAGTTCCAAGGTTGCAACTCAAGACAAGTCATTAATTGTTATGATTGTGGTACTGGGCAGCCTCAGTGCTGTATTGTGCCTTGCTTGGACCTTCTACGATCCTCTGGTGCGAAACACGGATGTATCGTTAGCTACGGAAGGAGATGACTTGGTAATTGTGATGAAGGAATCTTGCTCATGTACTTATGAGGTAGTGTGGGTTGTAGTAGGGATGGTCTATGAGGCTATACTCATTACATGCACTGTCGTGTGTGCCTTTTCAACTAGAAACATTTCAATAAAGGAACTCCAATCGCAAGGCACAATTCTTATGGCCTACTTCCTAACACTTACAAGCATCACAGGAGGTGCTATTTATTACATCACCAAAACTATTGGGACAGAGACAGACGTGCCATATGCAATACTGTGCTTCTCTCTGATGATCATTGTCTACCTCTGCATCGTGCTGCTGTTCCTACCTCCTGTTGTGCCTGTCATAAAGGAATGGCCAGTTGTGAAGAAGTGGCTTGGCCTATTGAGTTTTATAGGCAGACGTTCAATTGAAAAATTCTGATATCTGCGTGCTGCTTAACTGTTTGGATATGACTATAATGAGTGCATTAATTTTAATAATTATGGCTACGCATTCGTATTGTAATCATGTGTTGCACTGTTATCGGATTGCAGGGTGAATGATGCCAGGCCGGAATGGCGGAGGGGTGGGGGGGGGGGGGGGGGGGGGGGGGGGGGCGGGGGGGGCGGGGCAATAGCGGCGGAGCCCATAGGTGAGTAGATGAGGCAGGGCTAGAAGGGTTTCAAATCCTCTGAAGGTATAGAACATATGAGTTATGACGGCAATAACACGAAAGCCAGCTGCCCTAGTCACCACAGTGGCATCACCTCTCACTTGGGTGATTTCAAGAGACTTGCTTGTGTAGCTGTCCTTGCAGCAGAGACCTGCAAGCAGCTCTAAAATTGACTCCATATCGATATCAAGAGTTGGATTGAACTGTATCCCTATGGCAGTGGGAAATGGGCAATAGAGGCCCAGGACACGTTCTCAATACTGGAGAATCGCTCCGTTGCTGGGGACATCCTGGCCAGGGAACTCCCACCCTCCCAACTGCCCATGATGCCACACGTAAGAAGGATTGGATGGCTTTGTGACCCATGCAGGCTTCATATTGCTCCACAACTAATGAGTGGTACACCAACACATGCTTTACCAGCTGTACGTAGTGCATGAGACAAGTGGATCATTAAAAAAACCATCGAACTCTGACGAGACTGGACCGGGGGAGCGCACGAGGGAAGGGGATCATCGTTTGAAGGTCTGACGGAGAGTACTGTCTGAGGCTTTATAGTTTTAATTAAGAGTGTGCCGTGGGTGTTCACAAGTCATGTGCATTTGTGTTTTGTCTGTTGGAGATACTGTGGTTAGGAGAGGAGAGAGGCTATTGAGAAGACACCTTAGAGAAGTGATTAAGCCTAGTAGGGGGAGAGGCTTGACCTTGAGGCTGTTGGTAGAACTCCAGATTACATCAGCATGGTTAAGGTGGTTTTAGCATTAGGGTGCAGACCTTACAATTTCTGTTAGATAATGATACATTCTAAACTTTTCGCTTGAGAGCCTGAAAACTGTAAAGCGGTTGTTGTGGATGATTTGTGCAAATCCAGCCAGGTGCGCTGTGCTAGCTGTTAATTCTGCCCATTGAGCGTTCCATCTGTGCACAAAGTACTAATGTTCAAAAATATGTATGTGTAAGTATCCATGCAAAAATGCGCTATTCTTGCCATGAAGGAGCAACTGTCAGTCAGTGGCGGATACAGGGGGGCAAACCCGGCCTGTGCCCCGCCTCCTGTCCACTGTAATGAATTTAATTACATGTCATCAGCGACGCACTGTCGTTGCTCGTGCAGGCCTAGACCTGTTGTACGTATTGAATATCACCCCTGACACGTGGCCCTTTTTCTGTTGTGCTTTTGAGCGTTCAGTTCATACATTGCGAATTTCAATTGCCGTCAGGAAAGTAGTAGATCTGCGGAGTCCGCCGTCATCCGGTCCCATGGCTAAGCGTCAGCTGACTATTGTTTTGCGGCGAGCAAAAAGTGTATGTGCCAATGAATCATTAATCATACGAGCGAGACTTTACAAAATTCATTTTGTAGCGAAGAAAGCAGAGTCAACTCTTGAGTGCCTTCCAGACCCTGATTTGGCAACATTGCCAGACAGTTTTAAAGTGATGATCTGCCTTTTCCACAAGCATTTCATCAAGAGATTGCGCTTTGGAAAACCATGTGGAATAATTCCCCTATTAAACCAAACTCTCTTGTCACAACCATAGCAGACAGAAATGCATCCCTACCATGTTCCCAAAGAATTCTTCCAGACCCTTTGAAACATTACACCAATTAGAAGTTATTCACGTTCATGCACTTCATTTAATATTGTTGAAACCCCCTTTCCTGCTACCTAACATTCCTCTGCTGCCTCATTTAGTAGATTTTGGACAATTCTACTTTAGTTAAACAAAAAATATTCCGGCGTTAATCGGATAAGCTACTGCTATCGACCTGTGTAACATCAAGTGGAGTGGAAAGAGCTAATTCCTCTTTGAGATTTATTTAAAATGTCTATCGCAGCACTATGGGAGAAGACAGATTTAATGCGTTAATGTTATTGTATGTGCACAAAGATATTGAACTTAATATTGATGCTATCATTGACAGCTATAGTCGAAAATACCCTCGGAGGATGCTTCTAATTGACCCTATTTGTGAAGTGTGACTGTTATAATAGGAATCTTTAATCATTTGTATCCGTGGATGGTGCTTACTGCGCTTTCCCAGACACCCTGGCAAGTTTGGAGGGGCACGCCTCCATTCCCATCCCTATATGCCCCCCCTAACACAAAATCCTGTATCCGCCCCTGTGTCTACCTTAATATTTTGCATACCTAAACTGCAGATGGAGTTCTTATCTAGCCACAACTGTAAGGTCTGTACCCGTGGTAAGTTTACGCAACGCCTATATCAAAGACAATTCAACATTTCTGTAAACTGTTGCTGAAAGAGTAAAAAAAGTCCAGCGAGCTCCTGCGTGTAATCAATCATAGATATATTGTGTAAGGTCCTCCGTGCATTTGGCCATGGCAAGTACAGTGGAAGCTCAAACTGCTGAGGAAGCCAAAAGTTTGTCCAAGGCTGAGTCGTGTGACCGGAAGCCCGTAATAGATCTGCAGATGCCAGCATGCCTGAATCTTGCAGTTAACAGAAATATCAACCAGTTTGAACGTTTGATGCGTGGCCATGGGGCAGCAAAAATGAGACATCCTTACACGCTAGTCTGGCGTAGCACAGCCACGTTTATTTTGTGAACTTTCCTTGAAGCAAAACAAGGGCATATTCCCTCATTATGGGCGGGCTGAGATGCTACGCCAGATTACTTGATTACTAACTTACAAGTAAGAGTATACAGTTCATAATCCCGTTCAGGGAGGATTGAACCGTTTGAACGCATGTTGCAATTGGCTGATCAAAGGGCGCAGCTATAAAGCTCAGTTGCCACCTCCGACTTTGAAACATTTCCGCAAATGGTTATGTGTTGAGGACCGATCTGAGATCGCGTGCTTACATTAGTAAACTAGTTCGTGACGTAAAGTGCATTACGTAATGACCGCGACCGCAAGTACCAATAACACTGTTCCTTTCAGTGCAAATGCCATAAAACATATATCATTATGATTTTCCGATTTATCTCTATCCAGTGATGCAATAGGAAAATATTTTCGACTTAAAATGCATTGATGTCCCAACGGATTCCATCGTGATTCTATTGTGAGCCAGTTAGTGCGTGCTATCGATCGAAAAAAGCCGTTTCCACCACCTTTCACTTGATCCTCCTACTACCAAAGGGACCTCTGAAATTCCAATAATTGATGGCTGCTTGCGATCAGACTGAGTGCATGAATTCCATTTCCATGAAAGAATGTTAATCATATGTAGCCTGTCGTGCAATGATGGTTCGGTGGTCATCATATGGAGAAATGGCCCATACATAGGCGGTCATCTTGCTTTTTTTTTTCAACTTGAATTTCAAACACGCTTATAATTTACGATAAATCAGACTGATTGTGAATCTGTGCTTTATAAGATTATACCATGAACCATTCGTAAAATACAATCAAGACACAAATTTAATTTCTACCGCGCATAATTTATTCATAAACGAAGTAGTCATTCGCGTCATCTTAGAATAAAGTTATAATTATTAACATTATGTCGGCTAGCTAGTAGAGGTTAACGGTTATGAACTTCAATTCAATGGCTGTAACGTAACTATCAAGACAATTTGAATTACAATTATAATTGTACCGATACAGCTATGCGTCACTTGCACTGGAGATGTGGAGCGGCACAATGATGCATGCAGGGATCGAACTTACTACGTATGCCCTTCATGCTTTCATTTTCTGAGACGCAGGTGTTTTGGTGAGTATACTATGTGAATTTAGTAGCGTCAGAGATTATATAATCTCTGGTAGCGTAGGGTATGTTCGGCAGTGGGTAGTGTTCGGGCCTATGTGCATATCTTGGAAGCAGTAGGTATGGCCTTCTCCCTATACTAGTACAGTACAGCTTTGTGGAAGCAGCATGCACCACAGCTGGATGTCAGACTGGTGGTGTTGCCAATGTCACAACACTGGATAGTGGGGTTGTCCTTTAGTTTAATGGCCTCCCTTCTTAATATTAATCTAAATCAATTAACTAGCAATTAACAAGCTGCGCGTTAAAATACCACCTTTTCAAATAGGCTTATCATAACTCATTTTAAAACGGATGGACACTGGGTGTTTGGTGGGATTGAGAGAGGCAGCGGAGAGTGCTTTTTGGTGGAGGTGGAGAAGCGAGATGCTGCAACCTTGCTTCCCCTTATCTCCCAACATGTGCGACCGGTAAGTACAGTTCTCAGTGACGAATGGAGCTCCTACAGCCAGCTGACAGCTATAACTGGAAGCACCCATCTGGCTGTCAACCACTCGCTGCATTTTGTTGACCCCACCACTGGAGCACATACCCAAAGTGTTGAGGGTATGTGGAGCTGCTGCAAGCGGATGATGCGAGAGGAGAAAGTGATGAACTCTGCTCTATTTGCGACCTATCTCCCTGAATGTATGTGGAGGAAACGATTTGGAGGGCCCATTGCATTTGAGAATATCTTGAAGCACATCGCACACCATTACCCTGTATAGCTAATCAGTAATGTTGCACTGCTCCATTATTAAAACCTTCTATTTCATTCAATCGTGAGGGGGTAATGTACTCGTTAAATTTATTGGTTGCTATAGCTATGAGTTACTAAGTACTCTTGCACCGTATAGAGGTGTCCAGAGGTGCGTTTGTGTGTATGTGTCGGACCTTTAACACTGCATTTCATATTATAGTTAGTGTGTCTATTCTTGTGTATGTGAGTATGTATGTGCATCTGTGTAGGTGTGTGTGTATGCAACATCGTGGTTATGAGTATGTCTGTATGGGTGTAGGCCTATGTGTTATACATGTGTGTGTATGGGTGTAGGCCTATGTGTTATACATGTGTGTGTATGGGTGTATGTTATACATGTGTGTGTATGGGTGTATTTGTGTATGGGTGTATGTGTTATACAAGTGTGTGTGTATGGGTGTATGTGTATGGGTACAAACCCAGATATGCATGTCATAAAATATATGGCAACCCGTTTTAAAACGGTTGCCATAGTTATGATAAGCCTATTTGAAAAGGTGGTATTTAACTCTTTCACAGGCAACAGAGCAATATTGCGCCGCAGGTGCTATACTAAAGCCACTCTGTTTACCAAAGCAGTTAACACTTTGCAGTCAACAGCATATTGATCAGTTGTTTCCTGGTCATATATTGTGTCAGTTGTTTGCTAACTACGTTTTCCTGCAACGCACAACAGTTTTTTTCTGCAAAACATGTGTACTGTAATAATTGGCTTTGCCCGTCAGTTAACGGGTGGTATTTAACTGGTGGTATTTAACGGGTGGTATTTAACGCGCAGCTTGTTAATTGATTTGGATTGATATTAAGAAGGGGGGCCATTAAACTAAAGGACAACCAATAGTGGTACGTATACGTTGTGTCGTGTGTTTGTGTGTGTGTGTGTGTGTGTGTGTGTGTGTGTGTGTGTGTGTGTGTGTGTGTGTGTGTGTGTGTGTGTATTTACATGTATGTGTGTGGATGTTGTTTGTGTTGCAGGTACATGTACATGCGTATGATTTGGTGTTGCCTTCTCTTCTTGCCTTGCGTAAAGAAAATGGCAGTCAGCATTCAGTTTGTACGCTTAGCAGACACAAGCAGCATTTGCATGCATGTGTGCCATGTGCACATGATGTGTGTGTGGGTTATGTGTTATGTGTTCAATTATATTCAACAAAGCCCCAAGTGGTCATTGACAATCACTTTATATCTTTCTCACACCCTTAGCATCTGTGGGCCAAGCTCCCCCCTCATCCTCAATACCACTTTCTCTTCCATGTCCCTCCAATGGAATGCTCCCCTCCAACCCAACTATGTCATCACTGCCTACACCTTGCACCATCGAGTCCCAGTCTTAAGTCCCAGTCAGAGATGTGGGCACCTCCTTCGACGGTAGGGGCCTGGCTACATTCAGCGGGCACATGTTCCTTTGTGGTTTTATTAACCAGGCCACAGTCCAGTTCCATACCTACAACCCCAGCGGCATTCTCTTCTACCAGATCAACAGTGACTTCCTGGGGGTAAAGCTTCATGGCGGGTTGCCATGGTTAATATTTGATGTAGGCTCTGGACCAGCTGTCGTTGGATCCAACAGTACCAGAACCTTCAACGATGGTCAGTGGCACACTGTGAGCTTCAGAACTCATCGGTCATGTTGAGCTTGTACGTCGGTGCGAGTGTGGTGCAGTCCCCTCCTGTAACCTCTGTGATGGCCAGGGGCTGTTTGAGCAGGCCTCCAATATCTTCTATGTCACCGTGGATACGGTACGGTGCACATGGGCGGCCATCACTGCTGCGATTGTCCCACTGCTGACCATGAAAGTCTACTTTGAGAGATTTCCCAGCACGTCGAGCAGATATGGCATTGCAACCCCTTACAGCATGTGTCTTATCCCCTCCTGAATGGTACCTTGGTCCAGGGGGAGGTGGCTGCCTCCCAGTTTGTGAGGTTTGAAGTGTGTTCTGGGTCTGTATTTGGGCATGTTTGTGTACTACATGGAGTTTTTTTATGTTGCTGTAACCATGGCAATGGTGTAGCTGTATACACAATCCAATGTGTGTGTGTGTGTGTGTGTGTGTGTGTGTGTGTGTGTGTGTGTGTGTGTGTGTGTGTGTGTGTGTGTGTGTGTGTGTGTGTGTGTGTGTGTGTGTGTGTGTGTGTGTGTGTGTGTGTGTGTGTGTGTGTGTGTGTGTGGTATGTGTGGTGTGGTAATCGGTAATCATTGACTTTGGCCAACCATCCTCACCACCAGAGTACTTGTACAGTGTTACTTCACTGAACTCTGCAGGCTCTGCTGACAGCTCATGGTCCCTGACCCAGGAGGGAGGTACATGTACATGTAAGCTGATCTGGAGGGTGTTATGGAGGAGGGTGTTATGGGGGATGGTGTTATGGAGGAGGGTGTTGGGGGATGGTGTGGGAGGAGGGTGTTATGGAAGGAGGGTGTTGGGGGAGGAGGGTGTTGGGGGATGGTGTTGTGGGAGGAGGGTGTTATGGGGAATGGTGTGGGAGGAGGGTGTTGAGGGGTGGTGTGGGAGGAGGGTGTTGGGGGTGGTGTGGGAGGAGGGTGTTGGGGTGGTGTGGGAGGAGGGTGTTATGGAGGATGGTGTTGTGAGAGGAGGGTGTTGGGGGATGGTGTTATGGGAGGCAAGTCAGTACTGATACAGATGTGTAGTGTAGCTATGTACTATTAGCGTTGATATAGTATACTGTTGGCCTTCTCCCTAGGTACATGTACTGTACTGTTATTTATGTTGGCCTTGGGGCCTGACCGCTACACAAAACCCACAAGGGCAGACCAAGGTGTACACGACCATTGTCCTGGCTAACAATCAAAGCATCTTGTGAGCTATGTACACCGACTTGATTGGCAGATAGTGTGGCAATACGTGTACATGATACTTGTGAGGGATGTGTGTTGTGAGGGATTTGTGTGTGTGTAAGTGGTAATGCCTGTGGTTATCTTATCTCACATCCATGGGAGGAGCTACACCTTTATGTAATGGGCTTTATCTTTGTACATGTACTGTATGCACAAAGCACTTCCATACACTCTTTGACTTGTTGAAATAGGGTTGATGCCGAAGTACAATGTAATGTGCTCTTCCCTAGACCCTATGGAGGAGCTTACAGCCACTCCCCCATACCCCAGCTGGAGCAGGACGTGGGCATGGGTCAATTGTTTCCCCCCCCCCCCCCCCCCCCCCCCCCCCCCCCACACACACACAAACTGGAAATCCTGGATCCATCACTGAAATTGAATGTACTCTCTTGTCAGGATCAGCTGAACAGGATGCCCTTACAATGAAAGAGTCACCCCTCAAAAACTTGATACCGTTCTTCTTAAGGCCACACCCATCATGGGGGTGGTTGCAAAATGACTAACAGTTTTTGCTGCCTCTATCTGTATAAGTCCCTGCACCATCCTTTTTTATTAAAATGCTTGACCCTTGCACCCACAACGTACATGTATTCCATGTATGTGCTTGTTACTCATTGTTACATATATGTGATTCAATGGCTGGGCACAGGACAACATCACCACCCTGTTTACAGGTAGTAGTGCCAGGGCACAAAGAACATGAGGAGCCTCTAGCTGTGTCCATCCCTAGCCATCATTGGATGGAGAATTACAGTTCATTTGGGTTCAAAGTTCAGGTCAAGACTAGGAGGTGTGACCAGTAGCCAGGATGCAGCATGAGGTGCTGACACAGAGAGCTGCAGCTGAGCCTTGTCAGCAGGTGATGATGCTTTCAACAACAATGAGAACTGGGTCCTCTAGTTTCTTTGACAGTTATTGGTGGATGGGTGAGGCTGTGATAGCATCCACAGAGATTACTTCAGACGGGGAGACTATGCCTTATATTTGTGTCCCATAAAACAAATATCAGTCCTAACAAGATCTTTTTATCACCTTCGGAAGCAATTCATTACTTAAAACAAAAGCTTACGTATAATTAAGTGGCCAGAAAGCAATAGGCCTGTGAAGTACTGAAATAACTACAATTAAGCACACACTAATGTATCATTAACTCCAATACTCCTAAATCAAAGTTGAACTTGACTGTGACCTATTTTACATCTTGCAGCACTCTTTCAGGCGAGAGCATGCCGAATAGTTCAAGAGAGCTGACACTGAATCACCAACATAGCTACGCACATAGTTCTTCCATTAGTGAGTCTCTACAAGGCTGAGAAGACATGAAGGTCAAGAACATAGAATTTTATTTTGTACATGTTTGTTTATGGTGCTATTGTTACTTCAAATGATCAGTAAAAATAAATTTTATACACATGCACACACATATACATAAAACACACATAATACATAGATGTACACATATGTATACATACATATATAAAACACACACATACATACAAGTACACATATACGTATACATACATTAATACTTGTACACACATACATAAAACGCATGTACACATGTGTACATAAAACACACACTCATACATACATTTTCACATATATACATGTACATAAAACACATACATACATGTACATACACATACATGTACGCACACATACTTATACATATGGAACACTTCCATATTACACCATTTCTGTTAGGTGAAATATGTTTTGGGGTATTGCAATGTGTGGTACCCGACTAGGTTCAAACCCACCAAATACCTTTCGGTTCTCGTGTAATCAAATCGCTTTTAAAATTCGGTTTGTGGGTAGAGAGGTTCCTGTACCTATCGCGGCAAATTGTGTCCCACTATATCAAGCGGGAAAATGTGCATGTAGGGACCTCTCTATTCACTAACCGAATTTGAAGCGATTTGATTACTCCTACCGAAAGTTATGGTAGGTTTGAACCCGGTGGGGTATTGGACGTTGCAATACTA
Organism: Ephydatia muelleri; assembly: GCA_013339895.1. Lineage (NCBI taxonomy): Eukaryota > Metazoa > Porifera > Demospongiae > Spongillida > Spongillidae > Ephydatia > Ephydatia muelleri. Next base: position 12,034,055 of record JABACO010000006.1, read on the forward strand.
GTGCATGCAAGGCCCCAAAAAGTATTTTTACCATTCAGAAATGGTGTAGTATGAAGTGTTGAAAATAGGAAGTCGATAGCGTTAATCATTTGGAAGTTATAATGATTCAAACGCAAAGAACATTATATACAGTCATGTATTATACAATAATTATTTGTGATGGGCCGTTTCGTGGAAACTGTCCCATATACATGTACATGCATGTACATACACGAGAAAACATGGTAGTTTTCAAATGTTATAGTTGACACAAATCTTATGCACCTCAACTTAAAGCCGGACTAACTGTTGCAAAGTTAAAAGTGTTGAATCTTTAAAAAGACATTCATTTTCAATGGGAAAGGTCAATAAAGTGCGTACCGCCAGTGCTATTGTACATTTGATGCTTCTACCGTTTGTACCAGACGTTACCATACATGTAGATAATTTAGAGATCTATGACGTTACCTCACTGTGTGTTAGCTCTTATCAGGCCCATAGCCAGGGGGGGATCCCCCCCCCCCCCCCCCCCCCCCCCCCCCCCCCCCCCCCCCCCGTTCGATGCTTGAGTTCCGCCTCTTCTAGTTATGGTACTTATTAAAATGCATTAGGCCCAAAGGTGTCTCGCTTTGTGTATTTGGCCCGCTAAACGCGAGGGGGACCTGACGGACTTCCCTCTCCCCATGGCCCCCCGGTTAAATGCTTTCAGAATTATTAATCGATTCCCCCCCCCCCCCCCCCACCCCCCCCCCCCCCCCCCTGGCTACGGGCCTGCTTATATGTACTAACTAGGGTTTGCATCCGGATAGTGGACGGATTCCGCCTTGTTATTCATTAATCCGTTATCCGTTATCCGTTATCCGACCTGGTCCAAATCCGGATTGACACGGATATTTTGCGTAATGGAATCCGATTGGTTCGGCTCAAATCGGTTGAAGTTTTGCTTTATATAGTTTAATCCTTATAGGGTTGTATGTAGTGTTTGCACTGCAGTCTCTCTGGTCAGACGCAGATTACATTAATTTAAATCTATTGGTACACTATAATCAAGAATTGGGCGTGACGGAGTCACGGGACTGGAGCAGTTTTGTCACGTGGTTGCTGACTGGCGTCTATGGCGACAGAAGCGAAGAGCTTTAAAACAGGTGATTTTATGCTGTCGAAATGGGAGGAAGAAATTGAAGGAGAAGGAACTGAAACACAGTGGTTGCCAGTGCGCTTGGGTAACCATAACGAAGAAAATGGTTCATGGGAGGTGTTGTGGTTAATCAGGAAGATGGTTATATTGATTTATATGCCATGCATTAAGAATTCCAGAGCAACTTCTAAAAACATGGTGTGCAATGTAGATGTTATGAAATCCGGATAAAAACCGGATAATCCGGATACCGGAGTCTGGAATAAAATCTATCGGATTTCGGTATCCGGATAGTTAATTTACCGACGGATGCAAACCCTAGTACTAACGCTCCGGTATATTACAGTTACACAACCATTTAGCCTATTACGGACGTAGCTACTGTAATCATGTACCGTAAAGTACCACGAATAAGCCCCCCCCTCCGCCCCCAACAATAAAAAATGGCTCGTGTTTAAACGTGCGCATCTCTGTAACCTCGAAAGTCTCCTCAAATGTATTCAGCATTTCAGAAACAGAAATGGTACCCGTACATGATTATGTAAAAAGATACGCAGAAGCGTTCGCGATTACGAAGATACGGACGTTTAAAAACGAGCCATTTTTTATTGTTGGGGGCGGAGGGGGGGGGGGCTTATTCGTGGTACTTTACGGTACGTGTCACATTCATGCTAACCTATTGGACTCTCAGACTTGCAAGATGCTTCCGTAAGAAGACTGGTTGTTTGTCATGCCCAGGCACTCCTGTGTCGATTCTATGAGTGGCAAGCTCCTCTGTGTAATCGCCACCTCCGTCTTTGCAACATATAATCCCAATTAGTGCCCACTCTTACAAGGGGTCATGCTAATTCAGTAACATATTGATCATTAATACAACATCAAAAAAAAAAACCAGGTCTGGGAACGGCTGACTGACGATAGGGTGGCACGTGATGATCGTGGTAGGCACATTGAATGTGGGGTGTATCTCACTAACCATTCAAGGGAAGTGCGATTTGAAGGCCCTAAGCTCTGAAAAAATAATGATAAATAAGTTCATTGATTACTCTCATGTAATCCGTGAGCAGGTAAGGAAAATATCATTTGGTTTGGAAACTAGTGATGACTGAATAAGGAAATGAGAAAAAATGAATGGACATTGGAAACCTTGCATAATTAATGTGGAAGTGCGGATATAGGTACTTAAGTTGCGAAAAACTACACAAAATATGTCAACTAGTCCCCACATTGCAAATCCGAGAGCAGCTAGTCAATATTTGGTTTTTTTTCTGCAGTTAGCTGCAGTTTTCTGAATGCGTCCATACATTTTCTATGAACATTGAATTACGCAATGACCGAATACCACGTAATCCTTTTGACCGCCAATTTCTCGATATGTATCGATCATCTGTAGGGTAATTACTAAAGTACAGTACATCGTCCTCTGCCCAGCCAGCAATAAGCACGTCAGCTGGAAGATCATGGCTGTGATCTCTCGTGAGGCCATGACCCTTCTCCACACCCACACTCAAATAGGTCACGACAACAGTGTTTAACAACAATATCACAAAGATGGTTGTGGTGTATCCACTTTGCCTGTGCATCATGGTGGGCCTGGCATTCAGAGTGCTGTGCAGCTGGCACCTTCTGCCATCTTGGCTTCAGCTGCTGCCTCCTCCAAACTTGCTCACCTAATTCTGCCAGCAAATATATGCAACCATACCAGCTCAGTTACCTGGATGAAGCTCTTGGTCCCAAGGATGCCAGGAACAATCCCCTACTGATGCTGCTACATGGGATTCACTCAGGCTATCTTCTATTCTGACTCACTGTTCAAAAACATGTCTGATCAATTAGACAGAGTTAATTTCCTTGCGACATCTTGAAGGAGTCTCGAGTGTGGACTACCTCTTTGTAAAAGCCATACCGGCCAACACTGTGGGGCAGATGTGGCCACACATGGCTTAAGCTGCATAAGGAGTGCAGGGTGCCACCACCACTATTCAGCTGTCAACGACATCATACACAGAGCTTTAGTTGCAGCTCATGTTCCATCATGTCTGAAGCCTTTAGGTCTGAATTGCTCAGGTGGAAAGCGACATGATGGTATGTCAATAGTCCTTTGCAAATGTGGCCAACTTCTAGTGTGGGATGCAACTTGCCCAGATACCTTTGCACCATCTCACTCTGCAATTGCTGCACAGCAAGTTGGAGCAGTTGAACAACAGGCTGAAGATAAGAAGATACAGAAATATAAACACCTTGACTCATGCCACTCTTTTGCTCCAGTGGCAATAGAGATGACTAGAGTGTTCGGACCAATTTTCTTTAAAGAGTTGGGCAATCGGTTGTCTGGTGAAGCTAACTCCTTTGCATATCTTACCCATAGACTATCAGTTGCTGTCCACGTGGCAATGCTGCTTCCATGTTGGGGACAATGAAGGTGGACGGACAGTGAAGAAAAAGAGTTTTTAGTATTGCTTTATGTTTTATGATTTATATTTTATGCTATAATTATGTTTTATGTTTGTCATGTTATTATGATTCATGTTGGGGATCGGAGAAGAGCAGGACATGGCCAGCTGATATTCTGATTCCTAATTGGTCATTAGGCAAGCCAGTTGCACTTGACCTTACTGTCACATCACTGCTCAATGCTGAAATAATTATTTTCTGAAGCAAGTGTGACAGCTGGGTCGGCAGCATATGCAGCAGAACAGAGAAAATACATTGCAAATGACCCTAAGTGCAATGAGCTGGGTTGGGTCTGTGTCCCCCTGGCTGTAGAACTTTATGGGTGTTGGGGATCGGAAGCCAGGCAAACTCTATCTCAACTTGGATCACGTTTAGCTTGTCAGCTGTGTTGTTCCAAATCCCAGGCTATCACCCGACTGTATGGAAATCTGAGCATAACTCTGGTACGAGCAAATGCTAGAGCTCTGCTAGCAAGGTGTGCAGGCTGTAAGGATGGTCCAGGCTGTAAGGATGGTCCAGGCTATTATTTCTTAGAATTTGTATTGAAAAACATTTTATATGATATTATAAAATCAATATTATTTATTATTTTAAATGTAACTATAATAAAATCATACAAAATTACACCAAGAATAAACACAGGAAAACGTTACGATGACTGGATCCTATATAATATCGCCGTAGCAACACAACGAACGAGACATGTGTTTAAGCGACCATATAGTTCATGAAGAATGACTGATTTGGGCTTTTGAAGCCTGATGGAAAGCCTCGAAGCCAGCTGGGAGAAACAGGCCTTGGCCTCAGGTCCCCATGCTCCATATGTTTCAGTCACCAGGGGGACACAATACCAACCCAGATCTCCACATTTGTCATCATTAGCTGAGTGCTTCCTGACCTCTCCAGCCTGGGCTGCGGCACCTGCACAAACTCCCGCTTCTGACAAAGTAAGTGTATTAAGCGGTGAGGTCACACAGATGTCGAAGGCTGCTGGCCTGCCTCTGGACCAGTTCTGGACAAGGACATCAGCTGGTCTCGTATGACTGTGGTCTGGTGTTAGGTTATTTCCGGCCTCAACTTTAACACTCAGGTGGGCCAACCTACACGACTATCGCGAAGTCTATTGTGGCGAAACACAGCATCACCCCCACGCTTACATGTGGAGGCATGATGGCCTAATGGATCGAGCACAGTGTCTGGACATAAGGAGCACAGTGATCCCCCTGATGTGTCAAGACCAAGCCACCACTTGATGGCCACTTGGAACTGGTCAGGATTTAAATGAAGGCCTAGACCTTCGGAAGGGACGACTGACAACCATGACGAAGCATGGGGAGATGAAATGGACAAAAGGCGGGCCCTGTCAGCCAAGGAAGATGAGTTGAAGAGCTGGTTAAACTGAGTGTCGTCAATCTTGGCAGATAAGGCTCTGTATTCGAGGCCGCTGTGCAAGGCTCTCTACTGAAACCACATCAGATGGTGAAACAGAGGAGTTAAACTTCCCAATTGCTGAGGTGAGATGCAAACTAGAGAGGGAACTAAAGTCCGAAGAACAAAGGGAAGCAATGTAAGCTGCAGCAGCATGAGATGATAGAGACCGCAACCCAAGACCCCCACGACTAAGACTGAGTTGAGCCTGCAACCAAGCCTCATCAGAGGTGTCTACTGCGGTGCACTGAGAAAAACAATGGCGGACATCAATTTCAAAAAGCTCCAAAGCCTTGATGGAAGAGAGGGTGGGGTAGCTTGAGCAAGATGGGCCAGTTTACAAAAGGAGCCACACAGCCGTAGAAGGACCAGGCAACTTGGGTATCCTGGGCGCCCACCTCTTCTAGTTTGCGCAGCAGTAACTTAGCACTTGCACATTTGTTTGAAATGTAGTTGGAACAAAACTCTAAGTCACCAATAGGGACACCCAAAATAACAATATTGGGCGAGCTGGATCGTATTAACTCACCTCGGAAAAGATTTACATCTGTGGGGGAGAACACCTCACATTTAGAGAAGTTGACCAATAAACAATGGCGGACATCAATGTCAAAAAGCTCCATTGTTTTTCTCAGTGTAACTATAATTATTGACAAAATATTAACAGACAAGAAAACAACGAAATAAATAAAATACTGTCAACCAGTGATGACCAATGAAGGTCCAGCTCTTGACAGCAGAGCCCTTGCACAGGACCTCACCAAACTGAGGCTGAGTCTGCCATAAATTGAAGCAGTGGCCTGGGACTTGGTGCACCTCATGGGTATGGCCAGACGAGTGGCAAGACGTGACAGTGTTTCCCTAGCCTCAGTAGCCATAAGTCTCCACTGCTAGTGGTGTGCATATCCAGCCCAACTCGGAGCACTTTGGGTCATTCAAAACATGCTTGCAACACTCCGCCACTAATGCTGCAGACCCTGCCGTCACTCCCGCTTCAGACAAAATAGAAGGGTTTAGCGGTGAGGTAATGGTATGATCAAATGCAGCTGGTTACCCAAGAGACCAGTTGGGGACCAGAACATCTGCCGGTCTGGTGTTGCATTTGTCATGCCCAAAGCCACTGCCAACCTCGACCTGGGCAGATACATTAGCTCGCCTACAGTACTCCACAAAAACATCACGGAGTTTATTGTGGCGGGAAACCACATCGCCCCCATGCTTGCAAGTAATGGCATGGTGGCCCAAAGGATCCAAGGCTAGGGTGTGTAACCGGTTATCAGGTTATTCGCAAAAACCTATCCGTTCGAATAGCAACTTAGCATTACTCGGAAAAATCGATTAGTGAATTTTATCTATTCGAAATAACCGGTTTATGTTTCTCCATTCGGAGGTATATAGGTATTCTTCGCCAGCATCGACAATATTCGAATACCTTTTTATACCAAAATCCGGATATGATTTTCAATCGATAATTATATAACTACGTCACTTTTGTTTTTACTATTTATACATGCATAACGACATTGGCAATAATTGAGTAAATAGATAGTAATATAATGCAAATTATTTAATGTGCATCAATTGGGGATACAAAATATACAGCGTGTACTAGCTCAATACTGTTATCGTCGTCTTCAAGTAAGTAACTAAGTTCATTTGTATATGCCACGAGTTGTGGTTATATTAAATTTATGTACCAGTATAAATTTATGTACCAGTATTACTTTGTTTTATTGTACAGTGGTACGAAGTGAACATATCTGCTAGCGAGTGAAATAGAATGACAGACTTCTCACCCACTTCAAGTAAGTATGCGCGCTCTGTTTGAGTATGTGGAGGAATTAGAGAGCATTACGCAATCGTACTAATGGGAAATGTCATGTCCATTGCATTTAGCGAGAACGGAAATGGAGTGTTGTGGGATGATTGTAAGTGGAGTACGTGATTGTATGTGATGCGGGGTGAGTTTATAATGGTGATGTCTGGTCTCAGTGGTTAGTGTTGGATGGTTAGGTTTACATTACTATTCATATGTACAAGTGCATGGTAAAGACATATGTACAATTTATTAAACTCTATTTGGCAAACACATGCTACTGTAGACCTTTGTGTCTCTGTGTTTTAAACTGACATGCATAGCTCTAATTTGGGTGCAAGACCAGGTGGATTTCTGTGCAGACATAAATTATCTTCTCAGCGTGCACTCCACAAGCACCATAACCTGAATAACCTAGGTATTCGGCAGGAAATTTGGGAAAACCTATTCAGAAAAATCGATTTTGTTTTTTTTTTAAACTATTCGGAAAAATCGATTTTCAGATCCACAAAAACCTAAAAAATCGATTAGTATTTTTAAAGTATTCGGAAAATCGATTTTCATTATGCAGGGGAGGTTACACACCCTATCCAAGGCAAGACTTGGACAGAAGGTGCAGTTGAAGCCCTGAGCCAAATCCATACCCAGCCACCATTTTAAGGCTACTTGGAATTCCGGAGGGTCCATGTGCAGGTTAAGACCTGGTGAGGGAAGAACTGAAAGCCAGGCTGCAGAATTGGGAGAAGAAACTGATAGCAAATGGGCTCTGCCAGGTAAGGATGAATGGTCAAAAAGAAGCTGATTCTCAATCTTACTAGACAGAGCATGCTGATGGCATGGTGAGGAGACAATGTCATCTAGAGTGGTGGTATCAGCAGATGGAATGAGTGCATTGAAGAGGTTCACTGAAGTAAGCAGGTGGGACATGGACACTGAACACTGCTCAGATGCACTTACAGATGAAATATAGGCGACTGCTGAGTGGTGTGAAAGGCTACGTAGACCCAGCCTACCTCTAGCTCTGCTAAGAGAGAGTTGGGCCTGTTGCCAGGAATTGCCAAAGGCATCCACTGCAGTGCATGTCATTATAAAACATTTGCATTGCATCAGCCATAAGAGAGGGAGGAGTAGAATGAGCAAGACGTACCATCTTTCAGAAACTGCCACACTGACGAAGGAGAAGCACTGCCACCTGAGGATCCATAGAACCAACATCCTCCAACATGTGCAGAAGCTCCTGGCCTTTGCATGTTTCTGAGACGCATATTTGGCACAGAAGACAAAGTCACCAATTGGAGCACCTAGGATTTCAAAGTTGAGATCTTTTGAAGACTTCATCGCAGATGGGAAGATGCTCAAATCACCTGTACTGTATAATTCACATTTAGATGTGTTAACAGAAAGACCATTAGGAGGACCAAGGTCTTGAACTATGGAGAGTGCACGTAACACTACCAGTTTGGGACCTGCTATGGCGCCATCATCAAGATACCACATATGGAACAACAACTCTGGGCAGTTGCTGGCTATTGCCAAGACTACTCTGTGCAGCACAAGTGAGAATAGCATTATAATTATTATTTTATTGGCAATGTATATGAGATAATTTAGCATGCAAAAAACAGTACAAAGGACAAATAATAATATATAATAATAACAACAATAGCGAAGGACAGTGATTGCTCTAGTCTCCAGCTCCAGGCTTGGTACCTAGATGATGGCATTCTAGCTGGCCCAAGGCCTGCTCTGCAGAGGGTTTTATCCCAGCTACAACAGGAAGGACCTTCCTTAGGGCTCTTCATCAACCTTCGCAAGTGTGAGATATTCAGTTCGAGGGATCTAGAGGGATTTCCAGAGCAGATGAAAAAGCCCTGTCTTGAAGTCCTGGGAATCCCAATTGGGGATGAGGAGTTCTGTACCACTTTTATTTCTGCTAAGTGTGTTGAGTCCAGAATGCTTCTTGATAAATTGGAGGAAGTTGGGGCAATTGACCCTCAAGTGGCACTAACTCTCATCCGTCTTTGTGGAGGGTTTTGTCGCCTCAACCACTTGGCTCGTGTAACCCCTCCATCCCTTTCTGCTAAGGCCCTGAGAATGTTTGATGAGGATGTTCGGCAATGCTTCTCGGCTTCAACAGGCATTGATACATCTGATGATGCCTGGCAACAGGCTCAGCTCAGCCTGAGCAAGGGTGGCCTGGGTTTAAGATCTCTCTCCCATCATGCAAGTGCAGCTTTTATTGCTTCTTTGTCATCCTCTGGCTCTGCATCAGATTCTGTCCAAAACCTGTCTGATACAGTTGGCATCTTCAATCATTTAGTCCCTGTAGCAGACAGCATACAAGTAGAAAGCTGCTATTCCCCAGAAAATACTATCACAGAAGCTGGATAACCACCTCTTTAGTTCACTCCTGGAAGCTTCCACCATTGCAAACAAGGTTCGTTTGCTGTCAGTCTCATCTCCCCACACAGCTTCTTGGCTTTCAGTACCACCTTGTGAGCGTCAGGGCCTCCACCTTGACCCATCACAGTTCCAAGTTGCTATCAAATGGTGGCTTCGTCTGGATACATCTGGTGGCACCCAGTGTGCCTTAATTGTGTCCAGAAAAAAGCCTTGACCCTCTTGGCCATCACGCAACAACATGCAAGTGTAGGGGAGATGTTGTGTTCCGTCACAACAGGCTACGAGACATAGTGGCTGAGACCTGTCGCCGTGCCCATCTCAGCATACATCTGGAAGTAGGTCAAAACCTTTCTCACGACCACAGCAATACACGCCCAGCAGACATACTTGTCCCTCATTGGTGTATGGGCAAGCCTGCAGCCCTGGACCTATCCGTCACATCACCGCTTAAACCCAATTACCATACCAAAAGCGGGAGTGACAGCAACCGAGGAGAGAAAGCTCAAAGCCAATGTTGCTAAATGTGTGGATCTGGGATGGGTATGTGTTCCTGTAGTTGCGGAGTCCTACGGAGCATGGGGCCTGGAGGCAATGGATTTCTTTTAAAAACTTGCATCCCGCATGGCTACTTCTGTGGATAAATCGAAGTCTGTTGTCCTCCACGAGATTTATGGGAGGCTAAACATGCATATAGTAAGAGCCAATTCTACGGCAATACTGTCAAGGGGCATACCCCTTTGAATCTCTGTAGTAATTTTTTGCGTGTTGTTGTTGTGTTAATAGTATTGCTGTTTGTGTACCTCGTGTATCTCATGTATGTATTTCATTCATGTATTTATGTATTATTAAAAATAATAACTCACATCATTTCTGTTGTACCTGATTCCCAAAACAGTATTCTCTCTCTCTACTCCCTGGTTCAAGGATTGTAAACCTATCTATGGCCACTCTACTGGGTTCACCTTTAGGTGATGTGCCTGGTATTTCATCAGTACTTACTGAGAAGACTAATCTTCTAAAAATCATGGGTGAGAGAGATTGCCACTCCTATCAACACATGATGCCTACCTTCTTTTGCGCCATTCCATTGCCCTTCCAAAGCTGCTGTACTGTCTTCGCAAGCACCATGCTTCTTATCACCACAACTTCAGCAGTACGATGCTGTTCTCAAAACAATTATGTGCAACACCTTCAATATCCACCTCTCCAATGATCATTCTGCGTGGACTCAAGCTGTTCTTCTGGTAAGACATGGTGGTCTTGGAATTAGGAGTGCTGTGCGGCTGGCACCTTCTGCCTACCTGGCTTCTGCTGCTGCCTCCTCCACTTTAGTCCATCACATTCTTCTCCCAGTTCAGTGATATTAATTTACCCTGTTTTCAGGAAGCTCTTGCCTTATGGACCAACAGCTGTAACCAATCTCCTCCAGAAGGTATTACTTCCTATCATGGGACATACCGACAATCCTAGCCATCAAGGAAAATTTATTGAACTCAGCAACGAATGCGATATGAGTCATCCAAAAGTCGCCTTCTAGCTGCTTTTTCAGAAGAATCAGGCATTTGGCTTAATGCGCTGCCGTTATCTTCATTGGGTCACCGAATGGATGACTCCACCTTTCAGATTGCTGTCAGCCTCCTCTTGGCTTGGCATTTTGTAAACCACTCACTGTGGTTGTGAGGTCACTGCCTTTGCCACCCATGGCCTTAGTTGTGTTAAGAGTCAAGGTCGTTATCACCGTCATAGTTCTTTGAATGATATCATCCACAGGGCATCTCGAATTCCATCACGACTTGAACCCAGTGGAATCTCTCGTTCTGATGGTAAGAGACCAGATGGTGCTACCTTAGTTCCATGGAAATGTGGAAAACTTCTCGTATGGGATGCAACATGTGTGGACACCTATGCACCTTCTTATAGCAGAGTTGCATCACAGGAGGCAGGGGCAGTGGCTGACCAAGCTGAGAAACGGAAATCCGACAAATACTCAAATATGGACCCCAATATGTATCTGTTTGCTCCAGTTGTCATAGAAACATCGGGTGTGTTTGGAAAACAGACTCTTTCATTCCTAAAGGATCTTGCTTGTCGTGTTCGTAAGGTGTCAGGGGAAGTGAAGTCCTTTCCATATTTACTTCAACGCCTCGCTGTAGCCGTACAGCGAGGTAATGCTGTCTCAGTCCTGGGCACCTTTGCGAGCGAAGATTGCCTTGTTTTTGAGGACAGTGATACATATCATTAATTTATTTTATTTGTTGTAACTGTGTATATTATTATTAGAACAATAAAATAATTACCAGGCAGACGACGAAAATGCGTAAACATCCGGAACGTCCTCTCTCGCACTTCACCACCAGCCATTGACCCGAAACCCAGCGAGGCTGCCAACACTGTCCAGGAGGTTGATAAACCTGGGCTGCACAGGCAGATATGTGTTGTCCACGGGTGCAAGTAGCTTATTGCCCCATCAATGTGGAAAAACCACCTGAACCTCCACACGCAAAGCATCCTTCCAGGATCTGTTCCAGAAGTCTGGCTTGGCCAAAACAACATGGTCATCTGTTCTTACTGTTTTCACTTGGTTGCTTCTTCACATCTCCAATCTCATCATGGGAAATGCCCACTTAAACCTGCAAGCACTGGAGTACAACTAAGCCAAGATAGTCCATCCAATGCTGATGCCACAACTTAGCTACCTTCCTTTGAAGATGTGTGCCTGCTTCATTGCAGTACCATCCGACACATCCCTATCAAATCCAGGCCAGCATTCGCAGGTGTTTTATCTGCAGCATTCCATTCAATTTTACACGAAAACAGTGAGGAGGCTTGGCTGAAGTTTTTTATGCTCCCGAAGTGTGTACTTGTGGCTCCCAAACGGAGGGGACGTCATCACAAGCGTTTCCCCATCAACCACCTATGTGATTTATGGTCCAAAGGCCAGTTTGGATTTCTATGGGAGCATGCATCTCAGCAAGTGACATCTAGAACCCGTCAAGCTCACACAAGTGGCTCAGATCACAACATGCTTAGCCATCGGGTTGGTAAAGGAGGGTTTATATGGAAAGGCCTGCCAAATGTTAACTTCATCAGGGGTTGCACCTAATAATGATACCACCTGGCAGCTTTTGCAGGCAAAACATCCTAAGGGCCCACCTCCAGTATGCCCACCAAACGACACATCAAATTTCCCTTCCATCCTCCCCAATACCTTTGACATTCTATCTGTCTTGAGGTCCTTTACCAAATCCACTGCTTGTGGTCCCTCCGGATTGCGGGTGCAGCATTTGCTTGATGCCACCGAAGTCCCAATGCAGTCATCCATCTGTTCATCCCTTAGAAGTATAGTGAACCTCTTGGCTACGGGTAGTGTTAGTAATGTCGTCTCCAAGTTCCTTGCTGGTGGAAATCTAACGGCCTTGACCAAAGACAAACCTGGTTCTCCTCCTGATATTTGACCCATTGCAGTTGGCGAAACCCTTAGGCGTTTAGTAGGCAAGTGTCTATGCCAAATCACAAAGGGAAAGGCCTCGGATTACTTCTCACCTCATCAATTTGGGGTTGTCCCTCTGGTGCAGAGGTCAAGACATCCTCGGCTCCTTCTCCTAGACAGTAAAGAAGAGTATTGTACATGGTTTGAGAAGTGGCATTGAGGAACATCAGAATGAGCAGGACTTTGTAGTGATGAAAATTGACTTGCGTAATGCATTTAATTTAGTCTCCCGTCAGGCACTTCTTGACGAGTTCCCTGAACTCCTCCAGTGGGCTGCATGGTGCTATGATCAACACCCTTTGCTCTGGTCTCCAATGGGAACTATAATGTCAGAATCTGGAGTCCAACAGGGTGATCCCTTGGGCCCTCTTTTGTTCTGTTTGGTTCTGCAAAAAGTGTTATCAGCTATTGCATCTGATCCAAATTGTTTTGACCTTTTATTCCATGCCTGGTACATTGATGACGGCGTTATTGCTGGTTCAAAGCAAGCCGTTGTGCAGGCACTCAGTATCATTCAAGATCTTGGCCCACCACTAGGTCTCGTGATTAACTCCTCGAAATGTGAACTCTATGGGGATTGTGACCTTCAACCATTTCCATCAGAGATGAAAAAATGTAATGCGTTTAACTTTGAAATTCTTGGGGCCCCGATTGGAGACACTATTTTCTGTGCAAAGTTTATTGCAGAGAAGAGAGCAGGTGCTTCCAAATTTTTGGCCCTGTTGAAGGAAGTTGGATCCCTTGATTCCCAAGTAGCTTTGGTACTCCTGACCCAAAGTGTTCAGAGCTGGGTTGGGTGTGTATCCCACTTGCAATAGAGACTTATGGGAACTGGGGTAGGGAAGCCCAATCTACTTTCTCTCGCCTAGCTTCTCACCTGGCCATCATCACCTCTTCCCACAAAAGTAAGGTACTCACAGAGCTATACAGCAGGCTGAACTTCACCCTGGTTCGGGCTGTGTCTAGAGCCTTGTTGGCAAGATGTGCTCCCTCCCTTGGCCTCCAGGATATTGTTTGAATTTTTCTATGAAATGTGTTGTACGATTATGTATTAGTCCTTTTGTTTGTAATGTATATGTGTAATGTATTATGTTCAAATATATATTTAATAAACCCTTAAAAAAACACACACACAATTTGTAATATATTTGCATGAAACAAGCATTGTCTATTCAAACCACAGTTGTTTTGGTTGGTAAACATATACCCAGACAAGAATTGCCCACGAATGGATCCGACGAGGGAATAGTTAAGCCTGCCATATGTTTCAGCCAGGACCTGACCCTTGTGGCAGGAAGAGGTAATGGCATTGTGGCAGGACACCAGATGGGAGAAGTTGTCATGAGCTTCCTTATCCCCACCCATTACCGTATGTCTCCACATCAAGTGGGACACAAACCCACCCCAGCTCAACAGTACTTATAAAAATTTAAGAAACAAAGAAAAAACACATAAACAAGAAAATAATAACAATAAACCTACATGTTACATCAATAAGGTCTGAGTACGAGATATATAGTTTAATAGAATTATCAATTGTCCAGGGGGATTTATTGCGGTTTCCCTCCATCCCCCGGACGATCATTAAATGGAATAGCCCAATGTGACAGAGTGTGTCGACGACACGTAAATCAACGCAGGCGTTTGGGACTGCCATAGCCATCTGATATGAGATCTGCTCTCAAAAGAAGGTATGTCACAAACAATTGCTAGGATATCTCCTTTGAGATACTAGTACCTATTGGGGTTCTTGTGTAGATTAGCCCCCCCCCCCTTTTAACTTTAGTACCCCCCTGTCTTTCAAGGGATGGTATGCAATCAAATCTAATCAACAAGTAATTACACAATGACACTATTACATAATATTACACAATATTACTGAAATCATCTCTCAAAGGTAAAGAAATTCAAATAAAAAGGTATCCTCAACCTATTGTGGATACTGTTCAGCTATGTGCAGTAATATTGTGTGTGTGCCCCTGTGTTGTGAAATGTAAGGAATGGTTGACAGTAAGATGCCTCAACCCGGTACTGGCTGATAACTGGTTGTATGAGCTCCATTCGTCACTGTAAACTGTACTACCAGGGCGGATGTATTGAGCTATCAGCGGAAGAAGTGTGTTGGCATCTCGTTGCTGTACTTCTACCAAAAAACATACTCCAGACACTCTTTCGATTCCGCCAAAAACCCAATGACCATCCACTTGCCTTCCTCTATTGTACTTCCGTTTACCGAACGTACTTTCGTCAATTTCTACTCTATACCTGGGCCTCCAATTACTGAAGGATGGTCAATAAAATATTGTGCGCAAATGTCCCTCACGAAGTTGTACCAGTCAATAGACGTTTTGTTTGATATCTGCAATGATATGTACCAGGTAATCATTAGCCAGATGTTGAATTACCGAAATTATAGACTGAAGGAACTTACAGAGAGTTCAGAAGCCATCTTCCCTACAGGTGTTTTGGTCGACCAAAGATGAATTATTCGAAGGATTGTTGCAATTTCAAGGTGACTGCCTGATAGTGTTACAACTGCTATAACTCGACAAATTCCAAGTACATATATCTATTTATACCTTCAAAAAATGTCCCGACACGCAAAGATAACCTCCTTCCGACACCCTTTTCTAGGGCAACGCCACCCCAATCCTTCTGGAACCTGTTCCTCTATCTGCAAGATTCATACCCCTTCCACATACCCCTTCCACAATGAGGACAATTCTTGGTGTCTGGAAGGAGGTGATGTCTTTGGGCCCAGTGGATTGCAGAATGACCATCACTAACAGCCACACAAAGATCTCCATACGATAGATTTCCAACCAGCCAAGGAGGTAACATTGCTTGCGCCATGAAAATCAACTTCTGAATGGCAAGAACCCACACGATAAAGCTTATATACCTCTTTTTGACTATCTTTGAGAGATGATTTCAGTAATATTGTGTAATATTATGTAATAGTGTCATTGTGTAAATTACTTGTTGATTAGATTTGATTGCATACCATCCCGTGAAAGACAGGGGGGTACTAAAGTTAAAAGGGGGGGGGGGGGGGGGGGGGGGGGGGCTAATCTACACAAGAACCCCTATTGCAGCCCTTACTTACTTCATATGACCAGTCCAGCTTTTCTGCAGTCAAGAGTATGTCTAAAACTAATTACATCCCACACCATGACACTGGGACTTAGCTTGCCCTTTCCCCCCTCCCCTAATGCCAAAATCCCCTGCATCTGACCAAAGGCATTTGCGATTACAACACGCGTACATATGACGTTACTCGTTATTAATTAATTTAAGACAATTATTGTTGTAATTGCAATTAATAATGTAATATTTTAATTGTGAGTTCTTTTTCACCAAACTAGCTGCTGCTACGTGTATCATGTCTGCGTCGTTGATTGCACCAAAAGATGTCAACCGATCTTCAATGCATTCTAGCTGGGCTCCTGGAGTGGGCGGCGGAGGAACGTCTTCTAGAAAGGGAGAGAGGAGCTTCAATACCAGTCTGCAGGCGACGGCGGGAGGCGCTAAGGCACAGCTGGAATCATCCGGCATAGAGAAATCGTTCAAACAGCGAAAGAGCTTTGGTAAGGGTCGTGTTTGCGTGTGCCTTTTGTGAAAAAGACATGGTGAAGTGGCAGACTGTGGTGTGTGCTTGTACCCAGTGCTGGCGCGTTGCTTCCGCGAGGAATTAGACCGTGTGATATTGTCGACACTTCGTATGTGTCAATAAGCGACGGCATTTACGAGCGCAGACGTAATGGCCGGCATTTCTTGTTGTCCTCGTGGTCGCACCTTTGTACCTGTTGGAACATGGCGTCACGCACCAGTGTCTCGTTATTTCTTCACCCTGTCGGTTGCTGCAGGCGTGTATTGTGAAATACGATGCTGTGGCAGAAGTTGTTGCCATAATGAGATGCAATGGCATTGCGGGTTTTCTGTGGTGTATTCATATTACGACACGTCTTTGTGAGGATGTTGTGATGAGGATGCTGAGAAAGATAGTGTGATGGGGATGGGGAAGAGAGCACGCCTGTCTTGGTGCCGGCACATCAGACTTTGAAGGCACTGGGGAGGGTTTGGTATTTTTTGTGGTGTTTGATAATAACTTTCACAGGAGTGTGTTTAAGGGTACAAGTGCCAGTTGATTTGCCCTTCAAACTCCCACAGCTCAAAATCATGGTGGCATTGTCTTTTGTTAGAGGTGTTGCCACCAGATTTAACCTCTGATAAAGTACTGTGTCAACACATATTAGGGAGATGAGTGTGTGGTGTGTGTGTGTATGTGTGTGTGTGTATATGTGTGTGTGTGTGTGTGTGTTTGTTTACAGGCGATGGAGTGTGAAGTGCTGGGCATTCAAGCTCTTTTATAGTCAGGTCCTCTTTATAGTCAGGTCACTCTACCATTGCTTGTTTTGTTGTAAGAATGGATATTCTGTATGCAGTTTATTATTCGATACAAGTTTATATGAATAGCTCACATGCACACACAGGCAAGTGCACTCTCACAAGCTTTCAATTAATGGTGATCTCTTAAAAAGAGAAATTATTATTTTATGCTGGTAGATCAACACCTGCTGTGTATCTCTCTCTC
>JABACO010000006.1:12052356-12142356 GCA_013339895.1 Ephydatia muelleri
GAGGGTGTTGGGGGAGGAGGGTGTTGGGGATGGGTTGTGGGAGGGGGTGTTATGGGGAATGGTGTGGGAGGAGGTGTTGAGGGGTGGTGTGGGAGGAGGGTGTTGGGGGGGTGGGTGGGGGAGGGTGTTGGGGTGGTGTGGGAGGAGGGTGTTATGGAGGATGGTGTTGTGAGAGGAGGGTGTTGGGGGATGGTGTTATGGGAGGCAAGTCAGTACTGATACAGATGTGTAGTGTAGCTATGTACTATTAGCGTTGATATAGTATACTGTTGGCCTTCTCCCTAGGTACATGTACTGTACTGTTATTTATGTTGGCCTTGGGGCCTGACCGCTACACAAAACCCACAAGGGCAGACCAAGTGTACACGACCATTGTCCTGGCTAACAATCAAAGCATCTTGTGAGCTAGTACACCGACTTGATTGGCAGATAGTGTGGCAATACGTGTACATGATATTCGTGAGGGATGTGTGTTGTGAGGGATTGTGTGGTGTGTAAGTGTAATGCCTGTGTTATTATCTCCACATCATGGGAGGAGCTACACTCTTGATGTAATGGGCTTATCTTGTACTGTACTGTATGCACAAAGCACTTCCATTACACTCTTGACTTGTTGAAATAGGGTTGATGCCGAAGTACAATGTAATGTGCTCTTCCCTAGACCCTATGGAGGAGCTTACAGCCACTCCCCATACCCCAGTGGAGCAGGACGTGGGCATGGGTCAATTGTTTCCACCCCCCCCCCCCCCCCCCACACCACACACAAACTGGAAATCCTGGATCCATCACTGAAATTGAATGTACTCTCGTTAGGATCAGCTGAACAGGATGCCCTTACAATGAAAGAGTCACCCCTCAAAACTTGATACCGTTTCTTCTTAAGGCCACACCCATCATGGGGGTGGTTTGCAAATGACTAACAGTTTTGCTGCCTCTATCTGTATAAGTCCCTGCACCATCCTTTTTATAAAATGCTTGACCCTTGCACCCACAACGTACATGTATTCCATGTATGTGCTTGTTACTCATTGTTACATATATGTGATTCAATGGCTGGGCACAGGACAACATCACCACCCTGTTTACAGGTAGTAGTGCCAGGGCACAAAGAACATGAGGAGCCTCTAGCTGTGTCCATCCCTAGCCATCATTGGATGGAGAATTACAGTTCATTTGGGTTCAAAGTTCAGGTCAAGACTAGGAGGTGTGACCAGTAGCCAGGATGCAGCATGAGGTGCTGACACAGAGAGCTGCAGCTGAGCCTTGTCAGCAGGTGATGATGCTTTCAACAACAATGAGAAACTGGGTCCTCTAGTTTCTTTGACAGTTATTGGTGGATGGGTGAGGCTGTGATAGCATCCACAGAGATTACTTCAGACGGGGAGACTATGCCTTATATTTGTGTCCCATAAAACAAATATCAGTCCTAACAAGATCTTTTTATCACCTTCGGAAGCAATTCATTACTTAAAACAAAAGCTTACGTATAATTAAGTGGCCAGAAAGCAATAGGCCTGTGAAGTACTGAAATAACTACAATTAAGCACACACTAATGTATCATTAACTCCAATACTCCTAAATCAAAGTTGAACTTGACTGTGACCTATTTTACATCTTGCAGCACTCTTTTCAGGCGAGAGCATGCCGAATAGTTCAAGAGAGCTGACACTGAATCACCAACATAGCTACGCACATAGTTCTTCCATTAGTGAGTCTCTACAAGGCTGAGAAGACATGAAGGTCAAGAACATAGAATTTTATTTTGTACATGTTTGTTTATGGTGCTATTGTTACTTCAAATGATCAGTAAAAATAAATTTTATACACATGCACACACATATACATAAAACACACATATACATAGATGTACACATATGTATACATACATATATTAAAACACACACATACATACAGTACACATATACGTATACATACTTAATACTTGTACACACATACATAAAACGCATGTACACATGTGTACATAAAACACACACTCATACATACATTTTCACATATATACATGTACATAAAACACATACATACATGTACATACACATACATGTACGCACACATACTTATACATATGGAACACTTCCATATTACACCATTGTTCTGTAGGTACATATGTTTTGGGGTATTGCATGTGTGGTACCCCGACTAGGTTCAAACCCACCAAATACCTTCGGTTCTCGTGTAATCAAATCGCTTTTAAAATTCGTTTGTGGGTAGAGAGGTTCCTGTACCTATCGCGGCAAATTGTGTCCCACTATATCAAGCGGGGAAAATGTGCATGTAGGGACCTCTCTATCACTAACCGAATTTGAAGCGATTTGATACTCTACCGAAAGTTATGGTAGGTTGAACCCGGTGGGGTATTGGACGTTGCAATACTAGTGCATGCAAGGCCCCAAAAAGTATTTTTACCCATCAGAAATGGTGTAGTATGAAGTGTTGAAAATAGGAAGTCGATAGCGTTAATCATTTGGAAGTTATAATGATTCAAACGCAAAGAACATATATACAGTCATGTATTTACAATAATTATTGTGATGGGGGCCGTTTCGTGGAAACTGTCCCATATACATGTACATGCATGTACATACAACACGGAAAACAGGTAGTTTTCAAATGTTATAGTTTGACACAATCTTATGCACCTCAACTTAAAGCCGGACTAACTGTTGCAAAAGTAAAAGTGTTGAATCTTTAAAAAGACATTCATTTTCAATGGGAAAAGGTCAATAAAGTGCGTACCGCCAGTGCTATTGTACATTTGATGCTTCTAAATACCGTTTGTACCAGACGTTACCATACATGTAGATAATTTAGAGATCTATTACGTTACCCTCGACTGTGTGTTAGCTCTTATCAGGCCCATAGCCAGGGGGGGATCCCCCCCCCCCCCCCCCCCCCCCCGTTCGATGCTTGAGTTCCCGCCTCTTCTAGTTATGGTACTTATTAAAATGCATTAGGCCCAAAGGTGTCTCGCTTTGTGTATTTGGCCCGCTAAACGCGAGGGGGACCTGACGGACTTCCCTCTCCCCATGGCCCCCCGGTTAAATGCTTTCAGAATTATTAATCGATTCCCCCCCCCCCCCCCCCCCCCCCCCCCCCCCCCCCCCCCCCCCCCCCCCCCCCCCCCCCCCCCCTGGCTACGGGCCTGCTTATATGTACTAACTAGGGTTTGCATCCGGATAGTGGACGGATTCCGCCTTGTTATTCATTAATCCGTTATCCGTTATCCGTTATCCGACCTGGTCCAAATCCGGATTGACACGGATATTTTGCGTAATGGAATCCGATTGGTTCGGCTCAAATCGGTTGAAGTTTTGCTTTATATAGTTTAATCCTTATAGGGTTGTATGTAGTGTTTGCACTGCAGTCTCTCTGGTCAGACGCAGATTACATTAATTTAAATCTATTGGTACACTATAATCAAGAATTGGGCGTGACGGAGTCACGGGACTGGAGCAGTTTTGTCACGTGGTTGCTGACTGGCGTCTATGGCGACAGAAGCGAAGAGCTTTAAAACAGGTGATTTTATGCTGTCGAAATGGGAGGAAGAAATTGAAGGAGAAGGAACTGAAACACAGTGGTTGCCAGTGCGCTTGGGTAACCATAACGAAGAAAATGGTTCATGGGAGGTGTTGTGGTTAATCAGGAAGATGGTTATATTGATTTATATGCCATGCATTAAGAATTCCAGAGCAACTTCTAAAAACATGGTGTGCAATGTAGATGTTATGAAATCCGGATAAAAACCGGATAATCCGGATACCGGAGTCTGGAATAAAATCTATCGGATTTCGGTATCCGGATAGTTAATTTACCGACGGATGCAAACCCTAGTACTAACGCTCCGGTATATTACAGTTACACAACCATTTAGCCTATTACGGACGTAGCTACTGTAATCATGTACCGTAAAGTACCACGAATAAGCCCCCCCCTCCGCCCCCAACAATAAAAAATGGCTCGTGTTTAAACGTGCGCATCTCTGTAACCTCGAAAGTCTCCTCAAATGTATTCAGCATTTCAGAAACAGAAATGGTACCCGTACATGATTATGTAAAAAGATACGCAGAAGCGTTCGCGATTACGAAGATACGGACGTTTAAAAACGAGCCATTTTTTATTGTTGGGGGCGGAGGGGGGGGGGGGCTTATTCGTGGTACTTTACGGTACGTGTCACATTCATGCTAACCTATTGGACTCTCAGACTTGCAAGATGCTTCCGTAAGAAGACTGGTTGTTTGTCATGCCCAGGCACTCCTGTGTCGATTCTATGAGTGGCAAGCTCCTCTGTGTAATCGCCACCTCCGTCTTTGCAACATATAATCCCAATTAGTGCCCACTCTTACAAGGGGTCATGCTAATTCAGTAACATATTGATCATTAATACAACATCAAAAAAAAAACCAGGTCTGGGAACGGCTGACTGACGATAGGGTGGCACGTGATGATCGTGGTAGGCACATTGAATGTGGGGTGTATCTCACTAACCATTCAAGGGAAGTGCGATTTGAAGGCCCTAAGCTCTGAAAAAATAATGATAAATAAGTTCATTGATTACTCTCATGTAATCCGTGAGCAGGTAAGGAAAATATCATTTGGTTTGGAAACTAGTGATGACTGAATAAGGAAATGAGAAAAAATGAATGGACATTGGAAACCTTGCATAATTAATGTGGAAGTGCGGATATAGGTACTTAAGTTGCGAAAAACTACACAAAATATGTCAACTAGTCCCCACATTGCAAATCCGAGAGCAGCTAGTCAATATTTGGTTTTTTTTCTGCAGTTAGCTGCAGTTTTCTGAATGCGTCCATACATTTTCTATGAACATTGAATTACGCAATGACCGAATACCACGTAATCCTTTTGACCGCCAATTTCTCGATATGTATCGATCATCTGTAGGGTAATTACTAAAGTACAGTACATCGTCCTCTGCCCAGCCAGCAATAAGCACGTCAGCTGGAAGATCATGGCTGTGATCTCTCGTGAGGCCATGACCCTTCTCCACACCCACACTCAAATAGGTCACGACAACAGTGTTTAACAACAATATCACAAAGATGGTTGTGGTGTATCCACTTTGCCTGTGCATCATGGTGGGCCTGGCATTCAGAGTGCTGTGCAGCTGGCACCTTCTGCCATCTTGGCTTCAGCTGCTGCCTCCTCCAAACTTGCTCACCTAATTCTGCCAGCAAATATATGCAACCATACCAGCTCAGTTACCTGGATGAAGCTCTTGGTCCCAAGGATGCCAGGAACAATCCCCTACTGATGCTGCTACATGGGATTCACTCAGGCTATCTTCTATTCTGACTCACTGTTCAAAAACATGTCTGATCAATTAGACAGAGTTAATTTCCTTGCGACATCTTGAAGGAGTCTCGAGTGTGGACTACCTCTTTGTAAAAGCCATACCGGCCAACACTGTGGGGCAGATGTGGCCACACATGGCTTAAGCTGCATAAGGAGTGCAGGGTGCCACCACCACTATTCAGCTGTCAACGACATCATACACAGAGCTTTAGTTGCAGCTCATGTTCCATCATGTCTGAAGCCTTTAGGTCTGAATTGCTCAGGTGGAAAGCGACATGATGGTATGTCAATAGTCCTTTGCAAATGTGGCCAACTTCTAGTGTGGGATGCAACTTGCCCAGATACCTTTGCACCATCTCACTCTGCAATTGCTGCACAGCAAGTTGGAGCAGTTGAACAACAGGCTGAAGATAAGAAGATACAGAAATATAAACACCTTGACTCATGCCACTCTTTTGCTCCAGTGGCAATAGAGATGACTAGAGTGTTCGGACCAATTTCTTTAAAGAGTTGGGCAATCGGTTGTCTGGTGAAGCTAACTCCTTTGCATATCTTACCCATAGACTATCAGTTGCTGTCCACGTGGCAATGCTGCTTCCATGTTGGGGACAATGAAGGTGGACGGACAGTGAAGAAAAAGAGTTTTTAGTATTGCTTTATGTTTTATGATTTATATTTTATGCTATAATTATGTTTTATGTTTGTCATGTTATTATGATTCATGTTGGGGATCGGAGAAGAGCAGGACATGGCCAGCTGATATTCTGATTCCTAATTGGTCATTAGGCAAGCCAGTTGCACTTGACCTTACTGTCACATCACTGCTCAATGCTGAAATAATTATTTTCTGAAGCAAGTGTGACAGCTGGGTCGGCAGCATATGCAGCAGAACAGAGAAAATACATTGCAAATGACCCTAAGTGCAATGAGCTGGGTTGGGTCTGTGTCCCCCTGGCTGTAGAACTTTATGGGTGTTGGGGATCGGAAGCCAGGCAAACTCTATCTCAACTTGGATCACGTTTAGCTTGTCAGCTGTGTTGTTCCAAATCCCAGGCTATCACCCGACTGTATGGAAATCTGAGCATAACTCTGGTACGAGCAAATGCTAGAGCTCTGCTAGCAAGGTGTGCAGGCTGTAAGGATGGTCCAGGCTGTAAGGATGGTCCAGGCTATTATTTCTTAGAATTTGTATTGAAAAACATTTTATATGATATTATAAAATCAATATTATTTATTATTTTAAATGTAACTATAATAAAATCATACAAAATTACACCAAGAATAAACACAGGAAAACGTTACGATGACTGGATCCTATATAATATCGCCGTAGCAACACAACGAACGAGACATGTGTTTAAGCGACCATATAGTTCATGAAGAATGACTGATTTGGGCTTTTGAAGCCTGATGGAAAGCCTCGAAGCCAGCTGGGAGAAACAGGCCTTGGCCTCAGGTCCCCATGCTCCATATGTTTCAGTCACCAGGGGGACACAATACCAACCCAGATCTCCACATTTGTCATCATTAGCTGAGTGCTTCCTGACCTCTCCAGCCTGGGCTGCGGCACCTGCACAAACTCCCGCTTCTGACAAAGTAAGTGTATTAAGCGGTGAGGTCACACAGATGTCGAAGGCTGCTGGCCTGCCTCTGGACCAGTTCTGGACAAGGACATCAGCTGGTCTCGTATGACTGTGGTCTGGTGTTAGGTTATTTCCGGCCTCAACTTTAACACTCAGGTGGGCCAACCTACACGACTATCGCGAAGTCTATTGTGGCGAAACACAGCATCACCCCCACGCTTACATGTGGAGGCATGATGGCCTAATGGATCGAGCACAGTGTCTGGACATAAGGAGCACAGTGATCCCCCTGATGTGTCAAGACCAAGCCACCACTTGATGGCCACTTGGAACTGGTCAGGATTTAAATGAAGGCCTAGACCTTCGGAAGGGACGACTGACAACCATGACGAAGCATGGGGAGATGAAATGGACAAAAGGCGGGCCCTGTCAGCCAAGGAAGATGAGTTGAAGAGCTGGTTAAACTGAGTGTCGTCAATCTTGGCAGATAAGGCTCTGTATTCGAGGCCGCTGTGCAAGGCTCTCTACTGAAACCACATCAGATGGTGAAACAGAGGAGTTAAACTTCCCAATTGCTGAGGTGAGATGCAAACTAGAGAGGGAACTAAAGTCCGAAGAACAAAGGGAAGCAATGTAAGCTGCAGCAGCATGAGATGATAGAGACCGCAACCCAAGACCCCCACGACTAAGACTGAGTTGAGCCTGCAACCAAGCCTCATCAGAGGTGTCTACTGCGGTGCACTGAGAAAAACAATGGCGGACATCAATTTCAAAAAGCTCCAAAGCCTTGATGGAAGAGAGGGTGGGGTAGCTTGAGCAAGATGGGCCAGTTTACAAAAGGAGCCACACAGCCGTAGAAGGACCAGGCAACTTGGGTATCCTGGGCGCCCACCTCTTCTAGTTTGCGCAGCAGTAACTTAGCACTTGCACATTTGTTTGAAATGTAGTTGGAACAAAACTCTAAGTCACCAATAGGGACACCCAAAATAACAATATTGGGCGAGCTGGATCGTATTAACTCACCTCGGAAAAGATTTACATCTGTGGGGGAGAACACCTCACATTTAGAGAAGTTGACCAATAAACAATGGCGGACATCAATGTCAAAAAGCTCCATTGTTTTTCTCAGTGTAACTATAATTATTGACAAAATATTAACAGACAAGAAAACAACGAAATAAATAAAATACTGTCAACCAGTGATGACCAATGAAGGTCCAGCTCTTGACAGCAGAGCCCTTGCACAGGACCTCACCAAACTGAGGCTGAGTCTGCCATAAATTGAAGCAGTGGCCTGGGACTTGGTGCACCTCATGGGTATGGCCAGACGAGTGGCAAGACGTGACAGTGTTTCCCTAGCCTCAGTAGCCATAAGTCTCCACTGCTAGTGGTGTGCATATCCAGCCCAACTCGGAGCACTTTGGGTCATTCAAAACATGCTTGCAACACTCCGCCACTAATGCTGCAGACCCTGCCGTCACTCCCGCTTCAGACAAAATAGAAGGGTTTAGCGGTGAGGTAATGGTATGATCAAATGCAGCTGGTTACCCAAGAGACCAGTTGGGGACCAGAACATCTGCCGGTCTGGTGTTGCATTTGTCATGCCCAAAGCCACTGCCAACCTCGACCTGGGCAGATACATTAGCTCGCCTACAGTACTCCACAAAAACATCACGGAGTTTATTGTGGCGGGAAACCACATCGCCCCCATGCTTGCAAGTAATGGCATGGTGGCCCAAAGGATCCAAGGCTAGGGTGTGTAACCGGTTATCAGGTTATTCGCAAAAACCTATCCGTTCGAATAGCAACTTAGCATTACTCGGAAAAATCGATTAGTGAATTTTATCTATTCGAAATAACCGGTTTATGTTTCTCCATTCGGAGGTATATAGGTATTCTTCGCCAGCATCGACAATATTCGAATACCTTTTTATACCAAAATCCGGATATGATTTTCAATCGATAATTATATAACTACGTCACTTTTGTTTTTACTATTTATACATGCATAACGACATTGGCAATAATTGAGTAAATAGATAGTAATATAATGCAAATTATTTAATGTGCATCAATTGGGGATACAAAATATACAGCGTGTACTAGCTCAATACTGTTATCGTCGTCTTCAAGTAAGTAACTAAGTTCATTTGTATATGCCACGAGTTGTGGTTATATTAAATTTATGTACCAGTATAAATTTATGTACCAGTATTACTTTGTTTTATTGTACAGTGGTACGAAGTGAACATATCTGCTAGCGAGTGAAATAGAATGACAGACTTCTCACCCACTTCAAGTAAGTATGCGCGCTCTGTTTGAGTATGTGGAGGAATTAGAGAGCATTACGCAATCGTACTAATGGGAAATGTCATGTGCATTGCATTTAGCGAGAACGGAAATGGAGTGTTGTGGGATGATTGTAAGTGGAGTACGTGATTGTATGTGATGCGGGGTGAGTTTATAATGGTGATGTCTGGTCTCAGTGGTTAGTGTTGGATGGTTAGGTTTACATTACTATTCATATGTACAAGTGCATGGTAAAGACATATGTACAATTTATTAAACTCTATTTGGCAAACACATGCTACTGTAGACCTTTGTGTCTCTGTGTTTTAAACTGACATGCATAGCTCTAATTTGGGTGCAAGACCAGGTGGATTTCTGTGCAGACATAAATTATCTTCTCAGCGTGCACTCCACAAGCACCATAACCTGAATAACCTAGGTATTCGGCAGGAAATTTGGGAAAACCT
Organism: Ephydatia muelleri; assembly: GCA_013339895.1. NCBI lineage: Eukaryota > Metazoa > Porifera > Demospongiae > Spongillida > Spongillidae > Ephydatia > Ephydatia muelleri. The sequence goes on from JABACO010000006.1 coordinate 12,062,028, forward strand.
ATTCAGAAAAATCGATTTTGTTTTTTTTTTAAACTATTCGGAAAAATCGATTTTCAGATCCACAAAAACCTAAAAAATCGATTAGTATTTTTAAAGTATTCGGAAAATCGATTTTCATTATGCAGGGGAGGTTACACACCCTATCCAAGGCAAGACTTGGACAGAAGGTGCAGTTGAAGCCCTGAGCCAAATCCATACCCAGCCACCATTTTAAGGCTACTTGGAATTCCGGAGGGTCCATGTGCAGGTTAAGACCTGGTGAGGGAAGAACTGAAAGCCAGGCTGCAGAATTGGGAGAAGAAACTGATAGCAAATGGGCTCTGCCAGGTAAGGATGAATGGTCAAAAAGAAGCTGATTCTCAATCTTACTAGACAGAGCATGCTGATGGCATGGTGAGGAGACAATGTCATCTAGAGTGGTGGTATCAGCAGATGGAATGAGTGCATTGAAGAGGTTCACTGAAGTAAGCAGGTGGGACATGGACACTGAACACTGCTCAGATGCACTTACAGATGAAATATAGGCGACTGCTGAGTGGTGTGAAAGGCTACGTAGACCCAGCCCACCTCTAGCTCTGCTAAGAGAGAGTTGGGCCTGTTGCCAGGAATTGCCAAAGGCATCCACTGCAGTGCATGTCATTATAAAACATTTGCATTGCATCAGCCATAAGAGAGGGAGGAGTAGAATGAGCAAGACGTACCATCTTTCAGAAACTGCCACACTGACGAAGGAGAAGCACTGCCACCTGAGGATCCATAGAACCAACATCCTCCAACATGTGCAGAAGCTCCTGGCCTTTGCATGTTTCTGAGACGCATATTTGGCACAGAAGACAAAGTCACCAATTGGAGCACCTAGGATTTCAAAGTTGAGAACATTTGAAGACTTCATCGCAGATGGGAAGATGCTCAAATCGCCTGTACTGTATAATTCACATTTAGATGTGTTAACACAAAGACCATTAGGAGGACCAAGGTCTTGAACTATGGAGAGTGCACGTAACACTACCAGTTTGGGACCTGCTATGGCGCCATCATCAAGATACCACATATGGAACAACAACTCTGGGCAGTTGCTGGCTATTGCCAAGACTACTCTGTGCAGCACAAGTGAGAATAGCATTATAATTATTATTTTATTGGCAATGTATATGAGATAATTTAGCATGCAAAAAACAGTACAAAGGACAAATAATAATATATAATAATAACAACAATAGCTAAGGACAGTGATTGCTCTAGTCTCCAGCTCCAGGCTTGGTACCTAGATGATGGCATTCTAGCTGGCCCAAGGCCTGCTCTGCAGAGGGTTTTATCCCAGCTACAACAGGAAGGACCTTCCTTAGGGCTCTTCATCAACCTTCGCAAGTGTGAGATATTCAGTTCGAGGGATCTAGAGGGATTTCCAGAGCAGATGAAAAAGTCAAATAACCCCTGTCTTGAAGTCCTGGGAATCCCAATTGGGGATGAGGAGTTCTGTACCACTTTTATTTCTGCTAAGTGTGTTGAGTCCAGAATGCTTCTTGATAAATTGGAGGAAGTTGGGGCAATTGACCTCAAGTGGCACTAACTCTCATCCGTCTTTGTGGAGGGTTTTGTCGCCTCAACCACTTGGCTCGTGTAACCCCTCCATCCCTTTCTGCTATTAAGGCCCTGAGAATGTTTGATGAGGATGTTCGGCAATGCTTCTCGGCTTCAACAGGCATTGATACATCTGATGATGCCTGGCAACAGGCTCAGCTCAGCCTGAGCAAGGGTGGCCTGGGTTTAAGATCTCTCTCCCATCATGCAAGTGCAGCTTTTATTGCTTCTTTGTCATCCTCTGGCTCTGCATCAGATTCTGTCCAAAACCTGTCTGATACAGTTGGCATCTTCAATCATTTAGTCCCTGTAGCAGACAGCATACAAGTAGAAAGCTGCTATTCCCCAGAAAATACTATCACAGAAGCTGGATAACCACCTCTTTAGTTCACTCCTGGAAGCTTCCACCATTGCAAACAAGGTTCGTTTGCTGTCAGTCTCATCTCCCCACACAGCTTCTTGGCTTTCAGTACCACCTTGTGAGCGTCAGGGCCTCCACCTTGACCCATCACAGTTCCAAGTTGCTATCAAATGGTGGCTTGGTCTGGATACATCTGGTGGCACCCAGTGTGCCTTAATTGTGTCCAGAAAAAAGCCTTGACCCTCTTGGCCATCACGCAACAACATGCAAGCGTAGGGGAGATGTTGTGTTCCGTCACAACAGGCTACGAGACATAGTGGCTGAGACCTGTCGCCGTGCCCATCTCAGCATACATCTGGAAGTAGGTCAAAACCTTTCTCACGACCACAGCAATACACGCCCAGCAGACATACTTGTCCCTCATTGGTGTATGGGCAAGCCTGCAGCCCTGGACCTACATGTATCCGTCACATCACCGCTTAACCCAATTACCATACCAAAAGCGGGAGTGACAGCAACCGAGGAGAGAAAGCTCAAAGCCAATGTTGCTAAATGTGTGGATCTGGGATGGGTATGTGTTCCTGTAGTTGCGGAGTCCTACGGAGCATGGGGCCTGGAGGCAATGGATTTCTTTTCAAAACTTGCATCCCGCATGGCTACTTCTGTGGGTAAATCGAAGTCTGTTGTCCTCCACGAGATTTATGGGAGGCTAAACATGCATATAGTAAGAGCCAACTCTACGGCAATACTGTCAAGGGACATACCCCTTGAATCTCTGTAGTAATTTTTGCGTGTTGTTGTTGTGTTAATAGTATTGCTGTTTGTGTACCTCGTGTATCTCATGTATGTATTTCATTCATGTATTTATGTATTATTAAAAATAATAACTCACATCATTTCTGTTGTACCTGATTCCCAAAACAGTATTCTCTCTCTCTACTCCCTGGTTCAAGGATTGTAAACCTATCTATGGCCACTCTACTGGGTTCACCTTTAGGTGATGTGCCTGGTATTTCATCAGTACTTACTGAGAAGACTAATCTTCTAAAAATCATGGGTGAGAGAGATTGCCACTCCTATCAACACATGATGCCTACCTTCTTTTGCGCCATTCCATTGCCCTTCCAAAGCTGTTGTACTGTCTTCGCAAGCACCATGCTTCTTATCACCACAACTTCAGCAGTACGATGCTGTTCTCAAAACAATTATGTGCAACACCTTCAATATCCACCTCTCCAATGATCATTCTGCGTGGACTCAAGCTGTTCTTCCGGTAAGACATGGCGGTCTTGGAATTAAGAGTGCTGTGCGGCTGGCACCTTCTGCCTACCTGGCTTCTGCTGCTGCCTCCTCCACTCTAGTCCATCAAATTCTTCTCCCAGTTCAGTGATATTAATTTACCCTGTTTTCAGGAAGCTCTTGCCTTATGGACCAACAGCTGTAACCAATCTCCTCCAGAAGGTATTACTTCCTATCATGGGACATACCGACAATCCTAGCCATCAAGGAAAATTTATTGAACTCAGCAACGAATGCGATATGAGTCATCCAAAAGTCGCCTTCTAGCTGCTTTTTCAGAAGAATCAGGCATTTGGCTTAATGCGCTGCCGTTATCTTCATTGGGTCACCGAATGGATGACTCCACCTTTCAGATTGCTGTCAGCCTCCGTCTTGGCTTGGCATTTTGTAAACCACTCACTGTGGTTGTGAGGTCACTGCCTTTGCCACCCATGGCCTTAGTTGTGTTAAGAGTCAAGGTCGTTATCACCGTCATAGTTCTTTGAATGATATCATCCACAGGGCATCTCGAATTCCATCACGATCTCTCGTTCTGATGGTAAGAGACCAGATGGTGCTACCTTGGTTCCATGGAAATGTGGAAAACTTCTCGTATGGGATGCAACATGTGTGGACACCTATGCACCTTCTTATAGCAGAGTTGCATCACAGGAGGCAGGGGCAGTGGCTGACCAAGCTGAGAAACAGAAATCCGACAAATACTCAAATATGGACCCCAATATGTATCTGTTTGCTCCAGTTGTCATAGAAACATCGGGTGTGTTTGGAAAACAGACTCTTTCATTCCTAAAGGATCTTGCTTGTCGTGTTCGTAAGGTGTCAGGGGAAGTGAAGTCCTTTCCATATTTACTTCAACGCCTTGCTGTAGCCGTACAGCGAGGTAATGCTGTCTCAGTCCTGGGCACCTTTGCGAGCGAAGATTGCCTTGTTTTTGAGGATAGTGATGCATATCATTAATTTATTTTATTTGTTGTAACTGTGTATATTATTATTATAACAATAAAATAATTACCAGGCAGACGACAAAAATGCGTAAACATCCGGAACGTCCTCTCTCGCACTTCACCACCAGCCATTGACCCGAAACCCAGCCAGGCTGCCAACACTGTCCAGGAGGTTGATAAACCTGGGCTGCACAGGCAGAGATGTGTTGTCCACGGGGCAAGGAGCTTATTGCCCCATCAATGTGGAAAAACCACCTGAACCTCCACATGCAAAGCATCCTTCCAGGATCTGTTCCAGAAGTCTGGCTTGGCCAAAACAACATGGTCATCTGTTCTTACTGTTTTCACCTGGTTGCTTCTTCACATCTCCAATCTCATCATGGGAAATGCCCACTTAAACCTGCAAGCACTGGAGTACAACTAAGCCAAGATAGTCCATCCAATGCTGATGCCACAACTTAGCTACCTTCCTTTGAAGATGTGTGCCTGCTTCATTGCAGTACCATCCGACACATCCCTATCAAATCCAGGCCAGCATTCGCAGGTGTTTTATCTGCAGCATTCCATTCAATTTTACAGGAAAACAGTGAGGAGGCTTGGCTGAAGTTTTTTATGCTCCCGAAGTGTGTACTTGTGGCTCCCAAACGGAGGGGACGTCATCACAAGCGTTTCCCCATCAACCACCTATGTGATTTATGGTCCAAAGGCCAGTTTGGATTTCTATGGGAGCATGCATCTCAGCAAGTGACATCTAGAACCCGTCAAGCTCACACAAGTGGCTCAGATCACAACATGCTTAGCCATCGGGTTGGTAAAGGAGGGTTTATATGGAAAGGCCTGCCAAATTTTAACTTCATCAGGGGTTGCACCTAATAATGATACCACCTGGCAGCTTTTGCAGGCAAAACATCCTAAGGGCCCACCTCCAGTATGCCCACCAAACGACACATCAAATTTCCCTTCCATCCTCCCCAATACCTTTGACATTCTATCTGTCTTGAGGTCCTTTACCAAATCCACTGCTTGTGGTCCCTCCGGATTGCGGGTGCAGCATTTGCTTGATGCCACCGAAGTCCCAATGCAGTCATCCATCTGTTCATCCCTTAGAAGTATAGTGAACCTCTTGGCTACGGGTAGTGTTAGTAATGTCGTCTCCAAGTTCCTTGCTGGTGGAAATCTAACGGCCTTGACCAAAGACAAACCTGGTTCTCCTCCTGATATTTGACCCATTGCAGTTGGCGAAACCCTTAGGCGTTTAGTAGGCAAGTGTCTATGCCAAATCACAAAGGGAAAGGCCTCGGATTACTTCTCACCTCATCAATTTGGGGTTGTCCCTCTGGTGCAGAGGTCAAGACATCCTCGGCTCCTTCTCCTAGACAGTAAAGAAGAGTATTGTACATGGTTTGAGAAGTGGCATTGAGGAACATCAGAATGAGCAGGACTTTGTAGTGATGAAAATTGATTTGCGTAATGCATTTAATTTAGTCTCCCGTCAGGCACTTCTTGACGAGTTCCCTGAGCTCCTCCAGTTGGCTGCATGGTGCTATGGTCAACACCCTTTGCTCTGGTCTCCAATGGGAACTATAATGTCAGAATCTGGAGTCCAACAGGGTGATCCCTTGGGCCCTCTTTTGTTCTGTTTGGTTCTGCAAAAAGTGTTATCGGCTATTGCATCTGATCCAAATTGTTTTGACCTTTTATTCCATGCCTGGTACATTGATGACGGCGTTATTGCTGGTCCAAAGCAAGCCGTTGTGCAGGTACTCAGTATCATTCAAGATCTTGGCCCACCACTAGGTCTAGTGATTAACTCCTCGAAATGTGAACTCTATGGGGATTGTGACCTTCAACCATTTCCATCAGAGATGAAAAAATGTAACGCGTTTAACTTTGAAATTCTTGGGGCCCCAATTGGAGACACTATTTTCTGTGCAAAGTTTATTGCAGAGAAGAGAGCAGGTGCTTCCAAATTTTTGGCCCTGTTGAAGGAAGTTGGATCCCTTGATTCCCAAGTAGCTTTGGTACTCCTGACCCAAAGTGTTCAGAGCTGGGTTGGGTGTGTATCCCACTTGCGGTAGAGACTTATGGGAACTGGGGTAGGGAAGCCCAATCTACTTTCTCTCGCCTAGCTTCTCACCTGGCCATCATCACCTCTTCCCACAAAAGTAAGGTACTCACAGAGCTATACAGCAGGCTGAACTTCACCCTGGTTCGGGCTGTGTCTAGAACCTTGTTGGCAAGATGTGCTCCCTCCCTTGGCCTCCAGGATATTGTTTGAATTTTTCTATGAAATGTGTTGTACGATTATGTATTAGTCCTTTTGTTTGTAATGTATATGTGTAATGTATTATGTTCAAATATATATTTAATAAACCCTTAAAAAAAATTAACACAATTTGTAATATATTTGCATGAAACAAGCATTGTCTATTCAAACCACAGTTGTTTTGGTTGGTAAACATATACCCAGACAAGAATTGCCCACGAATGGATCCGACGAGGGAATAGTTAAGCTAGCCATATGTTTCAGCCAGGACCTGACCCTTGTGGCAGGAAGAGGTAATGGCATTGTGGCAGGACACCAGATGGGAGAAGTTGTCATGAGCTTCCTTATCCCACCCATTACCGTATGTCTCCACATCAAGTGGGACACAAACCCACCCCAGCTCAACAGTACTTATAAAAATTTAAGAAACAAAGAAAAAACAGATAAACAAGAAAATAATAACAATAAACCTACATGTTACATCAGTAAGGTCTGAGTACGAGATATATAGTTTAATAGAATTATCAATTGTCCAGGGGGATTTATTGCGGTTTCCCTCCATCCCCCGGACGATCATTAAATGGAATAGCCCAATGTGACAGAGTGTGTCGACGACACGTAAATCAACGCAGGCGTTTGGGACTGCCATAGCCATCTGATATGAGATCTGCTCTCAAAAGAAGGTACGTCACAAACAATTGCTAGGATATCTCCTTTGAGATACTAGTACCTATTGCAGCCCTTACTTACTTCATATGACCAGTCCAGCTTTTCTGCAGTCAAGAGTATGTCTAAAACTAAATACATCCCACACCATGACACTGGGACTTAGCTTGCCCTTTCCCCCTCCCCTAATGCCTGCATCTGACCAAAGGCATTTGCGATTACAACACGCGTACATATGACGTTACTCGTTATTAAATTAATTTTAAGACAATTATTGTTGTAATTGCAATTAATAATGTAATATTTTAATTGTGAATTCTTTTTCACCAAACTAGCTGCTGCTACGTGTATCATGTCTGCGTCGTTGATTGCACCAAAAGATGTCAACCGATCTTCAATGCATTCTAGCTGGGCTCCTGGAGTGGGCGGCGGAGGAACGTCTTCTAGAAAGGGAGAGAGGAGCTTCAATACCAGTCTGCAGGCGACGGCGGGAGGCGCTAAGGCACAGCTGGAATCATCCGGCATAGAGAAATCGTTCAAACAGCGAAAGAGCTTTGGTAAGGGTCGTGTTTGCGTGTGCCTTTTGTGAAAAAGACATGGTGAAGTGGCAGACTGTGGTGTGTGCTTGTACCCAGTGCTGGCGCGTTGCTTCCGCGAGGAATTAGACCGTGTGATATTGTCGACACTTCGTATGTGTCAATAAGCGACGGCATTTACGAGCGCAGACGTAATGGCCGGCATTTCTTGTTGTCCTCGTGGTCGCACCTTTGTACCTGTTGGAACATGGCGTCACGCACCAGTGTCTCGTTATTTCTTCACCCCTGTCGGTTGCTGCAGGCGTGTATTGTGAAATACGATGCTGTGGCAGAAGTTGTTGCCATAATGAGATGCAATGGCATTGCGGGTTTTCTGTGGTGTATTCATATTACGACACGTCTTTGTGAGGATGTTGTGATGAGGATGCTGAGAAAGATAGTGTGATGAGGATGGGGAAGAGAGCACGCCTGTCTTGGTGCCGGCACTTCAGACTTTGAAGGCACTGGGGAGGGTTTGGTATTTTTGTGGTGTTTGATAATAACTTTCACAGGAGTGCTTCATTCGATGTGTTTAAGGGTACAAGTGCCAGTTGATTTGCCCTTCAAACTCCCACAGCTCAAAATCATGGTGGCATTGTCTTTTGTTAGAGGTGTTGCCACCAGATTTAACCTCTGATAAAGTACTGTGTCAACACATATTAGGGAGATGAGTGTGTGTGTGTGTGTGTGTGTGTGTGTGTGTATGTGTGTGTGTGTGTGTATGTGTGTGTGTTTACAGGCGATGGAGTGTGAAGTGCTGGGCATTCAAGCTCTTTTATAGTCAGGTCCTCTTTATAGTCAGGTCACTCTACCATTGCTTGTTTTGTTGTAAGAATGGATATTCTGTATGCAGTTTATTATTCGATACAAGTTTATATGAATAGCTCACATGCACACACAGGCAAGTGCACTCTCACAAGCTTTCAATTAATGGTGATCTCTCAGTGAATATCACAACGTATGTGTGTTGGCTTTTTCTAGAACATGTATTATTACCTGATACTTCTTTTATACAGATTTTAAGTGTGCATGGTTTATGCATTCATGAACAAGGGCCTGTACAAACGTGCCATGTGTGTTATTGGCATAGTGTGGTCACCGCTGGCAGGTGTTGAGAGGGGCATTTGTTTTACACTACAAGGAGTTCACAGCAGTCAACACATTACAACTCTGTCCACATTCACAACTGCTTAGTTGATACACATGTTGCTGCATGATGACTACACCTGCTGCTATGATGTAGTCCACATCTTCTGAACTGTAATATTCTAAATTCTGTTTGTAAAAAATAAAAATGAACATGGAAAATTGAAAATGCCTACTAGCGAGCGCTTCTAAGTACCTGAAACCAATAGATGTGATGCAAATGTAACTACCCGGGTTTGGGGGGGGGCTTCAGGTACCCATGGTTGTGAATGGCAGCATTATTTGATTTTGATAGTCCAATAGGCATTAAAAAGAGAAATTATTATTTATGCTGGTAGATCAACACCTGCTTGTATATCTCTCTCTCTGTCGAAAACAAGGCGAAAAGATGTTCAGGATATAACTGCAAACATCCGCACAAAGTTACCAGTACGCAATAGCATAGTATCTCTCTCTCATCTCTCTCCCTCTCTCTCTCTCTCTCATCTCTCTCTCTCCTCTCTCACTCTCCTCCTCTCTCTTCTCTCTCTCATCTCTCTCTCCTCATCTCTCCTCTCTCTCTCTCATCTCTCTCTCTCCTCGTCTCCTCTCTCTCTCTCCCGTCTCTCTCTCTCTCTCTCTCTCTCTCTCTCTCTGGCTCTCTCTCTCTCGCTCTCCTCTCTCTCCATCTCTCTCTCTCAATCCCTACCCTCCCGTGCGCCTCAGACCCCCTCCCTCCCTCCCATCTCCTCTCATCCACTCCTACCCTCTCTCTCTGCTCTCTCCCCCGGCCTCCCCTCACCCCCTGGCCTCCTCTCCTCCGTCCGATGATCTCCACCTCCTTCCCCCTCTCCCTCCCTCCCCTCTCTCTGCTCTCCCACCTCCTCCTCCCTCTTCTCGTCTGCTCTCTCTCTCTCGTCCTCTCCCTCCCCCCCTCATTTCCTCATTTGTGTAATGTGTATTTGACGCTAAGACTGCCGCTCAGTCATGAAATCAAATACATTGTAAAGTAGCTTGGGTTACAGTTCTGGGTGCGCACACTGGTCAGTCCCAGTACACCAATGTTATGTTAACATCAGTGTTGTGTTTACATTAGTGTTGTGCTCACGAGTGTTGTGCTTCCTCACAGATTGTGATGGAGAGGGCAGCAAGTGAAAAGTCATTGCCTTTGCTGGACAAGATCAAGTTCCTTGTTCCTGAAGACCTTACGATGTTCCAGTTGACAGCCATAATGAGGTGTGTCTCTGCATGTGTGTGTCTCTGCATGTGTGTGTCTCTGCATGTGTGTGTCTCTGCATGTGTGTGTCTCTGCGTGAGTGTGTCTCTGCGTGAGTGTGTATGTATGTGTGTCTGTGTGTGAGCATCATGGATGTATACAGTTGAACTGGTGTACTTACTATATGGTATCCTGAAAAATATGCTTTCATCAGAATTCTTGATTTCTGGTACTGCTGTTTAAGTTTCATTCATTTTCTTTGCTCAGTGATTGGTTTCAACAAGCACAATGTGTATTAAATTTTCCTGGCTTAAATCACCAAAAACATGGTACTGGTAATTCCGATTGATTCTCAGTGCATACGAGTCGCTGTGGGGTGGGTCATTCAGGCTTGTAGAATGTCTACAATGATAAACCACCCCTTTTGGCTGCAATGATCCCATATACTGTATACCTGCTGCAACTGTCTTGAAGGTGGAAAACATAACGGCTGCCTTCAATGACTCACCTTGCTGACACTATGTCAGTTCAGCCATTGAGGTTGTCCTTATATGGATGTGTGTAGTGTTAAAGTTTAAGATCTGAACTTGCTCCTCTCCTTTTTATAATATGTCACCTCCTTGTACCCTGTGCATCTGAATTGCTACATAAGCTTTTTAATATGAGTATGAATATGATGATACATACGCTACGCTTAGTGTTATTATAGCTATTACTATTTTAAATCTAAAAATCCATTAATTGCACTTCCTCTGTATCCTCCTGAACCTGTTCTTAGAGAGAGCCTCTGGTCTAGCCTCATCCAACTGTTGTGGTTTTTTTTTGAAAACTGTCCACTAAGTCTTTTGAAGCAGCTTCCGGGTGATCAGCCTCTTGCATGGCCCTAATCGGTAGAGGAGATCCCTCCCTTTTCGTGGCCACTCCCGAAGTGCACCTTTCAGCTTCGTCACCAGTTTGCCCGTCCCAATCAATCAATGCTCTCTTCATATTACACACTTTTCTCGAACTGAGAGAAAGTAAACCTTGTGCCCTCACTCTGTCCTGCGGAACTTCCCATTTTTGGTCTGGCTTAAGGTCAATTTCAAGCCAATGGATTAAACGATCCAAACTTTCTATTTCCTCAACAAGAACTGATCGCGATTGAACATAACGGAGGTCTGAGACAACACCTTCGTCTTCGTACTTTTGTAATTCCACCTGAACGCTTTCTGCTTGACGACAGGTCCGTTCAAACGCACTTGCAACTGTTTTCCTAGATCGAGCGTCCGATGGAGTTTTTAAAAGCATTGCATGCGCTTCTTCGCGTCGACACTTCGCTCGTTGGGATGCAATCTGGATCGAACTGTGGCAGCTGTCATCTTTATCTAACCACTTTGTTCCACAGCTGGCAAAATCAAGGTCCACTGCTAGCATTTTCTCATCCTCATCTGATTCTTCAAAAGAATCCTCATCAAAGCCATCCAAATATTCATCGAAACCTTCAAAAGAGAATTCATCCTCATCCTCTTCTGCCGCTGCCTCGTCCGCCATTTTTAATTATTAAGCTTTTTTTTAAAAATGTTTATTATTATTATTATTTTTGCTTCTCATGGGAGGCAAATTGGAATCCACTTCATCCAGAATGTGCATTGTATGATTAGTTCAGCAGTTTCTGTTAATTGCAACTGACCAATCTAAAAAAAAAAAATGAAAAGGCTTGAGTGTGAGCAGCTTTAAACATACATGCACACAAGTGTTCACATTAAATTAGATCTATGGCTCATCCGAAGCTTCTTTTTTTTTTTCAGCTTGTTAACTTTAATCTCCATAAAAGAACCCAGTTGTGAGGCAGCATGCACTTCTTTTTTCTTTTTTTTTTTTGGGATGCAGAAAGGTGTTCTGTGATCATCTGTTTTCATTCTTATGCATTTACAGAAAAAGGCTGCAACTCAAGGATTCCCATGCTTTCTACCTGCTAATCAACAGCAGAATGATAGGTAACTCTTCGCAGTTACTGGCAGATGTTTACAGGACCCAGAAGGATGAAGATGGTTTTCTTTACATCACCTATGCCTCACAAGAAATGTTTGGATAATCAATGTCCTTGTATGGTATCATGATCAGCCATACAATTGTGTTGTTTGTGTTCACATGTATTTCATGTATTTTTCCCATCTCTGTCAATCTATAATCAAATGCTTCAGACCAGACTGTTCTAAACTAGCATAATTAACGGGGAAGTTTGTTTTATCTCATCCCCAGGCCCTATTTTAATATAAATATAAAAGTTAAGGGGGGCAGGGGAGGGAATGGGCCTAAACAAGGTCTTATCGCGCATGCACTAGCCGTTAACAAGAAACTTGGTAATCGTATACTGTTGTAATTTTGTTAGTAAACCTTTGTTCCACGTCCCAAACAGAGTGTATGCATTGCCCACAGAAGTTCATAGCACTCCATTTTGAAATACACTTTGTACACAAAATCGATACTAGGGAAGTGCTTTGTAGTTACCACAGAGTCAAGGTCAGGATTTGTAGCAGTGTTGTGTCTCCTACACATTGTTTAGCACTCTTCTCTGGGGAATCTTTGATGTCAGGTCTTGCAGGTAGGCTCAGCAAGGTTGCAAATACACACTTGAGGCTCTTGGACTAGAGTTCCAACTTGCTACTCTCCTGCCATACTTCGTGCATACCTGATCTGGAGAAGGTTTGCATGGTGGCAACATACCTTGTGATCCCCACAACGAGCACATAAACAAGGATATAATATGAAACAAGGGGCACCAATTTTACTGAGTCCGCAGCAAGAGCAGTGTCCTCCCTTGAGATGCTTGCTCTTGAGAAGGAGGTTAAATGCTTGCTGATGTGGTTCAAGTTGTGCTAAAAGGCCAGAATACGTGAGGTGATAAATAAGTGACATCACTCGAAAGTTTCCCAACTTCTCTTCAAATCCCCTACATAGATTAGATAGAATGATCAATGGGATAGGGAAGGTGATGTGTTTAGCACCTGGCTAGCATCTTGTAGAGCATGAGCATACAGAGATGCACACATCCAGAGATTGGCAGTAGACCACAACCCTATGGGCTTTGATCTTGTTTTCAGCCACATCCCTAACCACACCTCCTCGATGGTACCACCTAATAACAGATGTTTGGCTTGTTGAGACTCAAGTCACAATGAAACAACCAGCCATGTCTAGCTTGTCAATGATGTTAATCCTTCATCCTCACACATGCAGGAAGACTGGCATAAAAGTCTTTGCTCCTGCATACTGTAAAATTAATATACATGTAGAATTGTTATTTGAACATACATCAAGCCACTTATCACTTGAACACACAGTGTGCTTCATCAACAGCTACTGCCACAACAGTATCTGACAGAGGAGGGAGTTGTCTCCGCAAGGTGTCTGTACCAAGAATGGCCACAGGAGTACTGTACAGGAGCTGAAAGTGGCCAAGAGACACTGGTCTCTCACTGGCAATTAATTCCTTGTCCACGTCTGCACAAATTAAAACAAAATCTCAACAACGCTAACACATTTACATCTATGTAGCTAAGATTGCTAGAGGTTTGTATATGTCTACATAGGAAAACTTACAGGTGTTTCCATGCATGCAGCAGTTACATCTCTCTTCTCTTGGTCGACCTCAGGGAAACTAGTATAACTACGACTGAGCTACGTAGAATTTGTGGAGCAGTGGTTTGCTTCAGTTTGAAGTCAAACATGAACGGTAGCAAATTGACTTCCGTACCCAGTTGGAAACCAAGCGAACAAATCCCGACCATTTTACAGATGAAAAAGTGCTTCCTCCTGTTTGGCCTTGTATGTTAGGCTTTGCTGTTGAACGCATCTTAGAGAATAAGCCACCGCTTAACGGAACTCAGCCATAAGACTAGTATACGGAAAGGTTTACAAACAAAATTACAAAAGTATCTTGGTAATTGGTTAGCGCATGCGCGCTAAGAACCCCTCCCCTTAATATATACAATAGGGACTGGGGACGAGACTACGTTTGTATCTTACGTGTACGCAAGTCTATAACGTGCCTTCACTGTCCTTTCTGTATCGTACTGTTATTTATAACGCAGCGAGTAGTTGCTGTGACCTCTACTGCAGATGTGCATACCTAGAGGCTAATTCATAACTTTGCGAGTTCGTTTCTTCAGTTGCGTGGTTAGTACAGCTATACAAATATCAAGACAACTTCTACAGCTCTATTACGATGCAGACAACACTTGCGTTATCATGTTGACTCAATAATAATGTCAAAGTGCAGCATGGCTCAAACGGTAATCAGTTCACTACTCCATACATCGTCTGTCTGCCGCGATAGTCACGGAACCTCCGTTTCTTCCTCCGTATTATTTGAAGTACGCACAGATGCATCAGCAAAGCCGCTGGTGCCGACAGACCCCACAGAGGAAGGCTGATCTGTTGGATCACCAGGAGCGGTTTGCTGAAATAGTAATGCGGCCTCGCGAAATTGTAATAGCCCTTCGCCATTGGGATGGCGAGAAAAATAACCGAAAGGAGTGGGTACGAGAACAGCGGCATTATCTCGCAAAGGGCCGTCCTGTAGAGCTCTTCTCGTGCTGCGTTGCTGTGATACCACGTTCTGTACGCGAGCGTTGTCAGGGTCACTGTCACCATGACGACATCGACAATGCAGAGGAGTGAAGTGGGAGCATACCAAAGGGCGATCATTTGGACCATGCTGGCAGTTTGAGACAAAGTCGAGTTGTTTGACACCATCCAACAACCGGTGTGGAGCCGCCCGTAAGTATTGGTAGCGAATGGTATGGCGGACGGGATCAAAGGAAGAATCAATGACACGCCGACGTACCATTTTTCCAGCTTTCTGTAGTTCTTGTAGAAAACTGCGAAATAGAAAAGATGGCAGGTGACGCAGGCAGTGAAGCACAACTTTAGGAAGGACGTGTACATATTGGTGCAAGCCACTATCGTGCACAGTATGTGATCAGATCTGTTCTTCATGTAACTCTTCTGTTCGTAGCTCATGAACGGCAACTGTAGCGCGCATGTCACAGCAAATAGCAGCGAGCTCAGTACTTGGTAGAGGGACAACCTGTAAGTAAGCTGCAGGTGAAGTTTTTGTGCCACAACGAGCACCGTCGCCACGAGACAAGCGACGATGGCGGAAGCGCTCATCGTGCCTACGACGATTCGGTCTGTCCGATTGGTGTCGTCGTTCGGTGTCATTTGACAAAATTAAACGCACGTACGTGTAGGGACAAAAAATGAACAAATATATAGTGAAATTGCATGTTTTGTAAACAAAATGTATATAAAAGTGACTGATGTCAATTCAAAAATGGCAGGAAGCCCCACCACCCACTCACCCACACACACAGCACATACACACACACACACACACACACACGCACAACTGAAGTAAGAAACGAGGGGTGTCATTTTATATAATTGGAGTTCAATTCTTAAACGGCGTGCAACGCAGAAAGAGAAGTCAGTACATGGCACGAGGCAAGTCAAGCAAAACGTCTTGTAGCTTACGTTGTGGTGATGTAGCATGCAAAATTTGTGTCGTAAGGAAAGTAAATAACAAAATAAAAACTTCTAAAGTATGCATACCTGGTCTCTAACACCTGTAGCCATCGAGCGAGATTATGGTACAGAGACTTTAAAATTCATATATTAGGTATACTCACATAAACAAGTTGACAACAAACACACAGACACACAAAACAACTACGTAAACAGTTCATTTTCTTGTTGGGGTTTTTGGGGATAGGAGCGGACCAGGATTGATCGAGCGTTAGTTCTAACCAATAACAAGCTGAGGCGGCCATATAGCTCTGCTACTACCTTGGTATTACCACGAATGGCTAACTGAGTAGCCACCTGTGAGAAGGCCCTCGATGCCTCTGGTCCCCAAGCCCAATAGCTCTCCACTGCCAATGGTATACATCACTAGCCCAACTCAACGCACTTGAGATCATTTTCTGTATGTTTTCTGTGCTCTGCTGCCTTTGCTGAAACATCCTGGTACATGCCCGCTTCCAAAATGTTAATTGAATTAAGCAGGGATGCAACAGTAATGTCAAAGGCAGCTGAGGCCCCGCAATTTCAATTGGTAAAAAGGATGTCTGCTGGTCATGTCCTGGAATTGTCTCGTGCCCATCCACAACCAACTTCTAGATGTGCAGACAGACCAGCTCGCTGAAAGGTGTTGTAAACCACATTGCGAAGTGGTTGTTATATCACCTCCTCTCTTGCATGTGACACAGTGGTAACTCAGAGGGTCAAGTGCACAGTTGGGGCATAGAGGACAAACCATTGGATTTCCATCCAAATTCATTGAGGGATTGACACCCAACCACCATTTCACTGCTGTTTGAAATTCATTCGGGTTGAGGTGCAGTCCCAAGCTGAGGGAAGGGACAACTGAAATCCACACTGATGCACGAGGTGATGATACAGACAGCAATCTGGCTTTATCAGCAAGAGAAAAACTATTGTACTGGTGTAATTGGAGACATCAACACCAGTACAATTAGCAAAAGAACAGCAAACATCTGCATTAAACTTCTCCATAGAGCCCAAAATGAGGTGTGGAGGTGTTGCCCTGGCAATGTGGGCAAGTTTGCAGAAGCTGGAACAAAGATGCAGCAGGACAAGTGCTACTTGGGGATCTAGGCTACAGAAATCGTTAATGGTTGACAATAGAGTTAGGGATTGCCTGATGATTAGTAGAGAAAGATTTTTTTGCAGCATTACCATTAGGTGCTCCCAGGATTTCTACATGTATGTTAGGTTGGTTCAATGTCTGTATAGGCGGGAGGAAAGATGAGAGGTCACTAACATCAAACAATTCGCATTGCTTGAGATTAACATGGAGGGACCTTGAGCCAGAATTATGGTTAGGGCTCTCAACGTTGATGAAGTTTCACATGCGATGGAACCATCATCCAGCATTTTGCAGTAATCCAACACATGCCTCATCAGTGTGAATGGTGGTCACCATCCTTTGGAGAACTAGAGCAAACATAAAGGGGCCTAGTGGATCACCTTGGTACTTTTCCAGCAGCAAGAAGATTTACAACATGCCGCAAGTATGAAGATAAGGAAGTAGGCAATGGGACTGTTTCCGGATCTAAACGTTGTTGAACCCTCATGCCAGAAGGACCTGCAGCCGTCAATTTTGGAAAGGACCTGCCATGCCAGGTGTGTTTGGTGCTAGTACTGAAGATGTAAGTACTTGACATGCTTTGGAATAAAGGCCATTATAAATAAATAAATTAAATAAACTCCTTGCCCTGGTAGTGCCCTTGATCCTCTAACACACCATGCCATAACCTGTAAGTATGGAGGAGACATGGTGTCCCGACATAACAAGCTTTGTGATGTGTTAGCCATAGGGCTCACCTTAATGTACAGGTAGAACCTCTGACCAGAGTCATGCACACCTTTGACTAACTGGGCTACAGGCAGAACGACTGTCTTTGATATCTTGGTGACCTCTCCGCTCAATACACTTACCTTGATGAGGTCTGGTGGTTCAGCTGCCCAAGCCACATGCAGTAGAGAGAAAACACAGGGCTAATGATGATGCTAAATGTCACAAACTAGGCTGTTTGCGTGCATCCCTTGCTGCAAAGTCATGTGGAGCATGGGGAAAGGAAGGAATGGATGTTTTCTCTCAGCTGCCCTCTCGACTTGCAACCCCCTTTTTAAAATTCTGCCCAGCTTTTCTATGTGAAGCTACTCGGCCTTTCTAGGTGAGGCTGACCAGCCTTTCTAGGTGAGGCTGACCAACCTTTCTAGATTAGTCTGCCCAACTTTCTAGATTAGGCTGCCCAGACTTTCTATATGAGGCTGCCCAGCTTTTCTAGGTGAGGCTGCCCAACCTTTCTAGGTGAGGCTGCCCAGCCTTGCTAGGTGAGGGTGCCCAGCCTTTCTAGGTGAGGCTCCCAGCCTTTCTAGGTGAGGGCGCCCAGGTGAGGCTAGTCAGGTGGCTGCGGTACCAGCTCTGTCGTAAGCACACGGCAAAGTGCCAAGAGTTGGGTTGGGTGTGTGTTCCCATTGCTGCTGAAGACGAGAGGCTATTTTCCAGTTTGGCATATCGGCTGGCTACTGATTCATCCCAACCAAAGTCCAAAATTATTGCAGACCTGTATGGATGTATAAACCTGACCCATATGCGAGCCATTGCAAGAGCTGTAGTAGTCATAGCTTTCTGGCCAATAGGAATATGAAATACAACAGCAAAGTGTTTAACATTGAGGATGGCTGTGACATTGGCTCTCACCAGATGGAGGCTCATGTTCAGCCTACTGTAACATCAGATAGAACGGTCAACTTGGGTCGCCAATCGAGAGCCCAGCTGGGAAAAAGCAAGAGTACGGTATGACATTAATTAAGCTGATAATTGTGTTCAATACAGTGCACAGACATGGAGAGAAACAACAGTAGTTTATGTAAACAGGATCTGTTTTGAATCCAAACTGATATGAAGACAACTTTGGCCTGAGAAAGTACATAATGTTAAACATGTAAATCTTAACTGTACCAAACCTTGGATATAAAACACACGAGTGAAAGAGTCTAATTGACCAAAGCTCCTTTCAAGTCCCAAATGATGATTATGCTACACACTGCAAGCGACAATAATCTAATACGTATATACGTTTAGGTACAAGACTAGGTCCTTAATTTCTTACCATATTGAGCACCGCAGGCATGCAATATAGCGCGTTTTTCATTAGAATTGTTCTGAGCGAACTCTTTTTTTTTTTTTTTTGGAAACGTATATTTGATGTCAACTGTGGAAGAAAAGGAAATCGACTAATAATGTAGTCTTAATATCAATAATCGGGCAGCTCCGTAGAAACCGTAGGTCTAGATGGCCCTAGGCCTGAAGTGATGGACTGCTGCTGAGTGTTGTCTTCGCCCAAAATGTTATACGTAAGCATTTTCCATGTCTTTGTGTAACCATTGCAGCCTGGTGCATCCTCACGTAACTTCAATTGTATCTGATAGCTTGTCTCTGGGTGTTTTGCGTGTCTTTGCGATATGTAAAAGGGCGCCCCCCTGCGTTGGAGAGACGGTTGTATGCGGCTGGAAACTAAACTGGGTGTACAATTAGATAATTTACGGTATCACTCTATAATTCTGAAGTGACGCCTCATTATGGCCACCCAATGTTTCAAACTGGGTGTACAATTAGATAATTTACGGTATCAATCTACAATTCTGAAGTGACCCCTCATTATAGCTACCCATGCCAATGTTTCAAAGCTTACCATGACTCACCAGAAACTGCAAATCAAAATATGAAATCAAACTCACGCACTGTACTTAATTCCTTAGCATGCCCACTCTATACGCATAGTCTACATGACACATAAACAATACGCGCAGGCCGTTTTTGTAAGGTCACGCGGCACGTATTTTGGAGGGGCCATTACAAATAAGACGATGTTAACTTCAGGAACAAAATTGGAAGGTAAGCATACTACGGTAGTGATCAGGAGGCTTGTGGCAATACGTATTAACGAACCTAAATTGGTGACACATTTTATATTACCACGAACAAGCGGAGCGTATTTAATGAATAATCGATACAAGTTGTGGTTTCATTCGTACATGTATATGTACCTGGTACATGATTATACGTATGGATTACCACATAGAGCAAGTACCCATATGTTGTAGAGTGTGTGGACAGAGGCTGTGGAAATCCAGCTATGAGTGCAATGCATTCACAGCTGATCTGAAAATAGCTTTTGACATCAACACTACTGGGGGATGATGTCAACACACATCCTGAAAGGTTCTGCTTGCTCTGTAAGCATTTGATGGAGAGAACAATCAGTGCCATAATGAAGGGGGTGCATCACAAGTGTACAGTCAGTGTATTTCAGTGGCACAAACATACATTTCATCAATGCAAGGTATAATGTACTTTACTTCATATACGCTATACGCAATATGATGTCATATTATTGCATTGTTCAAATAAAACCATTTAACCTAACTACTATTACCGTGTTTGGAGTCAACAACACATTTTTCAGAGGTAAAATTTTGTGCAGAGTTGTTTGCAAAGAAAGCAACACGGAAATGCTTGTTCCCACTACCGACGCGCGAAACAGTTAAAGCCTCGCATAAGCTATATACGTAATGTATAGTTCGGATTGAGTTATTGTTGCCATCTGTTGTATTGCCGGCCGCATGACGCAACGCCGACTGCAAGCATATTGGAGCATGGATATTAAATTACCTACAACTCCGTAATCTACGAATACGGGCAAACCATCCGCGTTGCGTTGTAAGCCACGTTCTACAATGAGTTCCAAATCTGAAAAAAGTGACGAAATCGAAGACGACTCAGAAGAGTATGAATTTACGGAGGGTGAAGCAGTGAGAGTAACGAGCCTGGACACGGTAGGTCTACATGTAATGACATCCAAAGGAAAAAGTTAGAAACGTCAGGTATGGTTTTTCAGGGTGGGTTTTAACATAAAACCACTCTGGGATTGGATTTCTAGCGTGGGAATAGCGTAAAAACCATCCTGGGATTAAGCGTCCAGAGTGGGAATATATATTGTAAAACCATATGGTCTTGTCCTGGCTTTGTCGAACAAAACCATATGTTGAAGCAATGAATAAAAACTTTATATTCATTTCTTCAACATGGTTTTTGTTCGACAAAACCAGGACAAGACCATATGGTTTTTACGATATTACCACCATGATGCTTAATTCCATGCATGCAGGATGGTTTTTACGCTATTCCCACGCTAGACATCCAATCCCAGAGTGGTTTTATGTTAAAAACCAACCTGAAAAACCATGCCTGGACGTTTCTAACTTTTGCCTGGGATCTAGCGCGTTATTTAGGCAAAATAAGTCTAATAGTCTTGTCTTCTTTTTAGGATACCAGCAATGAACTGCTGTTAATTAAGTGTGGTGCAGGATGCACGGAGTGATGAATTGCTTTTATCATCAGAGCATGGGCCTTCAGTGCTGAAAATACTTCAGTACATTCTTGAAGCACGTGACAGAAAAGAAACAGAGGCGCTAGCTCTCCGTGTCGTGACACATTTGAAAGACTGCATAAGACAAGAAAAAAGGGCAAAGTTACCATCTACTGTAAAAAGTCTGATACGCCACCGATTTCGTGTTTATAACGTGTCTGGGTCTCCTATCAACATGCACTATTGTTGAATCTTCCTAAAAGCGTGTCTAATACCAAGGAGATGACACTTCAGATACTTCTAACACGAACTATTAAGCAGCTAATGGCCACGCTGCAACCAAATAAAGATACTGCTTCAAGTACAGAATCAAAACCAATTTCAGTAATAGAAAAGAATGCCATATGCTATATGTCAGGATATATAGTAAAGAAACTTACTGAAAGGTACAATGATTCAAGTGATCTAAATAGTAGACTTTTCTGGCTTTGCTAAATAAATTTCATTGCAATCAATTATCTTACCTGGACCATACACCTGTTCATTCCTACAAAGAATGGACTGAGAGGGTGGATAGAGGAAAGCTTGTAACTGTAAATCCTAAGGTTCTGTATCCGTAATACAGGTATACAATTTTCATCAAGCATGACAACTGTTTTGATTGCAGATGTTCAAAATAATGGAAGAGATTGTGACTCGTAAATATCTGAACACACTGACAAAATGGATGCAAGGAAGCAAGTGTATTCACATATAGTGGAGGATGTATTACAGGATGAGGGTGTGCTGGAGGCATGGGACTCAATATCTTTCAGTGCCGCATTCAATTCCCCAAAATGATGCACAAGTCATGGAACTTCTACGCAGCATTTTTGAACTATGCGCTACTATCCACTGCCATTCATTTGCAAAGACATACACCATGCACAACATAAGAAGTCCACAAAACAAGGAACAAGGAGCAGTTTAAAATGTGCAGGAACTGAACAAAGACAATTCTTTAATCTACTGTGTGTGCTTTGTACTTGGATTTTGTATTCACCATAGTTCACAATACAGTCAGAAGCTTTTTCAGGTGGTTTTATGTTCAATAGCAAGATGTTGCTTCACATGAAGAGTAGCAACGTTCTCCAAGTACTCATTAACTGTGGGGTTGTCCACCTCTATGACACTGCTGAGAAAAACTGCTCCAAAGGGTCTTGAAAACAAAACTTCAGTAAGAAGATAATGGCCACAGTTAAGTAGCTTTGGACCCAGCTCACAGAAGGACAGTACTGTAAAATGTATATCCATATACATGTATAAGTCATACTTTGTAATAGTGTACAAAAATGACATACCAGTTATTGTCAAACCCTCAAATGTTTCTTGGTTGATACAAAGTTCTTTTCTTGTCTTAGGTGGTATATGTGTTTTGAACATATCTCTAGTTGCCATTCAAAAAAAAAAAGGCAAAAATTCATCAAGTACATGTAGCTACTACACAGATAAACAAAGTACTCATAAATACATACAAATTGAGGTATCAACTATTCATAATTTGCACCTTAAACCTGTATTCATCAGGCTTGGTAAACGGTTTCTTTTTTCCTTTATTCTTTTGACTTCCTTCTGAATGTTCATTACGTCAAAAAACCTGTCAATTATTCTAATAAAGATTCGTGAGAAGCAAGTGATTCAATCATTACCTAATGTATGCTTATATCAAAATGAATAATATTTATTGATAGAATAGGAATATCATTTACTTCTAATGCTTTTATAACTTCCCATACAATTGCATATAAATTGTGCCCACATAAGTCAAACGATGCATACTGTATGAGACAATCATGTATGATCTGGAAGGTTTGTATAATGGGCTAAAGCATGTGTGATCTGCTAGCTGTGGGCTTGATCTTGCTGATGCCTGGCCAGTCAGTGACTCTGCAAAGGAATCTATTTCACGATTTACTGAGTCCAAATCAATAAACCCCACCTACCCCACCTTATCTCCAGAATTCTTATTAAAAACAATGCCACTTTTTATTTTCATTTCATATATAATGAGGCAAAATAATTGCTCTTGCTCAGTAAATGAAGCAGTTTCCCATCTTAACTGTCGTATATAGGGTAAATGAATTCCATTTTTAATGGTACACCAGTGTGCATAGTCACAGTGTTCTTTCTGAGGAAAGAGATAGAAACCCACTGCTTGCTAGGAATGAATATGCACTCTTCAAAGCATAATGTAAACTTAGTGCAATTCTCATCATGAGAGGATGCCGCATCGTTTGTTTCTTTTCGGCAAGGGTATAATATTGCTTTTGTGTTCCCATAGTACATTTTGAAAGTTACTACTCTGTTGATCTGCTTCAATGGGTAAGTGTGTTTCTACAATTTTCTCTAAATCATTTGACTTGGCTTCTGTCAGCACAGCACCTTCAGCTTCCATTAAATCTATTATCTTTCTCGGCAATGCCTTTATACTCAAAGAAAGGTTTTTCTTTTGCACCTGAATATTTTTCACATGAAGAATCATCTCACTATGACATAAATAATGGTAATTTGTGTGACTTCTTTCTGCAGTATTGCATTTAGTGCTATTTTCATACCTCCATTTCATCATTCTAAGCTGATGCCTATACTGTGAACATTGGGCACATCGGAGTGGGTGTGCCCTACGCATAGCCCACAACAATGCACAGCCATTCCTCCGAACTGTGTTCCGAGTCACTGAACCATTCTGGCAGAGTGTCTTCAATGTTGTGTCCACATAAGCTACAACACTGCCATCTTTATCTACAAGGCTGCCACCTCGTTTTTCAGCTATGTCAATAAAAGCAACATCAGAATTGCCTTGACAAAGTAATGAACTCTCTACAATTCCAGCTATTTCCTCAACAGTGACCAAATCCATTATCCTTTCAGGCAGGTGGCCTGTGCCGAATACTATGAAGCCCTCTTAGGGACTGTATAACCCAATGCAGATAATCCTATGATTGGAAACCTTGAGCCGTGAGCAGTGATCCTCACACTGTTTTCTACTCATGTTTGCATTAAGGATTGTTACTAGGTACTAATTTATCTGTGATGAATACTTTCCAGTGAAAGTCAGCATTAATAATAGAGAACTTGCAGAGCAGTGTACACATTGAAACAGCTACAAATTTGCAAAGCTGTATCTGAAAGTCGCTGGGAATATTTGACCAATTACTGAAATTATCAGACTTTATCACTGAAGATCTAAGCCCTATTAATGTATCAGCTCGTTCTGTCGTTACATCATTTTCAGTCGAACAACTAATGACATCTGACAGTGCCTTCCTTTGAGACCCTTTACGTCTATCAAAGAGGTTTATTCTATTTTTCCGTCTTGGCATACTACTGTGTACTACGATTGCCTTTTGATGAAGTTGGACAAGAAGAGGTTACAAATTTGCTACACAGCCAAAAATCATCCAATCCCAGTGCACGAAGGTCTGGGGTGTTGCTTAGAGGTTTCTAAATTCACCGGCGTGCCTGGATTGGTGAGATCTCGTTACTCAAAGCTTAACGTTCTTGGCAGCTTTGATGACGTAAAACTTAAATTTACAAGTGAATAAAAACATTCTCTACGAGAAAGTTGGTGGGATATAGGATTTGAAGGCAATTGGTGGTGTAAAAAGCAAGGAAACAAGGTCTTATCAGAAGGGAAAATGTAATAGTCCTATATTTAGCACATTTCTAGGGCGTATGTTGTTTGTGTGCTAAATATAGGACTATTACATTTTCCCTTCTGATAAGACCTTGTTTCCTTGCTTTTTACACCACCAATTGCCTTCAAATCCTATATCCCACCAACTTTCTCGTAGAGAATGTTTTTATTTACTTGTTTTCTTAAATTTTTTTTCACACCCAATGTCTAATTATACAAGACATAGGCTGATAGTCGATTGTATATCAGAGTATAACATCGATTATTTATATAAAAGCGAATCCTCCATCCGATTCTGAAGCTAGTGGTGAAATTTTGATTGCTTAAAAGTGTTCCTGTCCCGAGTTATGCGTTGCTAAGAAGGAGGAGGAGAAGAAGACGACCCGCCCCTTGTTCCGAGACTGGGTACGAGAACGGGCAGTACAGTCTTGTTCTCTACAACCACGCGGTTCTGCAACATGAAAAAAAAAAAAGAAACTACTCATTTTTGACTTCTAGATCGATTGCTAAAACAAGCTACACGATCCGATCGTCGGAGTGTTGTTACAGACGGGTCGCGTTTTTTTAATGACATTCATAATCGGGGTCAAATCCTATATGGAAGTTTCTAACGAAACTTCCGATAAGTTGGGTTTGGAGGATCCCAGTATCTAAACGTCTACACTGAAAAAAAAACCACCAGGTATAAAGCTTCGTTCGCCAGAACTCGTAACTCTAAGAGCACCCCTTCAACGCAAACACAAGGGCGTCATTTTTAAATGATTTGTTACTAACATTCAGTTCAGGTACAGTAATGTTAATATAATGTTAGTAACAAATCATTTGAAACTCAATAAGTGCGTTTTTTTCCTGTGAATGTGAATAGATTATTGAGTATTTTATCCGTATAACGACCTCGTTTCCTATCCAGGTAATTAATATCCATGATTGGAGTAACTTTATTGCACATGATCCAACGAATTCATAATTCCATACAATAATGAATTTCATATCGTGAGCATCCTTGCTCCATGACAACGCCATAGTCGCCTCGCCCATTGTCTTCATCCCGCCCAAGCCGAGCACAGACGTTGAGAGGCTCATTGGACAAGCTGCGAACTGTGCAGTGCATGTAGGTATGTTTTTCGTGCTAGGCTCTTAACCAGGTGTTAACTACGCTGGATTGCAAAGCAGATATTAGCAAGCACACTGTATAAATACTGAGCGCGAGATCGACGTTCAAATGGCAGCCCAAAAGGATAACGAGACGGAATGGAAGCGAATACAGACCAAGACCTTCACGCGATGGTGTAACGAGCACCTCAAGGTTCAGCACATCGAGATAGAGGACCTGAGTACCGCCTTCTGCGATGGGGTGAAACTCATCATACTCCTGGAGGTACTTTCAGGAAAGAGCATTGGCAAATACAACAAAGTCCCCAAACGGCCCGTGCAGAAGATGGAGAACGTGAGCAAAGCTTTGGAGTTCATTATGAAGGCGGAGAAAATAAAGCTTGTGAATATCGGTTAGTAAACTTTATCATAAACTGTCCCCACATCATGTAGTTACAAATATATATATGGGATCTTTAAAATGCATGTTGTTTCAAGATTTCAATATTTTGATATTCTAGAAGTCTGAAATGTCCTCTACACGTTGCTTCTTAAGCCCTGAGAATTGGAGTATCTGTTATTGAGTTGTAAGGCGCTGAATCGTAACACAAGCGTTACATTTCTATTGCGCGTATGTATGCGCTAGAGGGAAACGATCCGGCCCGATCATGCAGTCTTTACGCTTGCATACACATATTAACAGCCATTCTGTGGTCTTGGCCGTGTAGGTGTGGTCTTACAGGCTAGCAATGTTTAAAATAAAAAGAACAGTCTAAAAAAGGTGCTACTCTCGATAATCGTATCGTTTAGTCAACCCACCTCCCTGATATATGCATGTGAAAACTGTTAACAAATTTCTAGAACTTATCGGAAAAAGATGCGAGACTAAGGACAATAAACAAATTTAAATATTATTTAGAGTCATTTTCCTTCAGGCACTGGAGACATCGTCACGCCCAACCTCAAGCTTATCCTCGGCCTCGTGTGGACCTTAATTCTTCACTACCAAATCAGTCATGGATTTCAGATTGATGGCTCAAATAGTCCGCGTCATGGAGGACATTCAGGCCATTCAGCTAAGCAAGCTCTTCTGGACTACATCCGGGTAATTTGCTTTTACACGTGAAATTAGTTTCAGGCCAGACATATCAGGTATGCATGCTATTCATTCTAGCCCATCGTGCTATAAATATATCCTGTGCATGGGTTAAACTGTTAATTAATCTTGAAGACTTTTAACAAAGCTATTATAATGAAAAGGTTAACCCAAATTACAGGATAAACTACCCAACAAAACGATCAAAAACCTCACTACGGACTGGAATGATGGCATCCTTATCGCTTCTCTGGTGGATGCCCATGCTCCGGGTCTGTGCACGGAGGCAGAAGCCATGGACCCCGAGAATGCCCTTGAAAATGCATCCCTGGCCATGACACTGGCACAGGATTGGCTTGGAATTGCTCAGGTCTGTATAATAAATCCCTGGTATTCAATAATATCAAACATGACATCCCCACGCCTGCATGTATGTATACACCTCTATTGATACACACAGCTCCTTGAACCTCAGGACATGGTCAACCCCAAGGTGGATGAGCTCAGCATGATGACCTACCTCTCCCAGTTCCTTGACGCCAAACTCAAGCCCGGAGCACCTCTCAAACCGAGAGTCGATCCGACCAACGTGGTTGTATACGGTCCTGGAGTGGAAGAGAATGGGTTTGAAGGCGTACCAGAGAAAGCCGTTTTCACAGTTGACATAACAGGTGCTGGCTCGGGTGCTGTGTCTGCTCACTGCACTGGGCCAAATGGGCCTGTCACTGTCGATATTGAAGATAACCACGATCAAACATACACATGCACATACATCCCTCAGGGGCCAGGGGTGCACACAATCAATGTTCAATTCAACAGCAAACCTGTCAAGGACAGCCCGTTCAAAGTAAACATCTCAGCAGGGTTTGACGCATCAAAAGTGAAAGTGACTGGACCAGGCCTGCTAGGAGGTTGCGTTCGGGAGCCGCTCAATCTGATCATTGACAGCGGAGGTGCAGGGCAGGGAAGCATGAACATCGTGATAGATGGACCAGAAGCTACAACCACTACCGACACCTTAGACGACGGAACGAACAGCCTGGTCATCGTGGCTTCGGAGGTCGGAGAGTGCAGCGTGCAGGTTGAATATGGAGGGCAGCCGGTTCCAGGGTCTCCCTTTCTCATTCCTGTGTGCGACCCATCACGGGTGCGGGTGCTAGGAGCTGGTGCCAAGGGAGAAGGTGTTATATTAGGAGAACTGGCAGAGGTGTTGGTGGACATGACAGACTCGGGGGTGGGGCTACTGGAAGTGGGCGTGACACTGCCCAACGGCAAATTGGAGACACTGAAGATGACACCTGCCGATCAACCCAACGTGCTGAAAGGTTCTTATCGACCCAGTGCACCGGGTGTGTACAAG
This sequence comes from Ephydatia muelleri, assembly GCA_013339895.1. NCBI lineage: Eukaryota > Metazoa > Porifera > Demospongiae > Spongillida > Spongillidae > Ephydatia > Ephydatia muelleri. The sequence continues at coordinate 12,090,228 of JABACO010000006.1, forward strand.
GTGAACGTGCAGCTTGCCAAGGCACACGTCCTCAGCAGTCGTGTTCACGTTGCTCAGCGTGTGCACATCAGCGGATCTAAAGTGGCCTACGTGGATGTCGATAACATCATTGATGTTCATGCTGCAGATGGAGATATGGGCGCAGAGTTCCAATTCAAGGGACGACCGGGTCTGAAAGGAGTCGACTGCAACTTTGAGCGAAAGAGTGCCGACCACAAGATAGTCCACTACACACCACACCACGTGGGGACTCTGCTTGTGACAGTGCAGTGCTCTTACACAGCTCTGCAGCATGAAGTGCGGTGTCTAGACCCATCCAAGGTTGCAGTCAGCGAAGGCATCTGCTCCGCCATAGCGGAGATGCAGCAAACCTTTGTTGTTGACACCAGCCTCGCTGGCCCAGGTAAAGTGGACATCCAAATAACAGATCCTACTGGACGTCCATTGCACGCTTATGTGGTGGACAGTGAAGATGCTTCCGGTGTGTATAGTGTGACTTACACGCCTCCAGCAATCACGACTCCTCTCTCTGCTCCACCGATATGCAAAGTGGAGATATCCTTTGAGGGTAAGGCAATTCAAAACAGCCCATTTGAAGTGCAGGTCAGCAGTCCCGGTAACGTAAAAGGCTACGGCACTGGACTCGAGAAAGCAATTGCCATGGAGCCGATTTCCTTCACAGTAGATGCATCTCAAGCTGGAGACGGTGCTCTGAATCTCACCATTGAAGGCCCGGAGGAGTGTAACATAGACTGCAAGGCTAATGGCGACCACATCTATTGCGTGTCTTACGTGCCTCCATTGGCGGGAACCTACAGTGTCAACATCAAGTTTGCGGATGTGCACATCCCAGGTAGTCCCTTTCTGGTCGCCTGCTCCAGGGCCCCCCCTGATGCCTCCAAGTGCCACGCGGTCATGGAAGCGGATAACCAAGCCATCATGGTGGACGCCAAGAATGCGGGAGGTACTGGGGCACTGGAGGTGGGAGTGTGGGGAGCACAGGTGCCTGCCAGATATGTCACTGTGGAGCACAACGGAGACTACACGTTCAATGTGTCCTACGAGATCCCGGAGCCAGGGGAGACAGAGATCAGCATCAAGTGGCATGGCCAGCACATTAAGGGCAGTCCATTCAAAGTGGTCACTGAATGAAGGAGTTAAAAGGTGCATATGCAATACAGTTGTATTATATCTAGACTAAATTAAATATAAACTTCAAATTAAGTGCATCTGCAATCAACTGAGTAGCATGTAGAATAGTGACTTGCTTTTCTATTGTTTATAGTGCTTATATACCATTTGTAACAACTTTATTATGATTTATTTCTTTTGTACAAAAATAAATAGGACATTACAGTTTTGCAACATTATTTGTGAAATAGAGTGATGCCTGAATTGTAACGAATTTGTCAGAGCATCACTTGTCTCTTTATGGTGACATCATTCTGTAGCTACCCATGTACTAAGTAATAGAAAAATAAGATAATGGCAGGCTTATAGAAAACAGCAATCTCTATTCTCTAGGTTTCTCCCCAAAGGGACAATTTCTATCGTGTTACACTACTAAGAGCCAATGGAAATCAGATAGAACAAATATTAATTGCTGCTACAGATAAGCTCATGAACCTTTGCTAATCAATTACAGAGGCTTAGGCTCATGCACATGATCAACAGTGTGATATGACTAGAGGCAGAAATTGGATGCACCCAAGTCTGTGACCTGGAGTTTGAATGAATCACTAAGCCACTCGGTGCATAGGGTGCTCTTTAAATGAAGTACATTCTTGCAGCTACTACGTATTTGTAATGGTCTTATTCTTCATGTCCACATACAACATGATGCTAAAATGCAGTGAAGACAAATATTTTATGGTCAGTGCACATGGGGGTGATACCAGTCTCATCTTCCCACACAAGTGATGCCTTAAAACACCTTCCATATCAGCAATACATATCTATTTAACCGACATTGTGTAGTTATAAAACCTTGATGACAGCATCAATCTCAGTACAACGCTAAAACAAAAGGATAACTACATGATGATATACAATAATGTACAGCAATGATAATACATGCACAGTATATAGAGTTGACTACTTCAAATGCCATAGCTAACAATACTAGTCCTATCAACACATGTCTTCATTCAGTGACCACTTTGAATGGACTGCCCATAATGTGCTGGCCATGCCACTTGATGCTGATCTCTGTCTCCCCTGGCTCCGGGATCTCGTAGGACACATTGAACGTGTAGTCTCCGTTGTGCTCTACAGTGACGTATCTGGCAGGCACCTGTGCTCCCCACACCCCCACCTCCAGTGCCCCAGTACCTCCCGCATTCTTGGCGTCCACCATGATGGCTTGGTTATCCGCTTCCATGACCGCGTGGCACTTGGAGGCATCAGGGGGGGCCCTGGAGCAGGCGACCAGGAAGGGACTACCTGGGATGTGCACGTCCGCAAACTTGATGTTGACACTGTAGGTTCCCGCCAATGGAGGCACGTAAGACACGCAATAGATGTGGTCGCCATCTGCCTTGCAGTCTATGTTACACTCCTCCGGGCCTTCAATGGTGAGATTCAGAGCACCGTCTCCAGCTTGAGATGCATCTACTGTGAAACTGTTGGCATTCAAGGCTATGGACTTATCTAAACCTGCACCAAAAGCAACAACAGAATTCGGATTGCAAACTTGAGTCACAAATGGACTTCCTTGGACCTCCTGGCCTCCAAACGTTATGCCAGCACGGTAGTCCCCACTGTAAAAGGGAATATATGTAATGTTGTACACACCGCAGTCTGTCTGCTCCATGTCCACAGGAACTTTTTCCCCCTTTGCATTTGTCATGGCTACGTCCACCGTGCCAGGCCCAGCGTTGCTTGCATCGATCGTGAAATCCACGGGAGATCCAACCAGAATCCCCGTCTGTGGACCCCGACCATTAATCGTGACACTGGATGGATCAATGCAGGGAACAGTCACTGTATTGGGCCCAATAGCTGTGCCAGCGTACGTCACTGTGATTCTGTATATTCCTACTTGTTGAGGGGAGTAGTTTATCTTGTAGTGATTTTCACTCACGAGTTTTATCTCGTAGTTCACTTGGCAGAGGGCCTGATCAGTGAAGCTGAAAATGACGCCCACTTCACCACTCCCCTTTGCTTCCTCTGTGTCCACTTCAATGACATTGTCCTGATTCATTATCGCTTGATCCAATCCTGGCCCGAATACCTTAATTGCTTTTGGATCAAATGCAGTAAAAGTGTGGCCACACCCGAAGACACTGGTGTTATTGCACTTAATATCCAACTGGTACTGGCCAGTGCGATCTATTTTAATGGTGACAGTGTGCTTGCCTGGGATGTGTTCTGTCACTCGGGGATATCCTACAACCTTGCCTTTCAGATCAGTGATACAAACATCTACATTCTGGGCACCTGAATCATCGGTGTTGATCAATATCTGCCTCTCTTCATTAAATGGAACGTTTGCATCCATTCCTCTCCAGTCCAACGTGATCAGGGTTGGGTCGATGCACAGGACAGCAAAGCTCTGTGATGTAATCAGCGTAGTCTCATGGAAGCAGTTCACTATCATATCAAACATCCCCACATTGTGTGGGGTGTAGTAAATCTGCTTGTTGCACTCGTTGAGCTCCAAGAGACGATAGTCGGCAGCAAAGGTGTCCAGAGGGCTCTCAAAATTCACATCCACTTTGTTCATCCCTGATCCTTCAGTGCACATCTCCACAAGGTTTTCAACTCCAATGTAGGCCACCTTCAAGCCAGGTCCAGAAACCTTTGCCACACCGGGATCACACACATGGACCATGTAAGGACTGCCCTCAACTTTCAAGCCACCAAACGTGAGGGCGATGGCATGCTCTCCAGCCAAGGTAGGTTCATATGTCACTGCATATGTTCCTTGTTGGGTGCAAGCAATTTGTGTCTGAATGAACCCCCCACTGGGATCAGTTATCAATGCCTCCACATCACCAGGACCAGAATGACTTGCATCGATGAAAAATTCAGCTGGCTTTCCTGCCAAGATTTCACGTGAGATACCTGCACCTCTGACGGTAACTGTGGTTGGGTCGATGCATGGAGTCACACAGCTGTGCTGGATTGCCAGACCATTGCACGTCACAGTGATTTCCATCATCCCAACCTGGTGAGGAGTATAGCAGATCTGATGGTGTCCGTCATTGGCTCGTGTGCAGTGGTATTCGACGTCCTGAGGCCCCAGGAGACTTTTGAATTGAGCCGCCAGTTCTCCGTAAATACCATCTTCAGCAAACACTTCAATGAAGTTGGGACAATTAACAATAGCCTTGACCAATCCAGGGCCATCCAGGATGACTTTGGAAAGGTCACAGATCAGTGCAGTGAAGGGATTGTTGGCCACTTCCCATCTTTCAAGTTTTATGCTGATTCTGTACTCCCCTGATGCAATTGGAACATACGACCCTATGAATACATCTGGTCTCTCTGTCAAAGAGACATCAATGGCATAGGTCTCTCCACTGGGCCCCATCACAGCCACCTCCAGTGATCCCACGCCTGACTTTGATAGGTCAACAAACACGTCTGCTGGGAGACCAACAGAAGTGCCAATCCCAGTAATTCCAGAGCCATATGCAGTCACCAGAGAAGGGTCCCAAGCCCTTATATGGTAGGGGGAACCCTTTACCTCCTGGTCCCCATACCTGACAGCCATCTTGTATGTTCCTGCTTTGTGGAAAACAAGGTTTAGACTGACTGCCCCATCTTGGTCATCAAAGGTGCCTGTGGCTCCCAGAATATGAGGCCCATCAATGGTGATGCACAAATTCCCAGCACCAGCATCCACTAAGTCCACAACTATGTTCAAGCTCTCGCCAACATGACATCCTCCCAATACTGGTTCTCTCACTCTCACCTCCTCTGGATTGCATCCCAGGATACCAGGCTTGTGGAAAGTGCACTCACTAAGGAGAAAGCCATTAGATGTTACTGTGCCTGTGCATTGCATGATTTGAGATGGATCGATTCTCTGCTTGAGAGGTGCTCCGGGCTTGAGTTTGGCGTCAAGGAACTGGGAGAGGTAGGTCATCATGCTGAGCTCATCCACCTTGGAGTTGACCATGTCCTGAGGTTCAAGGAGCTGTTCATGTGAATGGTACAGTGTGTGCATTTATGTGTGCGTGTTCATGCGTGAGTGCGTGAGTGCGTGAGTGTATAAATGGAAAGGATTATTGCGATGGGGAAAAAATGTCAAATTGCTGCTAGAAACCCGCACTCTCACACTTGCGATAACACCATGAAATCAAAGTCTCCGCCTTTTTTACGTGCGCAAGGATGTTTTAACACGAATTCACAATTGTGTAAGCTTGCCGACATATTCATAGCCTAATGATAGATCTCCCTTGAGAGCTAGGACCAAATCATCATGCCATTATTGACCTCGTCCCGGTCATGGCCCCGCGCTATGCTGCTATGCAATGATGCGCCGCAAACTAACCAAACTGCTCATGTATTTTCTTTTTACCCATACCATACCATACCGCTCATGAATACCAACAGTTGCGTGCATTCCACCAAAGTACACACACACACATGTGTATAATATTCAGGACGCACGTGCATCCATGCGCTACTTCAAAATTGGCCTGTTTGGCAGATATCTGGGGGCGAAGAACACCTTCGTCGGGATTCACATTTTCTGCTTGTGCAGCTAATACTTTATTTGTTTTTGTTGAATGTACATGTATGCTGTATAATTGCAGGTCCCTATCATGAACATTACTTGTACCGTTTGTACTTCGTGCCATGCATATGCTACTGCATAGCTTACCTGAGGTACATCAAGCCACTCTTCAGCCAGCTTCATGGCCAAAGTCGCATTCTCCAGGGCATTCTCGTGGTCCATTGTGTCCATTTCAGTGCACAGACCCGGAGCATGGGCATCTACCAGAGAAGCGATAAGGATGCCATCATTCCAGTCCGTAGTGAGGTTGTTGATCGTTTTGTTGGGCAACATTTTCTGTTGAAATTAATGAGTTATGTAGCTGAATCCCGTATCGATCACGTGATCGCGTTCTAGTCCAGATTTTATCCCCAGGAATTTTTTAAAAATCAAAACAGACACACATTTCTCCAAATAAATGGTGCAGAATAAAATGGTTACATTTTACGGATATATGGCATATCTGCAGGGTATTTTAAGCCGAATTTTTTTTCCCCCTTTAATTTTTTTTCCATTTTATTATTCTATTCTTATTTTCAAAAACTAAAAGTACGCACCCGCCACTATGCCACTGAAGAACACACCTTTACATAGGCGAGCAGTGCTTGCGCCGCCGAGGGACCTTCGACGGCTTCCGTCGCTGGGTCGTCAATATCGAACCCGAACCCCTGGCTGATCTGGTAGTGAAGAATCAGAGTCCACACTAGGCCCAGGATGAGCTTCAGGTTAGGCGTGACGATGTCCTCACTTCCTGTTATGTGTTTGAGTGCGAAATGCATAACAAGGTGAAAATCAATTGAATTCACTCTCTGGGACATGTTGGATGGCACTCAACAAACAAGCCTCACACTCCTGCACACGCTTACATGCACAGTACTGATTTCTACATACAGGATTCTCCCATGTAGCGTCTTGTATCCACGAATTTCATCCTACATTGTATACTTATATTCAAACATACCATCATTAACATAAACCTGCAATCCGCGCGTTAACGTTGCGCGTCTCAAAGGCGCTCACGCACCACTCGCACACGTACCGATATTCACGAGCTTTATCCTTTCTTCTCTCATGATGAAGTCTAGTGCCTTGCTCACGTTGTCCACCTTCTGCGCATGGACCTTGGGCTTTCTGTTGTGCCTGCCGACGCTCTTGAGAGAGAGGACCTCCATTAGTGCTATGAGATTGACTCCGTCACAGAACGCTGTGCTCAGGTCCTCGATGGATATTTTCTGAACCTTGAGTTGTTGGTTACACCATCGCGTGAACGTCTTCTGCTGTATGAGCCTCCAGTCCATTCCTTCGTCTGCTGCAGCCAAACCTTGGTTCGACCTGTTGGGTGAAGAATAACCATGTATGAGACATGAGGCGGGGAAGAAATAAATAAATATAAAAGGGGGAAGGGGGGTGGGGGGGGTGGGAGGGGGGGGGGTCATTATAACAAATTTAGCAGAAAGCGAACTCACATAATGTCAAGGCTTAATTCGTTTGACTTTAGCAAAAAAAGGTGATGCTAGGGACCAATATAGTGTTGAAGGCAATTGTAATGCCGATGCATGTGTATATATATATACATGTAGCAGCATACGCGAGGTGTTTAAAAATACCACAGTCGCATACCGTAATTGCTACCACATTCCTTATTCGCAGGAGGATTATAGCACTTTTGAGTGGAACGATATGGACTGCGTGTATGGGCGTGTCAGTTCTGCATTGAGGTGAGACTGCGGGTTGTGTATAGTAAAACTTTGGACGGTTCGATTAATTACATTTCGTCGTGGTGCAAATATCACATCTCAAGGAGTGTTTATTGTTTCGATGGCGCTATAGGAGGTGCGAATAAAAATAACCACACTAGCGAACATGAACAAAGACGGCAATAGGAAAAAGTTAAGCTGTTCATCATGCAAGCTTCAGCAGGTATTAGAAGTCAAAAATGTACCTCAGTAGGTGTATCGCCGCAGTGTAGTTGTTAGACGCTTATTGGTCACAGATAACTCATGTTTTTTTTTCAGAACTTGCACTTGATTTTGCATACTACCGTATTTTGTATGTTTCATTAATGAACAAGCAGTTAGTTGCGAAAATGGTTAATTAAGTGCTATATATGGCCAGCTGATAGTAAATCATACGATGGCTGCAATTAAACTCCCCCATATAAAGTTAGGATGAGATGGGCTACAAAATCGACATGTACAATGAGCTCAGTTGCGATGTTTTACATCTCTACACTTCATTCTAACTCGCAAAATGCAGCACAAATATGCAATTAAATGATGATGCACAAGCCAACACACATACACACACACACACACACACACACACACACACACACACGATATGAAAAAAAATTGTAGTGTCGCGTTCCCAGACCGTTACTTATTTAAACATTATGCGGTAAGCATTGCGTCATATTGGTCAGGGAACGATACTTGCAGCACTGAAGAAAAGAAGAAATGGATTACGGAAATTATGCAATTAGACCTACATTTTAAGAAGTAAATTCTATTATTTGTTAAGTTTTAACGACTTCCTCCTTCCCTCCCTATCGCGAACGCATCTTCGAAGTCCGACACTCACCGAAAGAAAAGCTCTTTTACTTCTCCCCCACCCCCGTACCCAGGCATACTGTGTGTGAATTACTCAAGGGGCATTATATTATTGACTCCCTAACCTTCCATTGATCTTGAGATGAATAAACTCCTTCAGGAGATAGCAACCTCATGTGATGCAATTTTTTCCTTTATTAGCTTCATGAAGTGGTTGGTAAATCAGAAAAATGCTTAGTGCAATATTATGACTGAGTCAGACACGTTGCAGATACATGTTGATTTGAAAACTTCATTATTAGTAGCACATTAGAATGATGTAGCAAATGTGCATCTAATTGTCTATAGTGATTGTTTCTGTCATTTGTCATGCAGCACTGACATTTACAGCTTTGTGGGATGTTTTTTTTTTTTCCCTACATTTGTAGTTATACCAGGTGTTGTATGCTGAACACTGCATGTACCATGTGTTCGTAAAAAAAAATCTGACAAACGACAGAACACATCCTATTGAGCAGTTAGCAGTGGGTAGTGTTTGATGGTTTCCTTAGGTAAGGTTGTGTATGGTGGGGGGGGGGGGGGGGGGGGGGGGGAATTTAACTTCCCTGTTTTAAGGCAGTTAAACAGATGCTGTTGCATTTTGCACTGCTTAAAAAAGCTCTTGTGAAATCTTGAATGACAACATCTGAAAGCTCCCTGCCACTTTTCAGGTCATCTACATCAGATGCATAGAGCTTCAAATTACTTATCCACTCCTTGCCCCCTAATTGTTTCATATGTTGGAGCATTCTCATCAACCACGGTGCCAGCACTCATTTTCACCAATCAATGTTGAAGTATAGTAATGCAGTAGTTTGGGGTGGCACTGACTCAAAGACTGTAGATGTATTCTGTTCATCGACAAATGTTGACTCCATTTTTGAGAACTTTCCCTGTCTTTGGATTGCACAAAGTGTAGACACTTTAATCCTGACAGCATGGAACCTTCCACCAAGTTTTAGCTTGTGCATGCATGTCTCACGCGCAATTCCTTAACAGGACCTGGGTGCCTTCACTGAATCTGTGTAGAAAAAGGTTTTTTGGTGGATTTACTAAAATATTCGCCATATCACTATTACCTTGGATGATGCATATGTTTCTTGTCTTAGTGTGTTATTATGAATATTTGATAGTGTCTTTCCATAGATTTAGCATTGTTAACCAGTGCTGTCTGCAAAGTCTGATTGAACCTTTCTGAAAGGCTATCACTTTGTGGATGGTAAGATATGTAACACAGTGCTTTGTGCCAGTTATTGCAAACTTTTCACTCTGTACTGCATTAACAAATTCGCGGCCTTGATCAGATATAACCACCTCACAGCCGGCATCCAAATCTACAAGAAAAAAGATGTTATACAAGGGTATACATGCGACCCCATCCTCATGCTGAATGGATTATTATGTGTTTTGGAAGTGCATTTTACTCTATGTGGCTTGGTTGCCTTGCCCTATTGAGCTGAAAGACGAATTTTTTAAAAAATACTATGTATTGTCCAAAAGAAATTTCTCCTCTCTATAAACAGTCATGAACTTGAAAGTGCGTGCATGCATTGTGTGTTCCTGCATATTATCTTTACAGGATTTGGTACTGCATGGCTATATTGCACTCACAATAATGTGCACCAGACAATTGTCTACAAAATTCTGGACAAAGGACAGTAAGGCGCATTTTATTTATTGCTGCTATGTTCTGGAAGTTGGCTAGCAAGTGGTCAGCAAGAGCTCCAATTTCTCTGTAAAGAATGCTGCATGCAAGTCGTTACTGTGCATCACCACATCACTCGAGTCAACGAAAAAAATCTCCTTCACGTACCATTGAGGCGGTGGTGAAGGTCATCAGGATCACCACAAGGATATACGCCGGCAGTATGTCTCTCTTAAATATAGCTAGTTCTGTTTACAGTCAGAGGCATGAACACACCAGCATGTTAAAGGGTAAGCATCGAATGTGCCGCATATGACAGAAGATGTCGAGCAACCCGAAACACCCGAAGAGACGAGAGGAAGACATTTTCCCTTGCGCAGTCTTGAGACTATTCTAGAAAGGCGCTACGAGGTCGCTCGCTATTGAAGCATTATTAGCAATCTTTTGCAAACCCATGGAAGGGTGATGTAATCCATCCGCAGCTGCGATGTGGGTCTGGGTACGAGACTAGTATTGTATATGCCCCCCCCCCCACCCCATATAAACAATGGCCAGACCGCCACTGGCGTACAGCTGTAAAATCATTGAATCCCCGAACCTGTACCACATTTCACTGTACATACAACCTCCCCTCCCCTAGTTACAAGTTTTTTATAACCAGCTGCAGGCGCGCGCAATCCTGAATACTTGTACTCACACGCGCTCATGCATTGCTCGTCGTGTAGGCATGCAGCTGCTGCTGCATTGGTGACGCTCCTGGCTAGTGGTAAATAGACATATACGATAGCGTATCGTTCGCTACCTTACTCAATTATTTCACGTTCCAACAGCTGCTCTCACAAGCGCCTCGCTAACCTGCAAATGCGGCAGCGACTATTTGCCTGAAACGGACAGCGCTCTGGCTGAGTGCAACAGAACGACGGCATCGTGCCAAGGAGCCGGCACGTGCGCGCTAGCGGCCACTCTGACTGCGGAGGGCATCGTCCAGTTCCACTGGTTCTGCCTCTCGGGGGCCCCCGACAGGGAGTTCGTCACAGAGAGCCTGTGCCACGGGGCCAACGTCACTCCGAGGGACCACCTGGTTTATCTGTGCTGCTCCAACTACAGCATGTGCAACGCGGACCTTAAAGCCACCTTTGTAACCAACGTTCGTCCAACTTCGAGTGACCAATGTGTGTAGGGAGACGGGGAACAATAGTGTAGATTTAATTATGGGGCAAAGGTGGGCGTGTACCTCAATACTTTTACACAAAACTCACACATGCACAACACACATACACACACACAGCTCTCCCAGACCCTACCCACACACACACAGCTCTCCCAGACCCTACCCAACTGTCAAACAGATCCGACTCTATTCCATCTGTCTACTTGGTCACAGCAGCCATCACCAGCTCCCTCCTCACACTCCTCATCCTCCTCGCTCTCCTCTCCCTCCTCACCATCACCCTCACCATCAGAGCCAGGAGAAGGGTCACCACGGTTGATGATGTTGCCGTGGATACCATCACGTCTGGCAGCGGATTGGGCAAGCCTTACCTCGTCAAGCGCACCTTCTCCAGGAGGATCAGTCTGAAGGACATCAGCCTGGGCCACGGTCGCTTTGGCAAGGTGACCCTGGGCAGCTACCAGAAGGAGGCCGTGGCCGTGAAGAGGTTCCTCAGCACAGGGATGGACTCGTGGCTCCACGAGACCCAGGTCTTCGACCTGTGCATGCACCACGAGGCCATCGTTGGCTTTGTTGCCTCCGACACCTACTGCCTTGATGGCTGCAACGAGTACTGGCTGGTCACCTGCTACCACCCACACGGGTCCCTCTATGACTTCATGAGATCCTGCGATGGGGAAGAGGGAGGGGGAGGGGGAGGACGCACATTCTTGTTGGCTGACCTTCTCAGAATGGCTTCTACGGCGTGCTCGGGACTGGCCCACCTCCATGCACCCTTGGTGGGCTTCAAGGGAAAACCCCCTATCGCTCACCGGGATATCAAGAGTGCCAACATCCTGGTCAAGGATGATCTCACCTGCTGTCTGGCTGATATGGGACTCGCCTTTGTGGGCGGGAGGAAGGGGGAGCCCCCGCCCACCATGCCCCCTTCCCTGTCCCGGTGGGACCTGGGAACCAGGAGGTATCTGTCCCCCGAGATCCTGTGTGCCCATCAGTGTCATCCCAAGAGCGTCCAGCGTCAGGTTCAGCATTACATCATGTCTGATGTCTACGCCATGGCTCTGGTCATCTGGGAGATGTGTAGGAGGACTGTGACCGGGGAAGGTGAGTGGTGGTGGTAGTGGTGTGGTAGGGTGTGCTTGTGCCTGGGTGATGGTGGAGTGTGGGAGGAGTTTGCATTGGGGAGTGGGGTGTGAGGATGTGTGTCTAGGTGAAGATGGTATGAAGAAGCTTGACAGGAGTCAGATAGCTTCCTTATAACAATGCACAGGTGGAACCAAATGGCAAGACCCTTCCCACACTTGTGAAGCCCTTGCAACCATGCTGCATGTTGTGCTGTAGATTTTGTGATAGGACCACCACTAACTCCACATCTGTTGGGAGATTGTTTAGGCTCAGGTACATCAGGAAATGGTGGTCCTTGTGATTGGTTGATTATCAGACTCCAATCCTTGGTGCATGCAGCTGCAAACATTGTCACATTGTCACCATCCCCTCCTCCTCCCCTCCCCCTCAGGTGACTGTGACCCCTGTGCTGTGCCCTATGAAGGCATGGTGCCCTCTGACCCCTCTGTGGAGGACATGAGGAAGGTGGTATGCTCTATGAAGAAGAGGCCTCCCATTTCAGAGCGCTGGAACAATGATCAGGTGGGAATGGTGGGCCTGTGGTGATGAGGGTGGACCTGTGGTGATGAGGGTGGGCATGTGATGATGAGGGTGGGCATGTGATGATGAGGGTGGGCATGTGGTGATGAGGGTGGGCATGTGGTGATGAGGGTGGGCATGTGATAACTGGTTAAGGACACAGTCTCAATTCATGCTATCTCTGATGTGATAATGGGACAGAGGTGTGTAATGTACAGGATGAGGTTCCACATACACTGCTTATGCTAGATTGCTTACTTAGCTCACAGCCCACATGTGACATCATGGGTTCAGTGTGTTTGGATAAGACACTATGGTTGGTTATGCTTTTAGGACAAAACGTCTGTGTCCTGTTTGTGTGTGCGTGGTTGTGTGTATGCACGCATGGTTCCATGGGTTTGCAAAAGATTGCAACGGTTAGCATTTTCCCTTCCCCTCCCTCTCCCTCCCCCACATGCTCAGGTGTTGGCTAGGGTGATGTACCTTATGGAGGAGTGCTGGAGGGAAGACCCTCACGCAAGACCTTCCTCTCTCTATCTCAAATACACACTGCTCAAGCTATCCAATACAATAGACAACACTCCCTAGACTGATGCAATCTCTTAACGTTCTGCTGATACATATTCATGTCAGTATCCAGATCATGGCTGAACGAATTTTCACACAACTGTGTACTCGTCTTAATTAGTGATCTCTCGCAATACATACACTGTACATGTAACAGTGACCTTAAGTCTGAGGACCAGACTAATTCTCCTTCTAGTGTGTAAGGACACGTTACTGCTTGGACCTCCTTGTGTGTGTGTGTGTGTGTGTGTGTGTGTGTGTTACTGCTTGGACTTCCTTGTGTTGTGTTACTGCTTGGACCTCCTTGTGTGTGTGTGTGTGTGTGTGTGCTACTGCTTGGACTTCCTTGTGTGTGTGTGTGTGTGTGTGTTACTGCTCGGACCTCCTTGTGTGTGCATGTGTGAGGGGGTTGAAGTAGCTGTGCTATCAAATGATATAGAAATGCCTATTTGGAGCCCTGTTATCATGTTATTGATATCAGGTCAAGTCATGTTGCAAACCACACTGATTACCCCAATCCCAAACATCACCCTCCCTCTCCTCCCCATACCCTCCCTCTCCTCCCCAAGCCCATCTCTTTGGATGCAGCTGAGTTAGTAGCACATATGATAGGCAGTGCACAAGCAAAAAAAAAGAAAGTAAATGATTGGGACATGGAGGATGTGAAGTCACAAAAGTTCCTTCTGCTTTGCATTGCTCCCCTTATCTGTTAAAATGAACCTTCAGAGTGTCAGAGGTCAGCATCCCGCATTACTGTGACGTCCTCCATCAGCTTCTCCTCCTCCCCAACCTGGTCCCCACTCCCTTCCACATCAGCCGTCAGCTTCACGGCCCTGGAACGCCTCCGTCTCCAGCATCCGTACACCCTGCTCACCACCACCCACTCCACCAGGGCAAAGAGGACCACCGCTATCAGGTGCCAAGTGAGCAGTGCCGACGCAAACATGATGTCGTTGTGATCTCCACCGTTGTGAGGCCCCACACGAGCGTTTTCCATCCCATGCATTGTCGTGGTCGCCATGGTGACCTGCCCGTGCTCATGCAACTCCATCTGTTCAGTGTCCCCGCCCCCCACTACGGAGAGGTAGCGCCCCCCGTAAAGGATATCCCCGACCTGGATGAACCAGGTCCCCTGGAGGGTCATGGTTAGGCCGAACCCTGTGTTGACCAGGTAAGAGGTGGGGAACCATACCCTGAAGAGAACAAAGAGGGAGCAGAGGAAGATGATGATCGTGAGGGTGACGTGGAGCTGGGTGCTCAAGGGGGTCATGCCACCCGTGTGGAAGTGGAAGAGGGCCCCCTCCACGAGGAAGGCCAGGGCCAGGAACACCTGGCTGGTGTGGTCTGGGCACCGGACGCACAGTATCAGGAGGTCGACCAATCCGGAGAGGGCAAAGGCAGAGTACATGGTGATGTGCTGGAGCTGGGAGAGGTCATTGAAGGAGCCGTCTGGGTTAGTGACCGTGTACAGCTTGGGGTAAGTGCGAGATGTGGCTGGATCGGTCACGATGTCCACACATTCCACCATGATGCCTACCACCGAACAGAAGACTTTGACGATGGGTTCCAGGGGCACAGGAGTGCAGAAGGGTTGAGGGATCCAGGATCGCTGGCTCACCTCGTGCTCACGTCGTTCTTGCTTGTAGAGGGCAAAGGAAAGGGCGGGGCCTCCACCCGCATTCCCGCCGCATTCCCGGCGCTTCTTGGAGTAGGCGACAGTGGGGTGGGATGTCTTGGCTCCACCCCTTTTGAGATGGCTCCAAATGGAGATGAAGGACCACCAGATTCCGTAGATAACAAAGAAGACACCTGGAACTACATGGCCTGCAAGGGTACCCATTTCTAGAGGGAGGGGGAAGGGAGGGCTAAATTTCAACATCAGACACATCTTATGTGAATGTGAATCACATTAATTGACAAAAATAAAAACCTCTCCTGCAACAGCCAATGAACATGAGAATGTGTAACTCAGCCTTGTACAAACCAAAGTAGTGTTACTGCAAGCACAGTAGAATGCTGAATGGTCAACATCTTCTTACTCAGCACCAATGACATTGAAGTAAATAAACCCAGGAGATGGTACACTTAAGCACCCCACACACACACACACACACACACACACACACACACAATTGTGCTATGTACTACTGCCATAAAATAATTTATAACCAATGAGGTCTTACTGAACTTTCTACAGGTGACAATGGAGACGGAATAGGGGTGAACACTTTTTGATTAATTTTATTATGTACATTCCAAATGGATGGGAACATGCCTCTTAAACACTCCCACTTCCTTTTTAACAAAATCCATTACATCATGGAAGGACAGCTATCTTAACACAAAAGGCTTCATGGTTGTGTAGTATCCCAGCAATACCAGGACATGCCACACAAAGTGGAGTGAGTGAGAGAGAGAGAGAGAGAGAGAGAGAGAGAGAGAGAGAGAGAGAGAGAGAGAGAGAGAGAGAGAGAGTGTTTGTGTTTTTATGAAGTGTGTATGTGTGTGTGTGTGCATTGTGCCCACTGTAGTGTGACCTATCCTCCTGGAGTATACCATCTTGCCACGACCCCTTCCCACCCTCCCACATCTCTCCTTAATATCTCCTCCCCACCCTCCCAAATCTCTCCTTCCTACCTCCCAAATCTCTCCTCCCCACCCTCCCACTTCTCCTCTCTCCTGACCTCCAATACCCCAACCCTTCACAGCCATAGGCCATACCGCTCGCAAGTTGACCTTTGTCGCCCTCGTGGTTATCTTACCCCCCCCCCCCCCCCCCCTGTCGCTAGCAAGCGCGCATGATGTGGGAAAGCATGTTACTAGTACCGAACACGCACACGCACGCACATAAACACGCTCGTACGCATACATGCGCACACACACCTATACACACACGAGGCACACACATACACGCAGCGATATAACTAACAACACAACACGGGCACAAGTTTGCTACAGAGGAAACCTTAAGGCTTCTTGCTCTCTTACTTCCTCCCATCTCGACTCTTCTAACGCCACGACACTCTAAGAACGTCTACTGGGCGGCCACATCCAACTCCCCTACGAGTTAGCGGTACGCATTACACTACACCAGAAGACCTCTCACACACACACTTACAGGTACCCACTTACATTTCTAGCGGCTCCAGGTATTCTACTACAAATTTTAAATGTTAAGGCTACGCCCATCACGTAATTCAATGTTCTACGCCATTTTTTTTTTTGCAATAGAACATACATCCATGAGTAAACTGAAGTAGCAAACTGTACAACATTGGCCCACATATACAGGAATACACTAACATAATACTTGAAGTGCCCAATACAGAGGAAGCATTGCCCTGCTCGAGTGCAATGGACACTCTCTAAAGATGGACTGGTGGTAATGTGTAATGGCCTCCTAACACCCATACCAATGGTGAGACCTGGACAGCGGTTAGTGTAACATGGGGGTCGTAATATAACCCATTATCTTTTCACGCTTTGTGACGGTCTTTGAGCTAAGTCGCCTGTCGGCACGCGCCGCTGAAGAAAATGTTACGCAATAGAATGTAATTTGGGGTCATTGAAATGGTTTACGTGCCACAAACCAACGAACCTGACAACCGATGTCCTTTATGTTACTTGGTTCGTAAAACGCATTAACACCTAAAAGCCATACCAGAAGCGACAAACACCTCTGACCTTTATTTTAAGCATAAATAACGTGGCCTAACGTTGTTAACTGTCAGCTCTGGCGCTTCGAAAGCAATTGACTTACAAACGGTGATCGCCGACCACTTGTGTTCAAACAACGATAACGACGCTCAGGAACCGAGATAGAACAGACACAAACTATCACGGTAAGGTGAATAGAATGCTCTATCTGTTTTTGGTACAAGCATAGATAGTATAGTAAACGAGTCTAATCAACACCAATTGACACCTCCACTCCTCGTTACAGCACTTATAAGAATTCCGTACTAGTAACTATGCTTCAAGATGGATGACTTGGGAGCCACAGCTGGAAGAAATTATGGTTCGTATAAAAAAAATTGACGAAAAAAGTAGCCAAGTACATACAAATAGGACTAACCAACAGCAAAGACAAACTGATCAATACGCACAACTGCCCGCGCACAGAAGGTACACAAGTTAATGGACTCCATCCCCACTCCAGGCGTATTTTGTGCGTGACATATATCAAAAAATGACGAAAAAACATACAAATAGGACTAACCAACAACAAAACACGACAAACTGATCAATACGCACAACTGCCCACGCACAGAAGGTACACAAGTTAATGGCTCCATCCCCACTCCAGGCGTATTTTGTGCGTGGCATGTATCAAACAATGACGAAAAAAGTAGCCAAGTACATACAAATAGGACTAACCAACAACAAAACACGACGAACTGATCAATACGCACAACAGACCGCGCACAGAAGGTACACAAGTTGCGTCATGAAAAAATTTTTTCTTCTAATTTTCGAAGTTGCCCGTCATATTTTTCCCACCTAAAACGCTTACAGATATTCTCCTACGTGTGTGAAGCGCTTCAGAGCAGATAAAAAGAACCAAGACCAACCGAACTGAAGATATGAACGATTTCGAACCTCTCAGTAGGTGTTAACGATGTAACGCGGAGTGCCCACAGCCAGTGATTCGCTCACGTGACTCGTTTCCAATCCCCTTACTATGGTACAAGCTAACGGTGACGCATTTTCTGAAGTAGTTTTCAAGGCTTTAGAAAATCTGCCATTTTGGGGTTTGGAATTGTTGCAAGTATTTATTTAACAGAATGTCATTCCTGGTATTGAAAGTGAGCTGCATTACATAGCTATACACTCTTTACTTTCTTAGCTGGAGGGGGGATGGCAGCTACCAGTTGTGGTTCAATGCTTAATAGATGTTCTTTAACAATGCACAGCAGGTTCTCCACTCTTTTGCAGATTGAAGCAAATACCAAACCAAAGCCTTTGCATGAATCAATTCAGCCCCTGTTCTCCCAAAAGGCCGAAGCCAGCATGGTAGGTATTTGCCCACTGTACAGTATGATCCTCCAGGAGATGCATTTTAATGGAGACTGTTACTTCAGGATATGGTATAAGGACATGAACTCTTGAATAGCCTTGGAATCCACCTTCACTGGCTGGTATAAACCCTTCATGCCAGGTAAGCCTGCCAGCACTGCAACCATGATCATTTGTATTTCACACTTACCTTTCATTTTCATGTAAGAAGTGGGCAACCTTATCTACTAGATGGGAATGTAAACTAAAGGAGCTCCTTTGATTTCATCTCCACCCGATGTTTGTCCAAATCCCATGCTCGGTTTAAATAATTATCGCTTGAAATCTTTGTAATGATGGGAAAATTTCAATGTTAAAAACTATTTTCGCATGAGGACTGATTTTCGAATTAATTATGTAATAAAATATTTTCTGACAATGCAATATCTCCACCCAAAACTTTACCACCTAGTATTTTTATTTTTCTCGATTGGAAATTTCCAATATTGTGTGATTGCTTTCACCCTGAGGCATTGCCCAATTGCATTCCTAGCAACCAGTGACCTAAACTCTTTCCCTTGCATTGCTTCTGCAGGACCAGATGTGGCGTAACCAAGAGTCGGGACTGTGTGCTTACCAGATTGCACGTTCTCAGGAATGTCAGTTAGGTTTTGGAATTTGCCAAGTCACAGGTACAATTGTGTGTGGTGTGTATGAGGAAGTGGAAATGTAAAGGGGGCAACCTCTCTTTTGAGGTTATCACCCGCAATGTGGCTAGAGAGATGTGACACATTCTTTCCTCACCAGCCAGGTGAATCCCTAATGATTTCAGCCACCTGAAAAATCAGTGAGTGCTGCATGTATCATACCATCTTAGAAGTCTCAATTTATTCCAAGGTATAGCAAGACCAGTCTTCATTGCCAATACCTGAACTGGATGATGAGATGTTTGCAGTATCCAACAAACATTGTTGCTCTTCGTCACTGAGGGTGAGAACTTCTGTTTGGATGTGGGCAGATGCTTCTCCACTGACAATACTTCATACTCTGCATTTCAGAGCATGCATCTGATCCTTGATCAGGCGGCTGTGGTTTGTTGCTTGGCTTTGGTGACTTGCATGAATGTCATTGGCTAAAGTTGAGGGTAAATATTATGTGACCTCAGCACCAGTCAAACACTTCCTTAACTGCTCCTCCTGTAGCAAGTTGTACAACACCTTTGTCAGGACTGGCAGAGATGGTCCTCTTCAGTAGCTCAGCAGCTTCCTCCTCAGGTGTAAGTGATGGTACACACTCATGCCCTTCATAATCACCACTTCTAATGCCCCTGTTGCAACCAGCACAATGTCTTCTAACATCTGATAGCAGCAGAGGAGTTTGATGCTGGTCTGACATGTGATGGATCATCGTCTGTGAGCAACAGGGACAGCGATGCTGCTATGCACTCTGTGAGGCACTTGATGCATCCCAGTTCACTGCACGTCAATTCTAGTGGCTGTGAAAGAACGTTGGAACACAGTGCACACTTCAGCTTCTCTAAGATCAACAGGTTATTCACGCTGGCCAAAGGTGACTAGGCTCATGCAATAAAGCTGGTGGAGAGGCAATCTTCTGAAGTTAAGCTATTAGTGTAGGTGAACGCCATGCATGTGTCCACCCACTCACATGTACTGAATTGCTCGCACCATATTATTGCATTGTTCAAATGAAGTACATTATACCTTGCATTGATGAAATGTATGTTTGTGCCACTGAAATACACTGATAGTACACTTGTGATGCACCCCCTTCATTATGGCACTGATTGTTCTCTCCATCAAATGCTTACAGAGCAAGCAGAACCTTTCAGGATGTGTGTTGACATCACCCCCCAGAAGTGTTGATGTCAAAAGCTATTTTCAGATCAGTTGTGAATGCATTGCATTCATAGCTGGATTTCCACAGCCTGCGCGTATTGTTTACGTGTCATGTAGACTATGCGTATAGAGTGCAGGGGCGGATACAGGATTTTGTGTTAGGGGGGGCATATAGGGATGGGAATGGGGGCGTGCCCCTTCAAACTTGCCAGGGTGTCTGGGAAAGCGCAGTAAGCACCATCATCCCCGCCCCAAAACCCTAGCCACTGGGGTTTTGTTTTTGCACTTTTGGAAATTATAAAACATGTACTCACGGATACAAATGATTAAAGATTCCTATTATAACAGTCACACTTCACAAATAGGGTCAATTAGAAGCATCCTCTGAGGGTATTTTTGACTATAGCTGTCAATGATAGCATCAATATTAAGTTCAATATCTTTGTGCACATACAATAACATTAACGCACTTCTCCCATAGTGCTGCGATAGACATTTTTAATAAATCTCGAAGTGGAATAGACCCTTCCCTTTAAGAAGAACTCCGGACGTGACATCACTAATCAACGTAATTCACGAATTGGGTTAAGTATACGTTAATGAGTGATGTCACGTCCGGAGTTCTTTAAAGGGAAGGGTCTATTAGCTCTTTCCACTCCACTTGATGTTACACAGGTCAATAGCTTAACCGATTAACGCCGGAATAAACTAAAGCAGAATTGTCCAAAATCAACTAAATGAGGCAGCAGAGGAATGTTAGTTATCACGAAGGAGGGTTTCAACAATATTAAATGAAGCGTGAACACGAATAACTTCTAATTAGTGTAATGTTTCAAAGAATTCTTTGGGAACATGGTAGGGATGCATTTCTGTCTGCTATGGTTGTGACAAGAGAGTTTGGTTTAATAGGGGAATTATTCCACATGGTTTTCCAAAGCGCAATCTCTTGATGTAATGCTTGTGGAAAAGGCAGATCATCACTTTAAAACTTTCTGGCAATGTTGCCAAATCAGGGTCTGGAAGGCACTCAAGAGTTGACTCTGCTTTCTTCGCTACAAAATGAATTTTGTAAAGTCTCGCTCGTATATGATTAATGATTCATTGGCACATACACTATTTGCTCGCCGCCAGCAATAGTCAGCTGACGCTTAGCCATGGGATCCGGATGACGGCGGACTCCGCAGATCTACTACTTTCCTGACGGCAATTGAAATTCGCAATGTACGAACTGAACGCTCAACAGCACAATAGAAAAAGGGCCACGTGTCAGGGGTGATTTTTAACACGTACAACAGGTCTAGGCCTGCACGAGCTACGACAGTGCGTCGCTGATGACAAGTAATTAAATTCATTACAATGGACAGGAGGCGTATCCTTATTAGTTAGGGGGGGCATTGGCCGGGTTTGCCCCCCCCCCCCCCCCCCCCCCCCCCCCGCCCCCTGTATCAGCCACTGGAGTGGGCATGCTAAGTGATTAAATACAGTGCGTGAGTTTGATTTCATATTTTGATTTGCAGTTTCTGGTGAGTCATGGTAAGCTTTGAAGCATTGGGTGGCCATAAAGAGGCGTCACTTCAGAATTATAGATTGATACCGTAAATTATCTAATTGTACACCCATGCAGTTTCCAGCCGCATACAACACCGTGAGTCAAGCACTTTGTAATCTTCCGCACTCGTCAATTATGGTATCCCACAAATGAAATGAGTCGCTGTAATCCTCCACTGTTACTTATCACTGTACATGTACTTTTCCGTGGTTCAAATGCAATTATGAAGTATTTAAACTCGTACCCAGTGGTTATTTATCTGAAACCGTATATTTCTGGATACCGCTCGTTTTGTAATTTACTGGCCGTTTTCCGTAGTCATCATGCAATTAAAAACTGCCTAATAATGAATGAATTTTTCGATAGGTTAACCGGTTAACAAAAAATAATTAATTAACACTGACGGCTGGTCAGCATGGCGAGTGGCATATATGGTATTATTTCTTACTAGAAAATCGAATATAGCGCTCGAAGGGTGCTATATGGCGTCGAAGGCGCGGCCTAAAATTGGTAAAAAGTTCGGGATAAGAGACGGGTGTGTTGCGATTCTGGAACTATTCCATAAAATAATTGTACACCCCTACTGATGACCAAAAAAAGTTGTCCAGAGGGGGTCCAATGGTAATGTCCTAGGGGGATGTTCTATTGCAGTGAGATGTGTCCAGAGGGGGGTCCAATGGCAATGATGGCAATGTCCTAGGGGTTTCGCACAGTGAGATGTGTCCGGATGGGTTTCAAAGGTAATGCTCTAGGGGGTATCCTACATCAGGATGTGTCCAGAGGGGGTTCAATGGTAATGTCCTACGGGGGTGTCCTACATCGCGATGTGTCCAGAGGGGGTTCAATGGTGGCGTGCTGTACCATAAATATAATATCAGTAATCTTGGTGACTCCACCACCGGGCAGTGAGTTGTATGTGCTGAGAAGGAAACCATGCACCATCGATTCGCAATCGGCACATAAACAAGCGTGTCTCAGACTCTTCGCTGAGATATTGTGGTACAACTTTGAAGGCACAACCTATGACACGCGATCGCGCAAGAGTTGCCTTGCACACACTCCACACACAAACACCACACACACCACAAACACACACCACACACACCATGCACACACTGATCACACCCCACACACACCACACACCACAAGCACACACATACACCATGCACATCACATACGAACATCACACACTCACACCACACATACCCCACACACAAACACACACCACACACACACCCCACACACACAAACACCACATACAAACACCACACACACCACACACAAACACACACCATACACACACCACACCACACACACACCACACACACACCACACACACACACCACACACACACACACACACACCACAAACACACACCACACACGCCACATGTGGCTACTGCTACAGACTACCAGGCCAAGCCAGTGTGCATGCTGATGTTTTAGTAAAGCTGATTTCCAATGAAAAGAAGCATGTACAAAACACCCCTACTGATGATCGAGTATGACATCACTTCCACCCCACCATCACTCCCACCCCACCATCACCCCTAACCCTCCTTCAGATCATGACTTCAGACACACACACACATGCACACACACACACACACACACACATGCACACACAAACAAACTCCTCTAGCATGAGATGTCCAGTTCCAATCTATATAGTCAGTCCAGATTGCCCAAACACTATACACTATTTGAGACCCATGTGAGTGGAACAAGTGACACACTCACGTGCAAAACACATGCACATACATGCACCCATGTGCACTAACATTCACATGCATATCTGAACCTGCAGGTTCAATATAGGATTGATTGAGGAATGATGAATGTCATTAAAAATTTTAAATCGTACATGCACACAACACACATACACTGACACATTTAGTCATGAATACATACACACACAAGCACACACAAATACACACACACATGCAAACACACATAACATGTGCACACAACATGCACGCACATACTACACATGCACATGCACACACATATTATACACACCATCATCATTCACCCACACACATTCATACTGTGTACACATACATGTGCACACACCTACACACATACACACACATACCACACACTCACATGTACACAAACACATACACACACATACCACACACTCACCTGTACACAAACACATGCACACACACAACATGCACACATGCAAACAGATACCGGTACATGCAAATACACACACAAACACCCTCTTAGCCTCTTAGCTCTGTCCAGTAATATGAGTCCAGTTCATTTCTATTGTCCGTTCAGCTCGTTGTCCAGCTCATGTGCATGCATTGCAAGCTCTTTGAATACTTGAAGTCCAAAAACGAATACAACAACTAGGCATGTTTACTACATGTTGCAAGCCATATATGCAGGCTCGGGCCCACATACATGGGTGATCATACGCAGGCCCGAAGTTGACTGCTGGTATCGCAGGCCTCCACTTCCACGCTGAGGCCCGCTCTTTGTATCGAGCCCAAAAGTGGAAACGTACAGCACCCCCGGCGTTTCGTATCGATCGGGCCAGAAAGGTACTTCCCCCCCCCCCCCCCCCCCCCCCCCCCTTTTTCTATTTACAGCAGTCCTATTAATCAATGGCCCATGAGAATCTCCCTCGATCGGCCACTACGCGAACAGTGACTGCCATTTGTAGGATGCCAAATAAAACTTGACTACCGGCATATTGTAGCGCACCGCAAACGTCGATCGGAGAGAACATCTACGGTATACTTAGGCCCTATATACTAGGTATGTGGGTCAAGCTATGGTTGTTACGCACATGTACAGCACCTAAGCACCTCAGTTATAACATACCTGAGTGAGTCTGATTCAGAGAAGCATTGCAACAGAGATACTCACGCCCGTTAAAACGTCCATTACGTCATGCAACCATTGTGAAGAATTAATAATGGAGAAATTCAGTACCTCAACCACTAAAAGTGACTCAGGAACCTAGAGAAGTAGGCAAAAGAGTGTTTTATGGCAACATACACCTTCCTCGATGATCTAGTTAACATAATAATAAACGTTTTTTACCACAACTATCACAGATCCTGAGAAAAATGTACAAACGTCTTGAAAAAACCCTAATTTTTATCAATTTTCTACAGGTGTGTCATGGAACCCACAGATAGACCATGACATTTTTTGTTTCATCAATAAAGCACGGCTTATGATGTGCTTCACTATAGTTTTCAACGTTTTTGTCATTTCTATCCTTTCCTGATTTAGATTGAACTTTGTTCCATACATTTCAATGGACGCGTGCGCGGATAATTAACGGACGTTTGCAATGACGCGTCAGGAATACTTAATGAGCGTCCGAAATTTCTGGCAATGTGCAGTTTTCCGCGAATCCCGCTTATGTTTCTCGAATTAAATAACTTCAAAATGATGAGGAGGGTAGATGTTGCTTTTTTTTATTAGTTTCTACGTTACTCCACACTCTTTTAAATTTTATTATTATTATTATTATTATTTTACTTTTATGTTAGCACTTTTATTGTACATTCATACAACATCATAATGATTATACATACAGAGTAGATACGCTTAGTGTTATTATAGCTATTACTATTTTTAATCTAAAAATCCATTAATTGCACTTCCTCTGTATCCTCCTGAACCTGTTCTTAGAGAGAGCCTCTGGTCTAGCCTCATCCAACTGTTGTGGTTTTTTTTTGAAAACTGTCCACTAAGTCTTTTGAAGCAGCTTCCGGGTGATCAGCCTCTTGCATGGCCCTAATCGGTAGAGGGAATCCCTCCCTTTTCGTGGCCACTCCCGAAGTGCGCCTTTCAGCTTCATCACCAGTTTGCCCGTCCCAATCAATCAATGCTCTCTTCAAATTACACACTTTTCTCGAACTGAGAGAAAGTAGACCTTGTGCCCTCACTCTGTCCTGCGGAACTTCCCATTTTTGGTCTGGCTTAAGGTCAATTTCAAGCCAATGGATTAAACGATCCAAACTTTTTATTTCCTCAACAAGAACTGATCGCGATCATTATTATTATTATTATTATTATTATTATTATTATTATTATTTTAAGCTGTCTGTCACAATTTTTATATAAAAATACAGTACATAAACATTAAACAAACAAATTACACATACAATCGGATCTTGCTCTACGACAGTGGGATAATTCTAGAAACGATGGCTGTAGCATTGGCATGAACTAGATGGACATTAAGCCGGCCATAAATGTCATTCAGCACAACTGACTTGGCCTTGCATGTAGAGGTGGTGAGTCTGGAGGCGATTGATGAGATGATAGAAGAGGCCTCATCGCCCCAA
Organism: Ephydatia muelleri; assembly: GCA_013339895.1. Classification (NCBI taxonomy): domain Eukaryota; kingdom Metazoa; phylum Porifera; class Demospongiae; order Spongillida; family Spongillidae; genus Ephydatia; species Ephydatia muelleri. The sequence goes on from JABACO010000006.1 coordinate 12,116,283, forward strand.
GCTCCATTAGATTCTGCCATCATGGGGACACATACCCATCCAAGTTCCGAACATTTGGGATCATTAGCTTGATGTTTCCTCGCCTCTGTGACCTGAGCAGCAGACTTGGCCAAGACTCCCGCTTCCAAAAGGGTTAAAGGGTTTAGCGGAGAAGTGATGGAGACATCTAGTGCTGCTGGTTTGCCTAAGAAACAATTGGATAGTAAGATATCAGCTGGGCGAGTCTTATTGTGGTCATGGGTGAGATTGTTGCCCACTTCCACCTGAACACCTATGTGTGCACGCCGACAGGTCTCCACCAGGATATTTCTGATCTTGTTGTGGCGGGAGACCACATCTCCACCATATTTGCAGGTGACTGCATGGTGGCCAAGGTGATCAAGTACACCGGGGCACAGGGTACACTGAGAGCCCTCTGAAGTATCGAGGCCAAGCCACCACTTTACAGCAATCTGGAAAACAGGTGGATCTAGATGGAGTCCAAGGCCCTCAGAGGGAGTTACAGACAGCCAGGCTGAAGCATGGGGTGAAGAAATGGACAATAGACGGGCTTTGTCTGCCAATGAAGATATAGTTATCAGATTGTTGAATAGATGGTCATCAAATTTGGAAGACAGTGTTTTCTGAATAGGAGGGGAAAGAAGAACAGACTCAAATTAATGGCTTCTACTGGAAAGACTAAGTTGTTAAAGACCTCCACAGCTTGAGATAGGTGGTGGACTGATGTGGATCCAAAGCCAGATGAACAAATGGAGGAGAAATAAGCTGCAGATGAGTGGTGAGACAAAGATCGCAAGCCTAGGCCTCCTCTGCTCAGGCTGAGCTGGGCCTGCTTCCAGGCAGTATCGGAGGTATCAACCCCAGTGCACTCACTGAAGACCCTACGGATGTCTTTTTTATTATTATTATTTTTAGAAACTTGTCATGCAGATATTCACATAAAAACGAAAGGAAACAAAATATGAGAGTCTGTGCAAGTAGAAGGGCTTCCCTTGACACCAGGTCAAGAGGAGGTTGTGTAGCAGACGTATAATGGCCAAGGTGAGAGCGTGCCCCTCGAATGCACATAACTGAACTTCGCAGTAATGAGTAGGCGAGGCGGCATCTCAACCACATACTCTTTTAATGCTTTGAATATGCACTCAAATTGAGATTGAGTTGAATAAATTTTGGTAGCCAAATGTCACATATTTATTTCTTTTCTTATAGGGATGGCAATGCAGGTGTCTCATATGAGGTGATATGCTAAAATAGTTATCTTGCAATGTGGTTTTCATCTTTGCTACAAGGTCTTGATCCTAAGTATGTACTCAGCACCCCCCTCCCCCCCCCCCCCCCCAGTGAATACTTCCTCATATTCCAAAACCTGTTAGTAAGATCTTTATGTGAATACATAAGCCCACTTGAGAACAGTACCCTCTTTGTTCTTTTCAAATCGCCTCCAGCTTCCATGAAACTTCTGTGATCAAGTACAATGGAATCCAAGGAATGAGAAACACAAGAACCCCTACTATCAATAACTGACTCAGTGTCATCAGGCAAAACAGGCATGGTTGTTTCCCTAAGAAACTCAAGGTCACCAGTAAGATACAATTTCAGAGTGTAGGTCCCTTGAATAATAATCTCTTCAGTTCTCTTCAGTTGCATCAAGCATCCTGTGCACCACCTAAGGGACTAATTCATCTCTTGTTTCCTCACTTGACTGCAACAATGTCTATCATGCTTAATGGCTGCATTGATGCTTCTTTTACATGATGCAGATAGCACCAATACATCATGCCGCAACAGTTGCACCATTCTACAGGCAGGCTTTAATGAGTGCACATTCCGGACGTGAAGACATATAACAACATGGACCATGCATGGTACCAGCCAAGTGACTTACTCTGTCAGACAGGTGGCACACACGAACCTATTGCATGGGAGCTGCATTGCATTGGTTGCCGCAATACACCAAAGCAAATAGGACATTGCAGCTCTTCAATGGCACATAGCAGCTGTGCATGTGGTATAGCTAGTATTATCCTTTGAAGCATTACTGATTTTATGTGCTCCACAATTTCGATGGAGTAAACCCCATATCAGACTTTCCTGTCTTCTTTCCTGTGCACGGTGTATAAAATGGCTTATGACCATTGCAGCCCCTATACAATCTGATAAGCAAGCCATGAAAAACTACGGGTATCTCTCCATGGAATGGCTAAACCATGCAGTCATATGGCTCCACTGAGCACTTGCAAGGTGTATGCATAAATCTTGGGGCGTGGATCTCAGGGCTATCCTTCTTTGTGTCGATATGAAAGGCTTGCAAAATCTCCTCCGTGTAGGAGGTGCATTGGTGTGTGCATAGATCATGATTATTTGACCTTTGCTTGTTTGTGATCTACGAAAAGCTTGCACCCGCAATCTCTACAAAAGGTCTTCCAGGATACAGGTACCGTGAGCAGTGTGTAAATATTCATCGTTAAACCATAGGTTTTGTTCACTGATAGAAAGCGTGTAGTAAATTCTAGAATTCATATTATCACTTCTCAGGCTTAGCTTGTTAGTCTGGATCAAATAGTAGCCTCTTTTATAAGCGCGATTTACTCAGTACAAAACGAACGCAAAGACGATACAATTTCCCGCCATGAGACTTCCATTAAATGCGCGAGCGCTGGTTCATCGTTAATACGCGTCATAGATGTTGTGCGAAGTAGATTGTGTGTTTAACCTATTTCAACTCTAAAACCCTGTATTCTAGTGAATAAACTGTCTCCGATGATAGGTGTTTGTTAATGAGCTTTGTGTCCACCATGAATTGGAAATACTGTAATTCCAATCATATGATCTAATTTTAAAACCTAATGTCACGACCGAAACAGCCGTTGTCTTAGTTATAAATATCTTGCAGAAATAATAAAGTGAGCTGTTATTGTTATTTGCATTGAATTATGCAATGAACGTTAATATGATGCTTATTGATTATTCCGAATGGGACCAGGGGACGAGCGAGAGGGGGTGTTGCAAGACTAACGCCATATATGGCATTGGCCACCATTTTAAACAGTAATCATGCGCACCGATGACCATAAATCCTTCAGGAACCGACAGTGTTTTCACCACAGCCGTAAAACACACTGGTGTATAATGGACCAGAATCTGTTGCCGAAAGTGAAACCTATCACAAATCAAAATCTATAGCTGGTGGAATACTGTGTAATTAGGTCAGAAAAAATGTACTAACCTACAGAAAGCACTATTTTGCCTCCAGGAACCAAACTTTTTAATATAAAGGAGGTAGTTATTTTACAATCTAATGACAGAGGATACTGAGCAACAAGAATCCGTTGCCACAAGTGAAGTATCATCTTGGTTAGTTAGTAATTATCAAGTATAGGTTTGCTGTACATTATTAATAGCCCTTAGTCTTGAATATTTGATAAAAACGGATCACGGGATAATTCACAATTAAATAATATTTTGTCTTTCTAAATATACACAACAGAAATCATACAATGGAATCTCAGAAACAAAAAAATGTAACCTTTCCGCTCATTTCCATATGGAAAAAATTGCACCAATAACTTTAGAATTGGTCGGCATACTCGCTTTTGTAATCAAGTAATCTCGAGCTTTGTACTGCAGTTGTGTTAAAGTAGTATACCAAATAAATTTGGGACAGTTGTACAGGATTAGTTTAGATTTTTGTCATTATCTAACAAGAAACCTACAAGGAGCAGTAGCGACTAGCGAGTGATGTAATCTAAATTAACTTATATGGTGTACGATGGAAAATAACGACCCTGGCCGCCTAGATCATGCAGAGAGCAGAGCCTGAAAGAAACGGACCGCGTACCACTGAACGCGAAAGTATTTTAAGTAGAGCCATAAAAGAAACGGGTTGCAACAGTCAACGGTATTAGGAGACTGACTGCATGGCAAATTGAGTGCGATATGGGATCAAGGCTAGATATACACGGGAATATCAACAAGACCATCGAAAGAGTACTACTGATAAATGTAGTTACCTACTGTTACCATTGAATCAGATATCATGCTCTTACTACGCGATGTGTGATGATGATCTAAGGTCTGTGATCACGTGGCACCTCTTGTCATGTATGTGTATCTGTCAGATGTCTGGGCTCAATTGTAACAAAAGTACGATACCCTGTGCGTCGGTGTATATAGTATCTAGGCCTACAAATTACAGTGCAGTGTACCTACTGGTAGAGTGAGGATGATGTTTTGGTGTTTACTATTATTACTTATTTTAGTGGGGCAACAGCTTGCCCGTGTAAAGAGGTTTAAGCATTCGTACATAGGCATATGTGCTATGAAGATGCATGATTGTGTGGCTATGCACTTATTTCTTTTAAATAATTTCATTCTGTTAACCTAAGCCTACACATGTAAGCTGTATAAATACAACTAAGGTTTTATACAACGCGAGGCATTTTGTCGTCGCACATTGTTAGGTTCTGATTGTGTAGTTATGAATACATGTACATTTCGGTATGCGCTTTTTATTGGAATACGGGTATAATTTGGAATGTTCCAACATTTACAGCGTTCCAAAATTGTTGGCCCTACAGTATAGCATGTTGTTGTTGCCGTTCATGTCCAGAAATTATGAACATCGGTGTATATCTCGGCTTAGATTTGTGATAAAAAAATTCTGATTTCACCATTAAACTCAACAGATACTTTAGAGATTTATAGGATTATAAAATCAGCTAATTTACTTCTACATTTCAATTTCTTTTTCTACACTTTTACATAAAATCTCTGCTTCCGCTGGGTTGACAGTGATTTTGAGGATTTTGTCGGCCTTCACAAAGTTGACAAAATCAATGCTGATACACTTGTTGCTGTAATAAAAGATGTTGTGCTACGCATGAACCTAGATCTGCACAATTGCAGAGGTCAGTGTTATGACGGAGCAGCAAACATGGCCGGATCCAGAACTGGGACAGCTAGCAACACAACTTCGTCAGGTGGAGGAGCGTGCCATATTTACCCACTGTTATGGCCATGCCCTGAACTTGGCTGTGGCTGATGTAGTAAAGGAGAGTAGAATGGTAAGGGATGTTTTAAGTTGGAGAAATCACAAAGCTTTTGAAGTATTCTCCCATGCAGGCCTGATAGTCTCTTTGAGCAGCTAAAGTCTTCTCTATCTCCTGGCACTGTTGGATTCCGGACGCTCTGTCCTACTCGATGGACTGTAAGAGCAGCTTTCCTTCAGAGTGTGATCAAAAACTATGAAGTATTCCAGGTGTTCTGGGATGAGGCAAGGGACACAACTTCTGATTCCGAGAATCGTGCCCGTATCACTGGTGTGAAGGCACAGATGGAAAAGTTTGAGTTTTTATTCGGTCTTTGTCTAGGTGAATGCATCTGCGCCACACTGATAATCTCAGTAAGACTTTACAATCTCCATCACTCAGTGCTGCTGATAGTCAACAATTAGCCCAGCTAACTTGCAATACTCTTGAGCGCTTGCGAAATCAGGAGTGTTTTTCTTTACTGTGGAGCAAGGTTTCTGGCATGCAAGAAAAATTGCAGATTGATGAACCAATGCTACCAAGAAAGCGCAAGGCTCCGCGACGGTATGAGGTGGGAGATGGCCAAGGAACATTTCTGGAGACTGTCCAAGACTACTTTCGGGCCGAGTATTATGTTGTTATTGATGCAGCCCTCATATCCAGAAATGGCCCATACATACGCGGTCATCCTGTTGTTTTTTTTCCACATTGAATTTCAAACATGCTTAATATACTCTAAAAATCGATTTGATTATAATATGCATTTTTCATGGAAAAAGCATTAAGCACCCTTTTACTAAAATCAAGACATTTAAATTAATTTCAACCGCGCATAATTAGTAAAATTTATTCATAAATGTATTTAATAGATGACGCAAGATATTTAAATATCATGTTAATACTTTAATGACGTCTACGACGAAACTTTGGTTCACGTGTTGATTTAAATCTGGTATAATTAAATAGTAAAATAACGAAAGTCTATAATACAGAGTGCCAAAGCTTCTGCGCGAGGGTGTGGCGACTGCGGTACGCCCACGCATATGTGAAAAGTCAGTTGGTAAATAAATCATGCAACGCATGCCGATAGGGACTGACCAAACATTCAGAAATCATGTGTGCACAAAGTATCTCTGTTATGCCTCATGGCAGTGTGCAATGTGATCTGTTCTTTTAATTTATCATTGCCTACTTGAACCAGCTAGTAGCTCTAACCAAGGATTATTAACTATTACAATCCGTGCTCGAACCCAGTGGGATATGCCTCATGTCATTCTCTTTGTCAGTAGCACTCGCGGCATTACTTTCAAAGTGGTTGTATGTTTCAACGCTTATACGTAAGTTCTATCAGTATACATGAAAAAGCTCGGTGATTTTTATATAGACTCTATTGCCTGGTAACCTCGGACAACGCTCAGTTACAATTTCCACGCTTTTCTTGTTCATTTCACTAGTTACGAGCATTATCCGTGCACGCATGCATTGCCGTTGATGGTGCATGATCCAATTATGCTGTCATAGTCTGCAATTAATTAGGTTAAGTGAATTGTGCATTATACAAGACAATACGGTGCAAGGTAACATGACTGCACCGCTGCGGTAATGAATGCTTTGAAGTGCAGTTTACCCATACACATGTATAGCTCTCAATTGCATGCATGGTAAATGCATGATGAAGAGATTAGAACTAACTTGCTGTCCATGCAGGAGGCCTGCATACTTTTACTATCTGTGCGTGTGCACCTAAATTGGTGCACGCATTCAATATATGCATGATGCAAATGGTTGCGTGCATATGGTATATGAATACAATGCAGAGTGCAGCTGATAGTATGCAGGCATTGTTTCCTAGCAACTACTGGTTATGACAATAACAAAGGTCAGGTATTGGCATCTGTTTACTACCACTATAATCTTTCGTGCAGCTAGTATAGTCCTTCACAATTCACTGGGATAAATGTTCAGTTGATTTATGATCAAATACACATGGTTGAATGGATTGATGACTCCAGGTTAAAAGTGACACTGTCAATAAACCTAATGTTCGTGCAAAGGTGATCTGCGAGTATGTATTGCATGCAGAGCGATCACGCAAGGTAATACGTTATTATTAATAGGACATTAAATAATAATCGAATCGGATCAGCTTCAAAACGTTCTATAGATCTTGCAAATAAAAAAGCGAGGGAAATTAAAGGATGCAACACCGAACTGACTGATCCGCAGCCATATAAACCTAGTCCCTCATATATGCTCTGAACAGACAATTTGCATGTCTGCGACATGAATTAATTAATGAACGATGACCTTACTATATTATCTCCCACCTTACACGCCAGCTGGCGTGGTCACAAATTTCAGATAGAAAGCCGTTTATAATTAGCTGTTCTCAAATGCGCATAAGTGACGTGTTACCTAAGTTGCTGTAGCGGATCCGTGGGGTTGGACAAGTTATAGAATCGGAGCGCCACTTCGGCGAATCGCGTCTCAGTTCTTGTATTTCGAACACCCCCCTCCCCCCCCCCCCCCCCCCCCCCCCCCCCCGCCCCATTACCAAAATACTGCATGGATCCGCCCCTGCCAAGCGGGGATGTGGCCACTAATAGTTTGGGAACATTTTGTGAGTTAATAAACCTAACTATAATTATTTAGTTTAAAGCTTCATGTAAAGGTACATACATGAACCCGGCCGTGTTTCTGTTATGACGACCATTTATTCAATAATGGTCAAGATGGCGGCGCCAGTAACCGAACATTGTTCAAAGGCTCCCCGAACTATGTAATGGAAAAAACAAATGGCATGAAAACATGTACCAATGTGCTTCAAATCATAATAAAGGGTGGCAACTCAATATTTCGTTAAGATTGAATTAAACAAAACAGTGGAATACAGTAATTAGGTCAGAAAACATTGATTTTGTGTACATGTTAATGGGAAGCTATGTTTTGCTTTCCCGAACTGAAATCTTCAATGTAATAGTATATATATTTTTGCACAGTTTGCACCTTACACACCTTTCTACACGTAAAATGAGGTGGCAAATGTTTTATAACTTGAGGTTAGTTAATTAATTCAGAGTAACCATTTTCAAATGTAAATATTATAATGATATACATACATACATACATACATACATACATACATACATACATACATACATACATACATACATACATACATACATACATACATACATACATACATACATACATACATACATACATACATACATACAATCATACATACATACATACATACATACATACATACATACACATACATACATACATACATACATACATACATACATACATACATACATACATACATACATACATACATACATACATACATACATACATACATACATACATACATACTACATACATACATACATACATACATACATACATACATACATACATACATACATACATACATCATACATACATACATACATACATACACATACATACATACATACATACATACATACATACATACATACATACCATACATACATACTACATACATACTATACATACATACATACATACATACATACATACATACATACATACATTACATACATACATACATACAATACATAACATAACATACATACATACATACATAAATCATAACATCATACATACATACATACATACATACATACATACATACATACATACATACATATACATACATACATAATACATACATACATTACATACATACAATACATACATACATACATACATACTACATACATACATACATACATACATACATACATACATACATACATACATACCCTGACACACTGAGACACACTAGCTATGAAAGTTACGATGATGAAATATCCCCCTCCTGAAGGGAACATCCACATCCATTTTTCATACATTTAAATAGGTGTAAGTCTATCTTTGTTTTGAATACATCCAAACCATTAGTACTTATAAATTCAACACAAATTCAAACCACACTACCCCTATGTACTAGCAATGGAACACATGCTATAGGATGTCTTTTTGAACACCATCATTTTCCTGGTGACCGCTGATTTCTGCATATGCTGGCATGTATTAGACAGCGGTTCGACCAACCTGGTTACCAGACTTATCGCCATTTGGAGAATCTACTGACATCAGCAGCAAATGGAACAGATTACCAACAAGATTTATATTTCATTGCTGAGTTTTATGGTGATGATATTGACAAGGTGCTGCTTCAAACCCAGATGGAACTGTTCCGGTCAATAGTAGTGATCTAACTATACGCATCACGGAAGTAGATCTCATTTGTAGGTCACATGATCATTATGTAACCATGTTATTAACATCGAAAGCAGGCTAGAGCTAAGGCGTTTGCGGCCATATAGCTGCGAATACATGATTGGCACCCTGACCCTTATATACACCCCGTGTTAAGATGGGGCTTGGGTTTATCCATTACTCATGTCCCTGTTGCGTTTTCTGAAGTTCGCCAGACACGACGCAGCGCTACCATATACTGGCTAGTTTTTGAGAACGTAGTAGTGGGGGTTCGACGTGTAGACGAGGTGTAGACGGTCTTGCTGTATGGGTAGAAGTGTTTCTGTGTACCACACAATGAATTGAGAGCATGCAAGGTACAAAAATAAATCAATCATGGGAGCTGAAAACTCGAGCTCACCATGCAGAAACATCCCTGCAAGTCTGAGTGCTCCTGTGCCTGGGCAGGCCCGTAGGCAGCATTAGAAAAGTGGTCAGGCTGGTAACAGGACCAAAAGAAATAGCAGCTAGGGGGTCTGAGGGAGCGCTGTAAACTCCCCCAGCGAAGCTAACGCATTTCCTCGAATCCGAGTGGCATTATTGGCAGTAAAATTGCTATGTGGCAATAAAATCTTTCCCTGCATGATGTCAGATGAAATGAATCAAAGTTCCGAACAACATGCACTCTTTATATACTTAAACATATACTCCCTATAATGCCTTATTGCCCAACACCAATTATTTTGAAGTTTTACTAAATAATGCAACAATGTATCTCAAAGTCAAAACTTGCCAAACAGAGAAAGGCGATGTTCACTGCCACACACAAACTCATTTAGGCAATCCTCCAGCACTAGTGAATCACAGCGATCCTTATGGACATGGAGAACAAGTAGATTATTGAGCCTTGTATCAGTCATGGTAGTTCTGAGGTAAGACTTCACTCTCCTCAGAGCAGAAGCACTTCGCTCGCCGACAGCATTTGTTGCTGGCATGACCAGCAGCAGACGGACAAGGGAGCACACCTGCGTGATGCTCAAACGCACACCCGGAGATAGAGTGCAAACATGTTGCACAATATCTCGTACACCAACGTTAGCAGTGGTAGGAAAAGCTGACAAGATTACTACGACCTGTTCTCTGTTGGATGCATCTGTCACCTCATCAGCCATGATAGTGAAGTACTTAGCCTCTCTAATAGACAAGGCAATATCACGGATGATAGATAGTGCCATTGTCTGTAACAGCTCGTTCTGGATTTGTGGAGAAGTGTATTTGTCCTGTTTCTATGCCAAAAGGGCATGAATAGTGACATCATCAAACCCTTTCAGGATTAAAAGCTGATGGAAATTGCTATCCATCTCATCACCATCTCCACGAATTGCCAGGCCTTGCTTGCCTTGCCATAAACCTTAGACACCGTGCCACTGTCATCAAATTCTTTTGGTTAGATGCTTTCTCCTTTGCATGGGCACTAGATAGCAGTTCGCCAATGTCACCAGTCGTTTTTGGGAGAGTTACCACGGCTTCTACAGCAGCTTTGTGACAACCACTGGCTTCATGGCGACAAAAACCTCCTTTCTTACCCGTGGCATCCTTCCAATAGCAGTATCCACGACTAATGAAGCTCACATCACAAGTTTTAGCTGCCTTCAGTTTGTTGGAACGGGCAGCTTTTACACAGATGGAGCAGAACACTATGTCACGACCTTCATCATAGTGGATCCAGGACCACTTCTGAAACCATTGTGCTTGAAAGGAGCGATGCGTTATGTCCTTCACACCAAACGCTCGTTTAGGAAAGTTGTACTTAATAGGGTGATTAGGGTTTTCCCCGATGTCTGGAAGAATCTCAGATGACGATTGCTGAAAGTTAGCGTCGATTGAACAGCCAGCCATGAGGTGAACACGTACGCACGTTGACTACAATAATTTTTATAAATCATTTATCATTATAAATGTGATTGGTTTCAAGATGGAAACAAAAAATAGCAGCGGATTGCAATTACATGTACGCACACAGCTACTCATTGGTCCAGAACTAAACAACCGTGAAAACCTTTTTGCTGGTAAACTGTGAATATAATGATCCATACCGGGTATGCACACAATTTTATATCGTTTTCAGCCGTTTCGTGAGGTGGACCTTGGGCAAAAAGTGGTCAGGCTATAGCCCGAATGCCTGACCGGCTGCTACGGCCCTGCTGGGCTGTTGCATACTAATGATGTAGACGACGCAGATATAAAAACCGCACGTTTACTATACGGTGACAGTTTAAATCTAACCAATTCCCCAACGCTAGTTCGACAGCATGCAGCTCGTAGTTCTTCTCATGATGGTGCGTTCTATTTGGAGTCGCACAGGGATTGTCTGGGGACACGACTAATGTGTAGTCAGGTCCCCAGACTACGGTAACTTCCAACGTACAGAGCCTTTTTTTATACAAGACATTTTAATATTTCAAAACTGGCATCCTTTTGGGTAGTCTTTCTGGATGCAGTAAGTATATTTTAAAGTAACTACTTTCCCTTTTAAATAATAACACATAGATGCCGAACACTACCTATACTATCGCACATGCCGATCACTACCTAATCGACCTACAAAGCGTTTATAAGTCATATTGGCTTACTCCGACTATAGACGAGTCAGAAACTTTATAGAATGCTGGCGGGATTCATTTGAAAGAGAGGATTGAAAAATAATCGGACACACTCATATCATGGCTCTACTGATCATAGGAAAGGTTTTGAACAGAGTAATGCTACTGTCATTGAAATGAGTTGTGTGAAACAATGAAGCTTTTTTCGTGTTGCCGAAAGTCAGGCCGGGGTCCGGCCTGTGACCGGCCGGCCTGAATAGCCCGGCCTGCCAGGCCGGCCTGCCAGGTCGGATAAATTGATGTTATTAAACAATTTATTAAAAATTTATGGCTAACCACAAAACATTACATTATTATTAAACATTTTATTAAAAATGTATAGTTAACCACAAACGTCGCCGGATGACTTCAGAAGCTGCTGCAGGTGCCCTTCAGAGAGCCGCAGTTCAGGGGGAGTATGATGCATGGCTGCTTGTTCCTGAGGCCCGAGTCATAGATGCAAATTCCCCTATTGACCCTCTAGAGTGGTGGAAAATGTACGATGGGCAATTCCCATAGCTTGCCAGGAAGTATTTAGCTATTCCTGCTTCTTCAGCTCCATCCGAGCGGGTGTTTTCGCGAGCTAAGCTGATTCAACAGCGCCAGAGATGGAACTTGGAATGAACGCGTTTGAATCGCTATAACTTCCCAACGGATAACGCTATCGACTTCCTATTTTCAACACTTCATACTACACCATTTCACTATGAAGTGTTGAAAATAGGAAGTCGATAGCGTTATCCGTTGGGAAGTTATAGCGATTCAAAGGCAATGCATTTTTATAACATTTTAACCGTGGGGCTAAACTATTATTACTATATAGACATCGCAAAATGAATGAATAATTTATTATAATAAGTGGGTGGATCCCGACCTGCCGGCCTGTCAGGTCACGGTCCGGCCTGCCAGGCAAAGCTAAATGTCCGGCCTGGCAGGCCGACCTGGCAGGCCGGACTGGCCTTCGGCAACCCTGGTGTATATGTATGTATCTTGAACAATGCATGGCTGTCTTATTAACCGATTAACGCCGGAATATTTTTTGTTTAACTACAGTATAGAGTTGTCCAAAATACACTAAATGAGGCAGCAGAAGAATGTTAAGCCATAGTAGACGACGGAAGGTCCAGCAATATGAACAGAAGCCGTGAAGATAAATAAATTCTAATTGGTATAACGTTTCAAAGGGTCTGAAAGAGGTATTTGGTAATGGCAAACACATCTTTGACGCAGAAATGCGGTTAAGCAGCAATAACCAAGTTCAGTGTATGTGTGTGTGTATGTGTGTGTATGTGTGTGTGTGTGTGTGTATGTGTGTGTATGTGTGTGTGTGTGATTACATACATGCACCTGTCATTCTAGTGTGCTCCATCCTATAAAATGGTTTCTGTAGGCCTGATCACTCATTAATGAACAGATCGATGGCATGAAGACGGGTGATTATAATTCACATACTCAATAGCAAAGATGTACTGGCATAGTGGCATGTACAATATTTCATCAATGGGTTCTGTATGACCTTTCACTGCAGGATAGTTGTTGACATTACTTTACAATTTGGAAGATTTTCGAAAAGGGAAGAAATCAGACAGCTCTGACGTCATATATGTACTGCCAAAAAAGGTTCAGCAAATATAGAAACTTAGATGGCTAATGCATTTCACACAACAAAGAACATGCCAACGTGTCATCCCGCTTGGACACACCCACTTCAAGCAATAACTGTATCGCATTTCCTACATAGGACACACATGTACCAGATCCTCACCTGAAACATGGAGGAATGTACTTCTGGAGTGTCCCAAACCGGAGGGTTGGCCCTGTAGCTTTGCTTTCACACGGCATCTTTGGCGCAAGACATGGCTCAAACCTCTTCCTCCTTAGGGCCTGCCTCTCTCTCCTCCCCACTCCAGCATCTTCAAACAGCAACTGACACACTCCCTCACTGTTAAACACTGTAGACTATTCTGTAGCTGCGATATCATCATTTCGCGCCACGTGATTTGTGTCCTTATATGGTTCATCTATGTCGTGTATGACAGTCGTCCGTTTCAAATTCTAGAATGACGGCACGTACAAATGTGGACATGGATGTACGCCTAAGTAAAAGTTCCAACAGAAAACAAATATGCCTCTATAAGTAGTAATACGTTGTACCGTGACTGCGTTAAACCTTCACGATACCTATACATGTATCCAAAATATCAAAGACCATGCAACCCAAACATTAACATGCAGTCTTACTTGTCAATGAACGCACTCCGCGTTTGAGAATAAACTTTTAGTAACCCAATCAAGTCAAACTCCGAGTATCGATCCACATCCATGCGTTCCTAGTCAGAGAACATACAAGAGTAGCGCCTGTGGTCGTGGCTGAGTTCGTTACGTCCAATTAACGCTGCTAGTTGCAGAACTTTTGTCACGCGGTTAATATGTTCAAGTGAGGCAGGTACCCTAATGACCAAAAGTGTCCTGGGAAGTAATGGAAAGAGGCTTATGGGCATGTGAAACTGATAGAAGTTGTCCAGATTATATGCATCATCTGAATGAAATGAGGGAAACAATGCCTTCCTATCTTCAAATTCGAGCAGCAAAAAAGGAATAGTGTCATTATTAGATTCTTACTACATGTAGCTTGTTTCAGTATTAGTCTGGGCACCAGATGACTGGCTACATCATGTCTGTGTGCATTTACCACAAGGCCCTAACCTACTGCAAACTGCAATGATATCAATAATATTCATTGCCAAGGGCAACCTATACATGTAGGTCTTCCAGACCTGTTTTTTCATCAGCACAATTTGCATGTCCACATCGAATTACTTGAATGCAGGGTATTAAACATGTGTGCATGAACTCATCAGATTGCTGTTCCCAGCCCTCTCACTAAGTACATATTGTGCTTCACACCATGCTATTGCAATACTCTTCTGTAGGAGTATTTGTACATTCCCTGCAACTGAATACATGCAGCTAGTGCGACATGCAACACGTCAAGTCATGTTTTCCATGTACAGTGTATAGGCCACCACAGCACACCTGATTGTGCAGTCAGCAGCACGTCGGGATGTGTGTGTCTGCGCGTGGCATGCCCATTGCGCATTAACCTTGCCGAAATATAGTGGATTGTTATGCGACTGTAAATAAGTAAGAGTCACCATCAATCCAAAATGTGGATTGACTTGTGCCCTACAGGTGACAATTCAAAAATGGATTTTAGTACAATCCTGAGCTCCTTAAGGATAGCGCCTAAAGCTGAGGAGATCAATCCACAAGTCGTGGATTGCTAGCTGCTTGCGCTTCCGCGTTGCGAAGAAACGTTGTTTGAAAACAACTCCAATTCCTGCGAAAAAGGTGTTGACGATCTAACTTTAACGGTTGCGAAGCCAATTACGTCGCGCGGAAGAGCTTCTGCGTTTTGTGTTGCAGCACGTGACACAACGTAAGGCCTTAAATGTTGTTTCTAGCGGACACGGTTGTATGCGGCTGGAAACTAGGTCTATAATTAGATAATTTACGGTATTAACACAACATGATGCCTCATTACAGACATCCATGTTTTAAAAGCTGACCATGACTCAGCAGAACCAGCAAATCAAAAAATTACAACAAACCTAAAACACTGCACCCCCTTTCCTGGCATGTCCAGTCGATGCGCACAATTGACACCCCTCATAGCTAGCATGCGCATGCATACAGTTTATAAGGCCACGCGGCATGTATTTAGTAGGGGGGCGTTATTAAATCAGACGACGTGGCTTTTGGTGACTGAACTGGAATGTAAGCATATTACAGCGATGATCAGGAGGTATGTGGCTATAAGTTTTTGCAAACCTGAAGTGGTAACGAATTTTCTATGACTACAAACAAGCTGAGCGAATTCCATGAATAATCGACATACGTTGTGGTTTGTCCCTACATGTATACATGATTATAGGTATGCATTACCACAACCAACAAGTTCCCATACATCATAGAGTTTGTGGGCAGAGGATAACGAAGTACAGGGCAAAGAAGCGTGAGTGCAAGGCATTCTCTGCTGAGCTGAAAATAGCATTTGACATTGACACGTCTGGGGATGATGTCAACATTCACCCTGAGATGTTCTGCACAAAGGCCATTAACCCTTTGAACGCCAAGTGCATATATACATAAATGCGAGAATTATCTGCCTCACCATTCATGCAGTGCTGTGTGTTGTGTTGTGTTGATCAAAATCACTTTGAATACCATTGTAGATGCATGGAGTACAATACTGACATGCATGTAACCCCATAGCTAGTCATACAAGTATGTGGTCCTGGTGTAAGCACATTTTGTGTGTTCATTATAACCCGCTGACATCTTTTGTTGCAATAACCCATAATATACGAACTGGCAAAAAGGTTGCAAGACACTTGACAATGCATTGCAATCATTTGGTGT
Source organism: Ephydatia muelleri (assembly GCA_013339895.1). Lineage (NCBI taxonomy): Eukaryota > Metazoa > Porifera > Demospongiae > Spongillida > Spongillidae > Ephydatia > Ephydatia muelleri. The sequence continues at coordinate 12,132,628 of JABACO010000006.1, forward strand.
ACGACAGCAGTATTTTGGAGGGGGGGGGGCATTTATTGGCAACCATGCATTGAAGGTAAAGTGTACATGTGCTATGCATGTGTATGTGAATAATTCATACAATTTAAACATTTACAGGTACCTAACATCCAGTCTCTGTGCATATCTATATCAAAGATGGCACAAGTGAAACTGACCCACTGATCTGGAGAGGTAGCCGATCAAGTGTCAAAGTTCATCACCGCATTCTCCTTATATGGAAAATGTCACAATACATGTGATCAGAACTTCATTGATGCGGCACAAGCACATGCACTAGACCAGGTAGGGAATCAACGTTCAGTGTACATGTAGAGTTCACTATATGCTTCATTTCAACTAAATATAGGCTATTCAAGAGTTCATGGGAACACGTATCCTGAGGCAACAGCCCCACACCGATTGGAGGACCATACTCTGCAGTGGGCAAATACTAACCATGTTGGCTTTGGCTTCCTAGGTGAACAGGGGTATGAGTCAATCCATGCCAAATTTAATCGATTTGGCTTGGCATTTGGTCGTATCAAAGACCGCATGCAGAACCTGATGTGCATAGTGAAAGAACACTTGCAAAGTATTGAGTCACAATTGGTAGCATCCCCCCCTCAGGCTATGAGAGTAAAGAATACGTAATTCATACAGTTCAAGCTCAATGTACATGTATATACACATTAACTGATTAATTCCTGTAGACACAAATAGGCATCAAATAGGTGTTTACTGTTTCCAAGGTATTTTGGGTGAGGTGACCACAAACCAATGAAAAATTATAACAATTTGAAGTTCTTCATGAACATGGCTTCAATGGGTGTGGTTAGATTATCCCTTCCTGCCACACAAATGTTTTGTGGCCACATATGAGATCAAATCACCTTTACCCAATAAACTTTATTTAGGCATCAATTGGTTAACATGAAGTCAAATGTAAAACCAAACTTAATTGCGCCCCTACATGCAGCTAGCAACATGCAACACGTGAATGTCAAGTTTTCCATGTACAGTGTATAGGCCACCACAGCACACCTGATTGTGCACGGTGGGATGTGTGTGTCTGCGTGTGGCATATGTGCGTGTGTCCATTGCGCATTAACCTTGCCGAAATATAGTGGATTGTTATGCGACTGTAAAAAGGTAAGAGTCACCATCAATCCAAAATGTGGATTGACTTTTGCCCTATAGGTGACAATCCAAAAATGGATTTAGTACAATCCTGAGCTCTTGGAGGATAGCACCTAAAACTGACTAGATCAATCCACAAGTCGTGGATTGCTAGCTGCTTCATTATCACATAGGCGTCTTTCGGAAGCGCTTCCGCGTTACAAAGAAACATTGTTTGAAAACATCTCCAATTCCTGTGAAATAGGTGTTGACGATAAGGTTGAGAAGCCAATTACGTCGTGCGGAAGAGCTAGCTTCTGCGTTTCATGTTGCAGCACGTGACACACGTGAGGCCTTAAAACCGTTGAACTGCTAAGGCAAGGCTAATCGAGACAATTATGTTCACATCATTCAGATTGCTGTATGTTGCATAATTCCTTGCTGCTATCTTATTGTCCAATCATGACCTTTAAATGTATTGTTATTGGAGGTAACATACAGTGTATATCGTTGCATGAAAACTTCACACATCATAATACTAAATACGATTGTTTGGCCTAATCACTGAAGCAGAGCTGCAGGTGCAAATATCAATACAAAAAGTAATAATAAATAGAAATAGCAGCTGTCATGAATATGACGTGTCTTCTGGTGTACTATTATGATGTGGGAAATTTTCATGCAACAATAATACACTAGAGCTCTGCTTGTTTCTGCAACTACATGCATGGTACAGCCGACAATAATTAGTAACGGGATTGGTTAATTCGACTGCAAGGCAGCCTTGCAAGTGCAAAAGATATTGGCACAATGGCATACGTGTCAACCACATACTATCCTGTTTGGCTTCTTTAGTGGCCTATAGCAGTTCAGGGGTTACATGTTGTTTTCTAGCGGAAGTGTGTGATACCCCCGCAACAATCCTTTAAATCCTTTATTTAAGATCACCAAGCACCCTTCTTCGCATGCAGTTGGATTTAAGTGGTGCAAATAGTTGCCAGAGCGTATATATTTATCAGCTTAAAAGATGTGTGAATATTCTACCGTCAATGTTGCGCAAGTGCACAGGCTGCACAATGCGCCTACCAAGAAATCTACGATACCGTTTACAGTCCGCCTTGTGGAAAACAATCATTCGTCCCCCGAAAAGGGCATTTCAGGACACGAAGTCCCAGCAGATGGTAGTGCCGTGACATTCGCCCCACATCGCTACCCGAAGTTGCAGTCTTTCAAGTCGGCCCACCACTCAAAGAGCAAGGAAAAGATTGTGCTGGTTGGAGGAAGGTACGGCCATGCATGCATGCATGAATTTACACATACGGATACGTGTCACTGCGTGCTGCATATTTCGCTGCATCACGCTTTAGCGCGCATGCACTGATATATCTTCTTAAACCTTTTAAGGACCGCTGGTCTTCACGGCTTTTCAGACAAGGTCCCCAACTTCAGCCAGGCTGATCAAAACTATGCACTTTATGTGATAAATCTGGCCACTGACATTACCACGGCAGCTATGCTTCCAGCAAACCTACAAGAGTCCGTCGGTGTTATGAATGCCCAAGCACAACAAGTGACGAACTCAAAAGGCAAGAATTATCTCTTCGTGGTTGGTGGTTACGGCTGGAGCAGCACCAGTACCCCGCCTAGGAACATCACACATCCAACGGTGAGAATAGCGCAAAGATAAATGTCATTTCACATGCTAAACCTCATGCATTTAACTGTACATGCGCTATGTATGCATGCTCGTCTGTTTATTATTACGCACAATGCATGCAATTTAGTTGCATGAAAAACTCCAAATGCTCTCAAACGAATCCCGGCCGTGCATTGCGCGGGAAGATGCGGCTTTACAATGTACACGTGCCGTACAAAGAAGCGTTTGCACTCGCAGCGTATTAAATGCTGTCAGATCCTATATCGTGAAAATGACAGAGAGGGTTTTAACGCTGAAAACTGCCACGCGGCCAGCACAAACAAATTTGCAAAGCGACCATGCATGTCTTATATAAGGCGCCTCTCATCACCGTGCCTTTCGCCACGCCTTTTGCCTTCGGCATGGCTATAGCTATCACATTTAACTCCACTCACGTATATAAATATCGTAAATCCACGTATTAAATATATGCATGTATGTATGTGCTTCTATAGCTCACTTAAATGGTCACGCTAAATGCTGACTTCATTCTACTCTATGTATTTATAGTCTAACGGATGGATTCCACATTACCGCATGCTAACAGACTCGCACTCTTTTCATTCCCATTTCAGTTGACTATAATAACAGTTGATGAACTTATTGACAGCATAGAAGCCGCGGCAAAATCAAAGACCGTTCCTGAAATTTCACGATTCATATCTCAAACAAGCAACAAGTCATTCCAGGTACATGTGCATGTAAACGTCTGCATCATACAACTTTGTGTCCCGCTCAGTATGTGAATCATATAATAATTGCTGCACATTCACATATATTCCGACTCAACAAAGCATGCATGCATGCAGCTTTATATTTTAAAAGAAGACTTTTGTGTATTAAATTGAGCACAAGTGAGACTTCTGTGTTTAACGGATTTGTGTAGGTAACGGGAGGCGAGATGCTCTTCGTTCCAGCATCATCATCCGTTTCTAAGGCTGACACCTTCCATCTCGTCGTTGGACAGTGTTTTGAGGTCAGTTCACACACTGTGTGTATCTTGGTCGATTTCTGTGGTAAATACAGTGCAAGCAATGAACAAATCACTGCAACGTTTCCTGCATATACATTAAAGGCACACATGTACGTTCATCGGTTATCCTCGTACACTACGCAGGGCAACTACGGTGGACGTGGTGATTATCAGGATTCATTCAAATACAGCCGCTCTATTTTGACCTTTCCAGTTCCTTACTTGGATGCAAATGGAAATATTCCTACAATAGAGCTTACTGTTCTGAATGCATCCAATTGTACAAGCGACGCTCACAATAAAAGTGCCCTTGACGCTCAACTGGCTCGTCGCGATCTCAACGTTGTCCCAACGTTTCTGCCTACCTCGTTTGATGAAAAGACCGGAAAAGCACTTCCGGGGGCACTGATCCTCAGCGGTGTGTTCCAGCAGGACGGATCAAATGCTCCATACCTACAACCCATCGTTTTCAGTTTCAACAAGGAAGATACTAAGCTTCCTCAAGATCCCGACAATCCAATCAAATCCTTTACCGTGAAGCCTTTCTTCCAAATGTACAATAACTACTCCTGTGCAAATCTACAACTTTTCAGCGCCAAAGATCAGGCTATTTACAACGTCCTGATGGGCGGGGTCAGCTACTTCTTCAGTTCTGATACAGGAGGTACGTATACTAGTGGGAAGAAAAGAGACGTGTGTGTGTGTGTGTGTGTGTGTGTGTGTGTGTGTGCGCGCGCGCGCGCGCTTGTGTGTGTGTGTGTGTGTGTGTGTGTGTGTGTGTGTGTGTGTGTGTGTGTGTGTGTGTGTGTGTGTTTGTCAATCACGCACTTATCCAGAAGGTTAGCTCATGTGTAGGTAGATTCATTAGATTCATTGTTGAAACGGGTCTGGCATTCAATGCGAGGATGTGGCACTCAGTAAAATACTGCTATTTGAATAATAAGGGGGGCGGGCCCTAGGTCACTATAGGGTTTATAATTATGATGAACTCTTCGGAGTTAAAAACTACTAAAATAAGTTGGTCATCGCCGTTAATTTGACATCTGGGAATGGCTACTCATGATTCTTCTCTCAGTTTCTGTGCAACGAGGAAATGCTGTCTTGAAAAGAAAGTGGAGTAAGAGTGCCTATAATAGAAACAGTAAATGGAGAGCTGTTGCAATTTGCTATATTTGGGGTCTGGGATGGAACCCGAAGCCTAAGTGTTACAAACTTTTGATGCTTACATACGAATTGATTCAAAAATAACAATACTAGCTCAAATAACAAGACCGGGTTGTACAGCTGTGTTTGCACTTATACATTTACTGCATACGTCATGCACGCACAACTAATAAGATGGGGGAGAATCTAGCTCTATTGACATGGAAAGTTGTTGTTGGTTTGCGCCAGATCAATCAGAATAGCTCATGTGTAGATTCAGTGTTGATCATATAGCTGTAAGACAGTTTCAAGTTTAAATGAGTCTGGCATTCAACGAGAGGATGTGGCAACAAGAAGACACACTGAAATGCGTGGGTGTGTTACGTATGACTACAAATTGTTACTGGAAATGTCAAGTCACGGTGATATCATTGCATTTAAAACTAATATTACAAGCCAAGATTGGGGGGTCTGCCACTAAACACCGTGGTGATATGTACTGTGTTGATCTTTATTTATATCTTTAAATATATATGCATGTGGATCTGCTCTATTTAATAGTGTGCATGTATCAGTATTGCAATTGCATGCACCTTCCACTAGTTATATCGAATTACAGTAAGCTAAGCTTATACTCTAACTTGCATGGAATCCGTCATGCATCATCTACTCTTATTTAACTAATCAGGTTTAGATCAAGCAACCAGCCTCTTCCAAGTACCTTTCACCACAGACGTCTCAATACTGAAAATGGACAACCATGGCCACTGCACTCAGGTATACACGTGCCACAGATGTATCCAATAATCATTCATTAATTCACTCCGGCCTTTTATTTTTTTGGCAGGCATTGTCTCCGAAGTCTGATATGTTTTTTTCCAGCACCAAAATAACAACATTTGGAACAGAAGCTCTGTTTATACCAGACAATGGTCTGAGCACATGCACCAAGGCTAACTTGAGCAGTGAGATTTTTGACTTGGATCAAATTCGTTCTAATTGGAAAATTCCCGTTCGACTGGGATCTATTCTCGGTGGGATTGAGAGCAGCGAGGCTGTTCGTTTCCCTCCTGTGTTCCACCCCGAGTATACCGTGGCCTCATCTCGTCTGATTGACGTCTATTTAGAGATGGCGCCATCACATAAATAAACTTTTCCCAAAGTATGCATACAGATAGGCACGCTATTGGTAGATGTACATGTATCGGTTATAGGCTTGATGTTTGTATTTCATTTCTTAGAAGGTTAGTGAATTTATATTTTGCAGATGCCACGCAATTACAGAATGTATGCTAATTAAAGTCGCCAAAGACTTTCATGCAATTGGATAATAATACTGAATAGAATTAATATTTTACTATATGTGCCGTTGGGCCCCTAAGACAATGAAAATCGGTTGTTAATGGCTTTCCAATATGAAAATAGATTCTACGGAATATCTATCAAAATAAAATCGATTTTCTCGAATTAATTTTGTCCATTTCCATCCAAAAACCTACAGCTTTCATGTTGTTGCTCAACCGCTTCCTTCTGCTCTTCTGACCTTAGTATTTCTAACCAAGAGAAAGTAATTGTGAAACTTTAACTTTATGTACAAATCAATTCTAGTTAGATAGAGATACTAGCAATCAAGTTTGGGACTATATAGAGTAGAACTCAACAGCACTACATGGTGGTATACTTAGCTACTGCGTTTCAGCTATGTATAAAACACTGTTCTTTATCCCAACTTTGTCTTCTTTTATTCCATTATCAGATATGCTTGTTTCCTTTTTTTTTGTTGTTGTTTGTTTACATTGTATCTATTTTTATTGTGAGCAGGTTGCATTGGTGGTGTCTATGAAGTACTAACGGAGTTTGTTACAATCAAGTTACTCGGATTATTCGGCGAATAGTAATTTTGATTCGTGCATGGCCGGGTTTTGCTATTCCAAATCAGTAACCAGTTTGAGTTGCTCTATTAAGTACATGTGCTTACATGTAGGTATTCGCTGCTGAAAACATGCACCAATGTGCTGCAAATCATAATAAAGGGTGGCAATTAACTCAATTTATCGTTAAGATTCAATTTAAAAAACACAGCGGAATACAGTAATTAGGTCAGAAAACATTGATTTTGTGAATCCCTTTGAAGCATTATACCAATTAGAATTATTCATGTTCACGGCTTCAGTTGAAACCCTCCTTCCTGCTACCTAACATGCAGTCCTCTATATTCTCTTTTAGTTGGTTTTGGACAACTCGACTTTATAGTCAATCAAAAATTATTCCGGCGTTAATCGATTCATATAGAAATATTAGCCTCGAGTGATTATTTAATTTCAAGTAGAAACAGTTCCACTTCCAGTTACAATAAAAGATGCTCCAGGAGTTGCTAAATCACTTTTGAAGGCAAGTAATTAATATCCAAAAGCAGTATCCGGGCAAAATATATTAAAGTACTTCCATGTTCATTGTTGGCAGATTTTTATGAGAATGCAGATGGGGTTTCCTAGGTTACTGACTAGTGACCAAGGAGAATTCAAAAGTGATGTAGTGATCTTGAGAAATGATAATATTTTTACCTCCTTACCACCCACATGCAGGTAATGTGTATACAGCGCGGATGAGTTTTTCTCCCTGCACAGCCTGTTAAGATTTCTCTACCGACATTATACATGTATACATGCATGTATTATGCACTCTGTTGATGCAATACTGATACCATATACATAATATGAAACCCACAGCTAAACAATAAATCAAAGAAGAATTAATGCTCTCGAAATGAAGACCATTTCCTTGACACCACCATACACAAGGGCAAGTCTTTTCAAACCAAACAAACATTGCATGGACATCAAATAAGCACCTCACAAACAAAAACAGGCATATGCATGTTCATAGTTCTTATTTCTACTCAAGAGGTGTCGCCATAGCATTGCTTTTGATGTGCCACACAGAAATACCTCATCCTAGTTAATAAAGGACAAAACAAACTTCAATGAGCAGATAACCCACCTGATTGTGCTTTCAGCAGCACATCGGGATGTACGATTGTGTTTATGTGGTGTGTGTGTGCATGTGTGTATGTGTGTGTATGTGTGCATGTGTGTATGTGTGTGCATGTGTATGTGTGTGTATGTGTGTTTGTGTGTGTGTATGTGTACATTAATTCCATGCAGTTTGATTATGTATGATTAGGTACAGTGACATTTTTTTCAAATCGTTATTTAAGGCACATAATATACATCATTGGAAAGAGCAAAAAATATACATTCCAACGATATCTTATGTTTATAGTGATTAGTTTCGTTGCGAGCACCACGCTATTCCAAAGATGTAATATTGAAATGATCGCGAATGTACGTGAGTTAATGGGAACCGCGAAACAAAAACTGTCCCGGTTGAGTTTATAATCAGTGCAGAGATGCAACTAAGTGCAAAGACTTAACCAAAACGTTAAGTTACGATGACTCACTCATAAAATACAGAGAGATGCATTGAAATCTGCTCCTATAAGTCATTTACACTTACCATTGGTATTAAAGTTAAGGAAGGTTATGTCAAATTGGTATCATAGCTGTATGCACTGAATTATAGTACAAAGTGGTGAAATATACACAAATCACACTAATAGTACAATAATATACAATGCAAAACAAATATCGCATTAAAACAACACAACACTATGTACAATGCAACATTATTCATGTATTAAGTTCACTTAAGTTAAGGTCACCAGCAATGTAATCTGCTAACAGCCCATATACTGTCATTGTAACGTTCTCCCCATCTTCTTCATCTTCATCTGATTTCCAGTAGAATACAATGACTTTAGGAACTTTTGACTTTAAAGGTTTCACACTTACTACATCTCCATTATAGAGCACATTCTTCTCGTTCACATACCAAAGGTGTTCGAAGTAGAGACCAAGTAAGGAGGATGTATCTGACAAAACTTTTAATATAATACTTACTTGATGAGGTGAAAGTTCAGGAAACTCATTCAGCAAGTTATGCTCCATCTCTACAAAACAGCGTAACTTTTTTTCAATGCTTCTCCTGAAGGTATCTTCCTTCTTTTGATTTTTCACTTTTTGTCGTTGCTCTTGCAGTCTTTCTCATGCACTTGGAATGCATATCGTACTTTTTTACTCTGTTTTATACAAAATGTTACCATCCTATGTTGTTCTTCCAGTGGAAGAGAACACAACCATAGCAGTGTTTTGTTTAACTTGCTTTTAACTTTACTATCTAAAAATCCCACCTTCATACTTGTTGCTTTCCTAAAAAGGTAATCTGCGAGTCCAAGTGTGTGTTCAGCGAACATGTTATGAACAGGTGCAGAAAGTGTTTGCCGAGCTATTGATGGATCAAGGTGTGCCAAACTTCCTTCATAATATTCATATAGTTGTTTTTGTATCACATCTACTATTCCTCCAATTAGCAAACACAGCATACAATGTAATTCTTTCTTTTCCAACTCTTCAATTTCAGCGGTTTGTAGTTTTTTCAATACAGCGTCAGAGTCTGGACTCAACGGTACGCCAATGTATCTGTTTTTACTTGCAAAGCTAGTAAAGGGAATTCATTTAAGGCATTCAAATTTTGTAGACAAGTCTTAATAACGTACTGCTTTCAAGGTCTGTTATTGCTTGATTTGTATACAACTGATGCATCCAAGGTCCAGTGACCAATTTCCCGATCAGCCCAAGTGCTCTTAACTGTAGTAGAATCTAATTGTTTCTTAAATCTTTTATTAATGCTGTCCTTAAAGTATTTTTGCTATTGCACACGTTTTCTAAATACATCAAAAGCT
>JABACO010000006.1:12147356-12202356 GCA_013339895.1 Ephydatia muelleri
TCAGCAGTGCATGTGAGGTATCCTATTCATCACACACATTACACATGCAGCCATGTACCACCTCTGTCCCAGTGAAACTATGATCCCTTATTGGTTCCCCTATAAACAAAAAAATTAATAATAAACAATTCTTCAAGATTGAACAATGTATAAATGTGAAATTCCCTCATGTTCATGCGTTCAGATGACCTTGCTGAAACATCTCTGTTATCATGTTCAGTTTGATTTTGGGCAACTTGAACGAAAAATGTTCCAACATTAACCAATTAATACCGAGAGATGCATATCTCCATCAAAGATGTGTTTAACACAACCAAATAATTCGTCCAGACCCTAATTTGAAGCATTATACCAATTACATTTTATTCGTGTTCACGGCTTCAGTTCATATTTCTGGGCCCTCCTTCCTACTACCTGACATTGCTCTGCTGCCTCAATTTGTTAATTTGAGACCACTCTACTTTAGTCAGTTGAACAAAAAATATTCCAGCGTTAATCAGTTAATAAGGCATGAGGTACCATCCAATACAACCAGTAAACGAAGAAACTTGACTAGTCTCTCCCCATCTCCCAAATGAAATTCATAGGTGTGAGTGGTTATCGTGTTCCGTTAATCATGACAACCAGTCAGGTTTTCTCTCTAGGTTTCCCGAAGTATGATAGGTGGTTAGAAACCTGAACCTGGTCCAAACCCTAAATGTAACTCATTGTTTCTGGAAGATTTGATGTTGTACTACACCGGATGTTTGCAAATGAAGACAAGTATTTTTAATTCTCAGGATTAAAATTAATTTAGCACTTGTTTTAATGCATACAGTAGTTACACAAATGCTATTCACTAGGATGTGCAGGTCTCCAATGCACATGGATTTCTTGGGGGTGTAAGAGGAGATTGCATGGCAGTGGACGTTTTTGTGCCCAAGAAGGTTGCAATGTAGTAGATTGTATCGAGAAACTCTCCCCACGGTACCAATGCTGCTTATGCTGCTATTTGCAGATCCCTTCAGTGTGAAGGGTCATCCCTACAGCGAGTTGTGCATAATAACTGCAGCGATGCTTTTGTCCAATTTGCAAGACGACATTTTCAAGCAGTCAGCCTATGTACATGTACACACCAATGGAGAAATAGGCTGGGATTTGACAATGGTGTTCCTTTGGTCACATTCCTAGAATAAATTTGTATACTTGTTTTATTCAATTTTGTTCACCAATGTGCTTACCCTGAAACTACTGCTTTAACTGCTACAGAAGTTATATCAAAACCCTCATATTCAAAGCCCTCTAGTATTAAGACTAGAGTTAGAGCTAATTAATTTTACTGATTATGCATGAGTAGTGCAAGGTACAAATATGAAATAAATTAATTTCAAGTCACCAGGTGCAATAGTAAGTCATTAACATTAAGGTTATGCAGGTTGAATATTTTATCTGCCAACTAATTTTAATAAACATTTTGAGTAAGTTCACTATAAATGCCCATTTGATTTGGTATTAAAATTACGTAATTGTGAGTTATTAGAAGTCAAATGTAGTGATTTGTAGTGTTTTTGTTGTTTGAATAAAAAAATTCTAAAATTCACTCAGCTTAATATGTAATATATAAATCCACTAATTAATTAAAATTATCGGTCCATTAGTATATCACATTAGTAATTGATTCACTGATTAGAGAGTATTACATTTTAGTGGCAGTTCGTATTTGCCTAAATTCTCGTATTGTATATGGGTCAGTTTCCGAGAAAATGAGCCTTCGCTATATATGGGACAGTTTCCGCGAAAATTGCCCCACGGTTAAAATGTTATAAAAATGCATCCCGTTTGAATCGCTATAACTTCTCAACGGATCAGGCTATCAACTTCCTATTTTCAACACTTCATACTACACCATTTCACTATGAAGTGTTGAAAATAGGAAGTCGATAGCGTTATCCGTTGGGAAGTTATAGTGATTCAAACTCGATGCATTTTTATAACATTTTAACCGTGGGGCAATTTTCGCGGAAACTGTCCCATATATATAAGTTATAAAAATCATTCACGTTTGAATCGCTATAACTTCCGAACGGTACACGCCATTGACTTCCTATTTTCACCACTTCATACTACACCATTTCTCTATGGTAAAATACTTTTTGGGGTCTTGCACTTGCTCCGTGCCCGTATTGCAACGTCCGATACCCCACAGGGTATGAACCCGTCATAACTTTCGGCAGGAGTAAACAAATCGCTTCAAATTCGGTTTGTAGGTAGAGGGGTCCTATAGCTATTGATTTGTTCTGTTCGTTAATTTTCACTCTATCCGTTGCGGAGATACAAGCGTGCAAAGTTAATGCACATTTCCTGCTTGATTTGCCCAGGCAACCCTAGTTCCATTCTCCCATTCCGCATGAATATTAATCACTTCCTTGTTCCGCCCAATCTCCGCCTTAAACTAAGCTATATAGCCGTTCGCAACTCAGTGTCTGTTTGTTTTTCTGAGGTCAAAGAAGATGAGTTATATGACGATCGTACCGAATTAACGGATCCAAGTGAATGGTTGTCAGCTAGATAGCGGCCTGATGGTTGTCGCCGCCTCCCACGTCGCGGACGCGCGTAAGGATTTTTTTTTTCCTAGTCACTCGCATCACCGTTCGGTACCTAGTAGTGTATTATAAAGCTTTCCCACATTTGCTTGTCCTGTCACGCCCACTCGGCTACACTGCAAGGATGCTATAACTTAGCTCACATAGCACGTGAACATGCACTACGCACTTGCATTGTTACCTGCCACACACCTACCTACTGTATCTTTGCACACACAAACACGTCCACGCCACACACACACACACATGGGGGCTTGTACAACTTGCAGAGACTTTGGGTTCTTATTTCTCACACAAATCGTACATGTCCATGAATGTACACACCTGTGTGCGCGCATAGATAATAGAATAAAGGGATTGGAAACGGTATATAAATTTACGTGACGTGACGTCACGTTCCGTTACATGACCGTGCTTCGCATTGAATATTCTAGTGGGCGTGTGAACTGTTGAGCATCCGTTCGTAAAGAGCTTCTTTAGTGTTGTTTAACCTATACCTGTGTGAGGACAGCCTTTTTGACACCCAAACATCGTTTAGCTATTCTTTCCAGAAGTTAAGTTCAGACAGCGGGCAATCGTATATAGCTGCCTCCTGATTGGAAATTGGTTGTGTGATTTTCCTGGACACAGGTACCATCAGGAAACCTTTTTGTGAGTTCCAGTATAGAGTACGTAGTGGGTAGTGTGGCTGTGGAAGGTTTTGGAGCCTCTAAAAAGTGTTTTGGCGTTGTAGATCGGTAATTTGCTAGCTAATGACACCCGAAAAGCGTACTTTTTGTGTAATTTTCCCATAGAAGTGGTTAGGTTTGTAGAAAATTTCAGGATATACTGAACCAGAGATGCATGTAGAGTGGCGTGATCAATATTTGTTGTATGTGCTGCATGTTTATAGGAGCAAATGGCTCGCAAGTTTCGTTTGGGTCGGTCACGTAAGAATGCTGAGAGAAAATCCCAACAACATAAAAAATCTACATGCTTCGTGAAAAAAGGGAGGCCTACTAAGAAAGTGAGTTATAGAGCATAAAGTTTGTACTGTCTGTTATACTTGCCACTGCAGATTGGCATCCAACAGCTCTCCACTGGGATATATTTGCCCCCATTATGGAGTAACCAGTCTTCAATGCAGTTTGTACACTTCTGCAAAATTGAGCATGGAAGCTCAAACCAAACAGCAGCTACTGTTACTAAGTCAGTGACAATAAATGAGGACCTAAGTTGGTCTGTTAATGTTCATGGACACAAGTTGATAGCTGGTAAGTGCAACGGAGACTGGTACACCAAATAGACAGCTTAAGTGTTTGTTCAGGAAATCCTGATAGTCATTTTCTTGAACTAGCAGATGCTCGCAAGGGCATTTTTCATTCTCCTAGCAAAAACATGGTGGCATTTATTGATTCATTCTTCCCTGTTATGTTTGAGGATGAAATGTATAGTAGAACACTGCGCTGTAATGAATGTGAACTCTTAGTTACTAACAACAGGTGTGATACTTGCAAGCAGTATCGTTGCACTCTACGTGCTCTGCATAGCCAGTGGTTACGGCAGCAAAAAAAAACTGCCAATCATGCCTCAATATCAAGCCACACCAACTTCCGTTACTTAAAGACACCTGAACGCCAACAGAGAATAAGAAGGCTCAGGAATGAAATAGTGAACAAAAGAAAAGAAGTGGAAAGGTTAAAGAGTTATGTGAATGTTGCCACTGAGCAGCATGGAATATACATAGAAGAGGCTTTGGAAAAAGATATTAAGCAAATTATGGAAGAGAAAAGCAATGAGATAAGAAAAACATACCAAGCAGATTCATTTCAGTGTATATTTTGGAATCAACAACTTGAGCTTTTAAAACTGAAAGACAAACGGCAAATAAGATGGCATCCTATGATCATTAGATGGTGTCTTAGCCTGAAGCTGCTTTCTTCTGCATCCTATCATGCCTTAAGGTCATCAAACTTAGTTATCTTACCATCTGAACGAACACTTCGAGATTATACTAACATAGTTAAAGCCAAGACTGGATTTTCAACAGGCATTGATGCACAGCTGTGTCATGAAGCAAATATTGATAGCATTCCTGATCATGAAAAGTATGTGTGCCTAGTATTTGATGAAGTTAAAATAAAGGAAGATCTTGTCTTTGACAAACATTCATTAGAGCTTGTTGGTTTTGTTCAGATAGGTGATATAAATACTCACTTGTCTAAATTTGAAAGCTGCAGTATGCCACAGAAAACTCCTGTAGCACCACAACTTGCCACTCATATGCTAAGCTTCATGGTCTCTGGTATCATGACTGATTTGCAGTTCCCTTATGTTTCATTTCCATGCTCAACGATTTGTGGTGACCAACTGTATTCAATGGTATGGGGGTGTATCCGAAGGCTTGAAACCTGTGGATTTAAAGTGCTGGCAGTCACTTGTGATGGGGCATCCTCAAACCGCACATTTATGAAGCTACACCAGTCTGGTGATAATTTAACCTACAAGACTATTAACCCATATGCAAATGAGGATCGACCCCTTTTCTTCATATCAGATCCTTCTCACTTAATAAAGACAGTGCGTAATTGTTGGGCCAATTCATATGGTCACAGCTATACAAGAAAGCTTAAGGTATGCATCTTAGTTTTTTCCCCTCATAAATTCATTATCTCTCACATCAGATTAATGGTCAAGACATAAGCTGGCAACATTTAGTGGACCTGTACAAAGCACACAGAGGACCTGATTGTGCTACACTTGGACTGTCTATTCTACCTAAGCTGAAGTGGGAACACATTGAACTTAATTCTTACTCTAAAATGAGAGTAGATCTTGCAGCACAAGTAAGATATTTATGGGGATGGATATGTGTGACCAGTATGACTTCCACAGGTGCTTAGCACTACTGTAGCTGAAGCATTTGCATATGAGAACAGCCCGCATACCAAAGAGACAGAACGATTTGTTCGCATCTTTGACAAATTTTTTGATCTAATGAACACCAGAAACACCAAAGAGTTTGTACTTAAGCGAAAACCTAATCTTGCCCCCTACATTAATAATCCTGAAACTGAAGAGCGTCTGAAGGTAAATTGTATGCATAAGTTTGAAAAAAAACAAAAACAATTATGGTCGCTATACTTATTGTCCTATAGTGGCTGCAGGATGTGTTTCTTCCGTATCTTGATGAGTGGGAAGCATATGCTCATGCTCAAGAGCATTTAAGTTCTGCTGAACAAATCAAGTTGTGTTTAAGTCAAGAAACATTGCAGGGGCTTCGCATAACAGGTACATTCTATATCATGCAATAATCACTGATTACTCTAACAAATCTAATGCAGTCCATGCATTCATTGAACTGGTGAGATATCTTCTAAAGCAACCCCGTGTGGTATATGTGCTGAGTGCGAAACTATCTCAAGATTGTGTGGAATCATTCTTCGGCAAGCAAAGAATGAGAGGTGGGTATTGTGAAAACCCAAATGTATCCTCTTTCATTAGTGGGGCCCAGTCATTACGTGTTCAGAGTTCTACAGCAATACAACCACGTACAGGGAACTGCAGACTTCGAGTAGTAGATGATGTTTGTATTGATGACAGACCACTTCCAAAACGGAAAAGGATAAGCAAGAAAAAATAACTGCATTACATTACATTACACACATGCAGCAAAGCATTTTAACTTAAATGTCATCAGCAGCAGCATTGTTCATATCTAACTTCCTACGTTTAAGTTGCTTTCGTAATCCAGTTGACTTTTTTGTACATGATTTTGTTATCTGCTTGTATTGTTCCACAAATGCTCCAGCAATTGAAAACCCTCTGATTGTAACCCACAATTCGATGATTTCTGTCAATAGTTGTTGTCCGACTATATCATCCAGTTCTACAGCAATCATAGACCAGTAGAATTGAATACTATCATTGTTGGCTATCTGAGCAATGGCATCTTGCTTATCTTTTTCAAAACCATCCAGTGTTGTCAGAAATTTCTTAACCAAACACTCTATTTCATAAAACATATTGTATGCCTCATCGTGTATATGGAACAAGCCTCCCCGGTCTATTGCTAAAAGCCATCTCTTAGTGTACTCCAGGTAAGTGCTTGTAACAGAGCCTTCACCCTTCTGAGATAAACTTGATAAGCACACTATGAAATCCTGTCTATTCGGATCTGTACAAGTTGGTTTAGAATACTTTTGCAACAGTTTCCATGGGACATACCCAGCAGCATAGCGCAATGCATTCAGGTCATTCTCAGTGGGGTCAGCTACTACAATTTGCTGCTCATTCACTTCGTACATCGTCTTCACAAACATTCCAAACAATTTCTCATTTACGTATTCGCATAGCAAAGGGTCTTCTAAATACTTGACATCTAAAGCACTGCTTTGAAAGTATTCTTTCCACAGCACACGAAGCTCAGATATCCTTGCTGAATGGAATTTGCTCCACAAATGCCTCTTCTTATTGTCGAAAGCCTTTTTACTCTTTGGGATCGCCGGATCGGGCACAAGTTTCTGATATGTACCTACTATTTTATCGGCAAAGCTCTCAAACTTGTCCTGGCCATCATGGTGGCAATCGGCACTGGAGTCAAGTATGACTTTCGCTGCTTCTTTAGCCAGCTTCATTCTAGGAGTGTCTAACTGGCAGTCCTCGTCATCAAAAATGGCACAAATAGCGCTTCTAAGTATCGCAGCAGACATAGCTAGGAAGATCGAACACAATCATGCAATTTACGGTATCGCGAAATGCGGATGAATCCCGTAATCTTTACCGTTTCCAATCCCTTTATTCTATTATCTATGGTGCGCGCACACACACACACACACACACACACACACATACACACACACACACATACACACACACACACACACACTCACTCACTCACACAGACTGGGCTTGTACCACTTGCAGTGACATTGGTTCTTATTTCTCACACTGTTTTCACAAAGTATACTTGTACATGCCTGTGCACACACACACATGACACACACATACATGGACACACACACACACGCACATGCACATGCACACACACAGACTGGGCTTGTACCACTTGCAGATACTTGGGGTTCTTATTTCTCTCACTGTTTTCACAAATCGTTCATGTGCACGAATGCAGCACACACACACACACACACACACAGACTGGGCTTGCAGTGACTTATGGCTCTTATTTCTCACACTTTATTCACAAAGCACGTACATGTGTAACAATACACCTTGCATTGTTATGTAAATAGCCTGTACACCCCCCCCCCCACACACACACACACAGACTGGGCTTGTACCACTTGCTGAGACTTTGGGTTCTCATTTTCACACCGTTTTCACAAAGTGTACATGTACATGAATGTACACACTTGTGCACACACATTGTTATGTACACAGCCTGACACCATATATTTGTCACACATACAGCACATACACATACAGTACACTTGCATTGTTACAGAAATGGAATCTTGTGCACAACACATACGTACACTCTTGTACAGTACACTTGTACGCACGCATACTAATGAACAACATTAAGCATGTCTACACACGCTCACACACACACATGTACATTGCACGTAAGGTCTATTCTAAACTTGTTCTCTGCACCTTCACATGCAATATATTCCATTTAACTGCTTTATGCATGTATTTGATTTCTACACCCTGTCCCTTTGCTCCTTGCGTGTGGAGCTCCCTTATGGCTGGTTCTCTGTATATAGACACTCACATCATCGTTCTCGGAGATGTGAAATAAAACTGTCTTATAGGGCACAACCCTTACTAATCTTCTTTTTGTTCGCTATGCTCAGCTTTGTTCCACTTGCATGACTTTTCTCAAAGTTTTTAGCTCACACAGAGTACATGTACATGCCCTCACGGACAGACACACACACACACACACACACACACACACACACACACACACAGACACACACACTGTAAAATATATCGCTCACTAATGATGATGGCACACACACACACATACACGCACATACACACACACACGCACACACACACACATGCACACACGCGCACACATGCACACACGCACACACACACATGCACACACACACACGCACACACACACACGCACACACATGCACACACGCACACGCACACACACACGCACACACACACACACACACACACACACACACATAGATACAATTGTAGTCCTGACATGCTAAAGAAAAGTTGAAAGGCCTTCATGGTGATGAATTTTATTGCACCTAAGCTATCAGTTGAGATTGTGGTAGGTCAGGGCCCCATGGTATGTTTACACAGAACTGACAGAAGGAAGTTAATAACAATATTCATTATCCAGCTCTATAGACAAAAATACTTGTTCAGAGTGCTAGACAGAGTAGATGTGTGTACTGAGGGAATAGTATTGCAGCAAAGTAATTTGGTAGACAGTACTGTAACACTGCATCTACAGCTAGTTGTTAGAAACAAGAGATGGAATTCACTGCAAGAGGAGCAAGAGGCAGAAAGAACGAAGAAAATGTTAGCTAGGTTTTTAAAGAATTGTGAAAGCATTGTTTCACAAGGTGTTGTGAGTTTCATGTTGCATGATGCATGTATGTATAGAGAACCAGTCACAAGGGAGCTCCACATGCAGAAGTTGTCAATTATATAAAACAATAGAGAGCGACACATTACGAGTACAGAAACTCTGTCCATACAGAAATTGAGAATAGAACCAGTGTCCTCTTAAACATGCATACGAGCAGTTCGATAGAACTGAATGCAAGTGTATGTGCAGAGAACAAGTTCACACCTTGCATGCAATGTACATGAGTTTGTATATGCATAGTGTGCACCATCATTAGACAGGTACAATGTTTGCCACAATGTGTGTGTGTGTGTGTGTATGTGGTAGCCGCATGTCCCATACGATGTGCATACATTGTGTTTGTCCCCATTGGATTGGTCCTCTATACATACACTTGCAACCTATGTGCAGTCAAAGGAGGATCTACAGAGAAACCAGTCACGTGGGAACTCCACATGCATGAAGAGAATACAGTATACACAACACCTTGTGAAACACCCTATGTGAGCTAAGTTATAGCATCCTTGCAGTGTAGCCGAGTGGGCGTGACAGGAATGAAGTTAAACAAGCAAATGTGGGAAAGCTTTATAATACACTACTAGGTACCGAATGGTGATGCAAGTGACTAGGGGAAAAAAAAATCCTTACGCGCGTCCGCGACGTGGGAGGCGGCGACAACCATCAGGCCGCTATCTAGCTGACAACCATTCACTTGGATCCGTTAATTCGGTACGATCGTCATATAACTCATCTTCTTTGACCTCAGAAAATCAACAAAAAACAAACAGACACTGAGTTGTGAACGGCTATATAGCTTAGTTTAAGTTAAAGCACATTTCCCGCTAGTTTCGCGGGTTGCGTCTAATATTGTACAGTGTATATGTTAGACCCACCCGCGAAACTAGCGGGAAATGTGCTTTAACTTAGAAAGCAAATATCTTATCACCTGTTGAAGTAAAAATTAACGAAAAGGATATTTAAGTACCTCAAGAGCTTCTCTAACTGGAAACCGAATTTGAGGCAATGCCGACAGAGGTTTCGAACCCCTGAAGGTAAGACCTCTTGTATTTTTCCCAGGGAGTGGAGCTAAGAGACAATATTCGATTAATCCATAGAGAGATGGTGTGGCATCATGTGGTGAAAATAGGAAGTCGACAGCATTAACCGTTTGGACGCTTCGACGATTCACGCGCAGAGCAAATTCATATAATTATAAGAATAAGAGTTTATCTATTTGCCTTCATTTTGTAACATCTGTTATAGTATTGGAATGGGCCAAGAATAGTATTATATGGGATAGTTTCCACGAAAAGGTAACGCGAAATGTATGGCTAATTAAAAATTCAGAGCTTACAGCTTCATGACTGATACTTCGATTCTCAGTACGTAAGAGCAATGTGTACAGGACATTTCTGACTTCTAGAATATCAAAAAATTTGAAATCTTAAAAAACATACGTTAGGTTCCAGTTTGCGGAAACGATCCCATATTCTATTACATAATGGATTATAAACACATACATGAACAGTAATTTATGTCATGAGCAGGATGTCACATCAATGAACCTGGTGCAAGTTGTGCAATGTGTTTGTGCTTGATGCAATGTGGGGTCAGTGTTAGAAAGTTCCTGCCACCATCAAATATAGTCTCGTCCCCAGCCTGATATGCATTCGCGAATTGTACTCTTTTCACGTAGCGGTGATGTCATCCGCTGCTGTGTATGAGGGTCTGGGAACGAGACTACATCAAATATCAGTTTGGCTATGCATTAAGTGAATTCATATTTTGCAGATGCCACGCATGTAAACATGTTAAATAGAAATAATATTAGTATCTAATCTATACATGTGTATTGTAATGGATTCCACTGGAAATTAACAAACAATGCCAACCTGGTTTAAAAATAAAAAAAAAACCAGCTAAGCTTGTCTTGTTTGTTAAATCAATGAAACAGACTCAATTCTAATGGTCTGTGGAGCCATATCAGATTACAATAATTATGTCATTATATACCATACTCTTGATGAGATATTCCACTTTTTACACAACCAATCTACAAGTCTGATCTTTTCCTCTGATCCATTCAAAACCATATCATTCAAAAACGTATCTTGCATGAATACTATTTTTCAAAAATAACATATATATATATGCAAATTCAACATAATGCTACTACATGAGCAATTCAACTACCAGTCTATATGTTTTCATGTGCTATTAATTCATCAATACACTACGTGATAGTCACCTACAATGTCATAAACTCTTTCACGGCATTCAAGACTGCTAACGCACTCTTCCTTGCCTCTGATGCCTGCTCACATCCAAAATACCTTCCTGGAATACCCTCACCTTGGCACAGGTGAGGGAAACGAGTCGATTCTTCGTAATCCTTAACCACATTTGCATGAACGAGGAGCATTCCCCTGCAAGACCGCACCTCAGCTTCGAGGGTGTTAGCCAGAAGAACAACGCTACGCTGCACCCTGTCCTGGCTGCTCAGACCACACTTGAGATAGAGCCCACCTTTCAGAGCCTTACAGACCACCTCGTAAGCCAGGAAGCACACGTATGAGCAAGCGCTGCGTGTGGTGTCAGTTGCATTGTACAGGACTTGGAGCACTTCCATGTCAGCCTCAGCCTGCTGAAGCCATTTGCATCCCTCTTCCCTATTTGGAGTAGGATGCCATGTAGGCTGAGACCAGAAATCATATGACCGTCCTCCTCCACCACCACCATAACCACGATGCCTATTCCTTCGACGGTATTTGCGTTCATTGTGCCATGACCTCTGGTGGTTGTGAACAGTTTCATCCCAGTGATTGTAGTAAGCCTGCCAAAAGTTTGAATATCTTTGTTGAGTGTTGGATGCAGTATTATCACTGGGGTTCTGAGTCGTTGGATCTTCAAGGGGTAGGCCTTTTTCAAGTCGGTCCACTTGACGTTTCAAGAACTTGAAGACTTGTTCTGCAAGCTGAACCTGATCAGGGTTCTTGTCTGGGTGCCATTTTAAATACAAACGCTTCACAGCTTTCCTACGATCATCTTCAGGTAGCCTCCATATGTTTCCCAACTCTGCACAAAGCTGCTTCAGGATTTCCTCTAGACCTAGTTGCTGTTCCGCACTGGCATGATTTGTGGCAGCAGTATTGGATGTATCATCATTCTCAACAACCTGTCTTAATACTATCTCTTTAGATTCAGATAGCTCTATGTCTGGAGTTTTATCTCCCCTCAAGAATTTGTACAAGTCCAGAGCAGACACTTCTATTCCACTCATGTCATCCTGTGAAATACGAATCACGTACTTCGTTTTGTATGGATCATCACTGTCTTGAGAAACACGATGTATGACCTGAGCAAAAACAATCCTTCCTTCTTCCTTTTCAAAGCCCACCCACTCTAGGTAAGTGAAAATATTGTGCACATCTTGATCAAGTCTGTGATGCCAGTTTAGAGGAATAGCTTCCCCATGACGAGGGTCAAGACTTCTCAGCTCAGTTTCATCGTAATCAACTTCCAAACTGTAAACCTCGTTCAATGCCTCATCAACACCCTCCTCATTCGGCACATTCAAAAGCATAGGTAAGAATTTCGACAATTGTTCCAGGTGTTCTTCTGGCATAGACTTGTGGAGAGTACTCTCAATCTCCTTCATAAACGAACAGCTGAGCCTACTAACAATACTATCATGTGCTGTTCCAGTTACTTGTGCACTTGGTTCGATGTACAGCTTGCAATTGTTTTCATCATATGCATACTTCACAGTTTTGCTTCCAATAATCTTTTGAGACGTTGTGACTATGATATCATAGCGCAATCTTTGCACAGTTGTAACTTTGATATTTGATGCCTTGGCAACTAAACTGTCGTAGCATTTTTTGGATAGTGCTTCATCACGAGTGCAATGCTTTACAATTGTTGAAATTGCCTTGAATACTTTGTGCATTCTCAGAATAGTCTGAAGCTGAATTGCTAGTGGACACTGGTTCTCAACAGGTTCTGAATGTATTTGCATTGTAGTGCATGATGAAAGGCATGCTGGTTTGACTGATCCTGGTAATGCTGAGCAGAAGTCCAGTGTGTTAAAGAACTTCATATGAGGTGCTTCATCCAAATGTATGCATACTTCAGACAATTCTGCATCAGAAAAATTGAATATTGCACCCCTATACTGAGGATCATCAACATACACTAGTGTAGTTGACTCACGAAGCCTGTTCAGGTGATCTGGAAGGTACAGAGGCTGAATACTATTTTGATCCACACCTTTACACTCTTTCAAAATTATGTAGAGGCTTTTGATAGCTGTTCCAACTATTTTGTTTGTATTGACATCTAATGGCTCATTCTTAGAGGCTTGGAATGCCATTTCCAAAACAGTTCTCATGTGAGAAGCATCAATTTCTTTCTTGACTCCAAAGCATTCAAGTAACTCTAAGAAACCATACAATGCAATTGGAAGTTGATGTAGGAATGGATAGAAATTTTTTTCTTTCATATTAGTAACAACTTGGCATGGCTTCACAAGAATTGAAATATCCTTGTCCTCAATTCCTTCTCCAAATACTCTGTGAACTGGTATGCAAGGAATGGAGTGGAGAATACATAGCTTATCTTTACAGATGGCAAGATGGTGTGCTTGAACATGGTTGAAAATTTCACTCATCACCTCAATGAGGGACTGGGCCTGTGGGGGAGGTTTGCAATTTTCTGACAATCGATCAAAATGTGAGGCATCAGACAAATGACTCTCTGCAATACACTTAATATTTAGGATGATATCATGAAGTTGCACCTTTCTCTTTACACCGAGCAAATCAATTACATCAGTTTGCAAGTGGTTTGGTAGTGAAACCAACGGTTTTATAGTCCACACAAGGAATAGAACATCCACAAATGATCTATTTAGTTCTGTCATAAAATATGTTTTGCTTGATGAGGTCTGATGGATATGTTTCGTAGGAGCACAAATTGGCTTGATCCATGATAGATGTTGGAGAGTCTCCATGCACACAAAAGGGATGGAACCTACTTCACCTAAAAATGTTGAGTCGCACCATTTCCGTTCTTTACCACTGTAAGCTGTTTTCTTCCATAGATAATGAAGCAGACAAGTTGAAGCAGCACCGACGTCACTGTTATGTCCATCAGCCACATGATGGCACAATGTGAGAAACTGCTGTTTGCTTATATTAGTTTGTAGTCCATTGTTACGGAAAAATTCAAGCCAGTCATTTCTATCGCTATATTGTTCTGGAAGAAAGCAGAAGAACTCTTTGAACAACGTGAATATATTCAAGGTATGGTCGCAGTGTTCATTTATAGCCTTCAATGTAGCACTGCCTTCACCTAAGCATCGAAGAGCCTTTAAATCATGGAGAAAATCATTAGCTGCTCTGATAGCACTAGGGTCAGTACACAATGTTTGTGTAACTTGAAAACTGCACTGTTTAAATGTACTGTCCCTGATGCGCAGCAGTTGTTCATACCGTTCTTCCTTTGATAGGAGATGAAACTTTCGAAATATGTACTGACAGTAAATTTCTTCAGGTCTAATACTTCTAACATCAATATCGGAACATGAATAATATGTCATCCACAAACCTTTCTCGTCTAGAAAGATAACATCATTTTTCACAAACCACTTACCATGGCCAGAAAGGCATATGTTTGTAGGAAATATGAAAGTTTTCTTATTATCTATACTAACAAGGATACCGTCTATGGTTTGGAACACAGGAAGTGACTTCATAGCATCCTTAGAACGTTGTTCACTCTTGAAGTTGATTGTTGATAAGTATTGAAAGAGGCATTTCAAATGGCCAGTATCATCTGGACTAAAAGATATGCAACTTTCCTTATGAAAAATCTGAAGGCACAATATAACTGCTGAAGGATTTGTTAGTAGTGGACAACATGTCAAATTCTTTGCATTGAGATATGCTTTACATGCCCATGGTAGAAGAAATGGTATATGCATTGAATGAAGTGTAGAGACAACATTTTTGTAACAATCTTGATGGTTGACATTGTGGCTATAATTTTCAACAATGGGAAGAAGTTCAGATTTGCCTGAAAATAGCTGATCAGTAGAGGATGGAAGCAAAGCCCATGTTTGAATTATCTCTGGAAGACAATGCAAAAACACAGGGTCTGAGCAAAAACATTCCCAGTATGATTGTAGATCAGAGACATCAATAATTTCCTGAAAATTCTCAACACGACACCGACGTATTTCATTGGGTAATGTCTCAGATAGTATGTCCTGAATATCATTATAAGAGCAAGCTGTTTCGTTAATAAAATAATCCTTGCTGAGGTCCAAGTCAATCAGATCCGGATGCAAGAACCTGTGAAGACTGCATGGGAAGAGGGCTGAGTACTCTGAAACGACAACTTTACCATTTTCATCATTCATTCTTATATTTCCATCAGCGGTGAGCAGAAGGGGTACTCCATAAGGTGCCTTCACATACTCATAAATTCCATCTTTTTTCACCCTCAGATATTTCAGGAAGATCTTAATATTATCTATGGTTTTGAACTTGGTATCCTCCAAGTGGCATGGAAATGTTGGGTGACTTCCGGGTAACACTTGAGCATTAAAAGAAGCATAATAATCAAATACAACAACCGGTGTTGTCATGGGGATATCTGATCCAGCATGTCTGAAATGGTCCATGATCCTGATAGGTGCACTGGTGAGTGTCATTCCAATCGCCTCAAATACATTCCAATGCATATGAGTCCACAGTTTACTGTTTGCAGTATTTTCCATTTCTGTAGTGATAAAATGAACTTGCTCTGATTTTTTGGCATCATCTTTAAGCTTGCACCATTTCACATTTAGAGTACATAAGGGTTCATTTTCATCAGGAAGAAGCAGGGCTGGTTTCATCTCCCTCACATTAGCTAAAATTGCTGCATTTTTTTCACTCAATATCTTGTACACGTCTTCTGCAAGTTCTTTCCATAAACCTTTAAGCTTTTCAGAGTGAATGTCTGGAAAAATGTTGTAATACATTTTTATATCAGCCTCAACCTGCTCTCTAGTCCTGCCTTCACATCGTTGTATTACTTTCTTTCCACCATCAGTCAGTAGACTAGCATAAGATGAGGCTATGGCACTTATAAGCCTCTTGTTCCAAGTTGATTTTTGGTCTGGACAATCTGGGTTGGTTGATGCCCAAAGTTCTCTACGATTTGAATGAAGAATGAAGTGCCCATTAATAAGAACCGGTAGGTGTGATTCTACTGGTAATGGAAGAAAACAGAATATAAGACTTTTAAATTCTGCTACAGAGCTCAATGGAAAAGCTATTCCATGCCTCGGCTTGACTTGGCGAATGTACTGCCACTCCTGTTCGTCATTCATACTGTCTCCAATTCCCTGTTGAACAAGCCATCTTTCCTTTGGTCTTTCTGTATTCCCTATAGTTTCTAGCACCTCAAGCTCATAGTTGACTGTGCAAGAGGTGTTTGTGGTGACAGAATTAAATTGATGGACTCTTTCATGCAGTTCAGCACATTTTTGTCTTCCATCGGTACTAATATGAGTTTCAAAGTGATGAAGAATCTTGAATCTTCCATTTTGTTCTACTGTGCAAAATGTGATTGCATTAATGTTATTCAAGAACAACATTGACTTCTTCACACAAGGCGACCAAGCATTAAGAAGATCCTGCAGAGAATTTGCTCTTAGAGGTCTAGATGATCGCTCCTTTTCATCATGCTTCGGAATAATTTTTGACAAAGAAACTAATTCTTCACAATGCCTAATTGGAAATCTGAACAGTGAACCCACTCTCAGATTTGCCTGCATCAAATCTGGAAACGATTGGGTTTCGGTATGAAGATAAGCGGATCTCATGTCTTGGAAGTCACTCCAAAAACCAGTTGACAGGTGATCAAACCGTCTTCCAGGTTTGAGGGCGTTTGCTCCTGGGGCATACCGACAGTGAGGATCCAGGATACACAATGTTTCGCCACCAGAAATGAAGCTAGGACAATCAGTCAGATGATATACTGCATTGAAACCTATTCCATATTGACCAATCTTCTCAGTATCTGACCTTTTGCTGCCCAATCCCAACTTCTGGATCCCTTCCAGGTCCCTTTCAGAGAACACTGAATTATTCCACACCAGCAATGCTGGTCCCTGCAGTTCCTTCCAGTTCTCAGAAAGAATTCTGTCTGTTTTGTGAGTGCGCTTGTCAAGTATGAAATACATTGTCTTGGCCTTTGCATCATCTGCGTTCTGCAGCAGCTCCTTGATGATTGTTTCATCGAATGGATAATCTCTAATAATATTCTGAATTCTCTGCGTCAACTCCTCATGCTGTCCAAACTCTGCACCCAGGAAATGCACTTCATTAGCAGATGCATAACGTTCAACTCTTTGGCTCCTAACTGTTTTAACTCCTAACTTTTGGGCCAAATGCCGTGGAATATTCTCGTGTACGAATATTGTTTGTTCTTTATCATATGGGCACCATGGTGTATCATTGTATACCAGGTTACAGGCATCATGAAGTGTGTAGTTTACATCAGGAAGTACCACACAGCAAGCTAGTTTGTCCTTTACACTGTCAGTAAGAACTGAAATCATTTTGCTGATTATGTATTGACAATTCTCAGGAACAGGTTTGCCATTGAAGTCATCTTTCATTCTTTGTAATGCTTTGAACACTGTTTCTGGACCAAAAGATTGCTTAATGCCAGCAAATTCAGCAAACAGTTTTCGCGTTGTTAGTACATTGGGAACTTTGAACAAGTAGGGTCCATCTAAACTCCATTCCTGTGACACAAATTCTGAGCTGACAAATCCATCTTTCACCAGAATGCAATCTGTATGTTTAAGTGTTTCCATTTCTTCGGGTATGTGTCCTTGACTATCTTTTATCTGTATTTCAAAATAGCCGTATATAGAACGGCACATATTTTGGACTATCCTTGATTGCAACAGACCTTTTTCAACCAATTGAGTAAGGCATTTGAAATGAGCTACGACGTCATTGCATAGAGGTTCACGTTTTATCTGTAACAGATCGATGACATTATCGGGTAATGTTTCTGATTCGTTTTTAAACTTTAACTTTAGAATCTTCACTTGAGAACCAGACAGCAGTTCATTTCGTTGTACAGTTACTTCCTTAACCTCTGCTCCAGATAGCACCAGTTCTTTTCCACATCCAAGGTCATGTCCTTCTCCACACCACTGTAATGGATATTCATTTGGTTTACTTTTAACAGGCAGGAAAGGAATAGTGGCCAAAGATTTCGACTCATCACTCAGCCCTTCAGGATTGGAGGTTATGTTTTTCTTGATGCTTTGAAGGATCCAATCAACTCTCTGTAAAGCTTTTTTTCTGTCAATTTGTAGATAGTATTGAATCCCTGTGGCACGCTGAATTATAAACTTCCAGGGAACAGAATCTTTATGCAGTCCTAAAGCATGCATGCTAGCTTTGGCTAGTGTGTTCCCATCAAACATGCTAATTGGAAGCATGTGCTCACTATTGTCATACATCTTAGCAAATACAGACTGTGGATCAATTATCTCACTAGCCTTTTTGAGAACAGTCCCATCAGGAGTGCATGGAATACATGGATAATTTTTAAGAAAAGGTGAGACGTTATTCTGCCTGGTCTTTCCCACCTCAATTGTATAGAGTTCAAGAATTTTTAACAAAACAGCATTTCGAGTGTCTACCATGTGACTAAGTGAATTGATGCTTTTGAAAAAAATCTCCACAAAATTTGCCTCTGTGATCATAACATTTTCCAGATCTAAATGTACATGATACTGAAATGGAAGGTCAACAACAGGAAGGCATAGCTGCTTTACAACAAAGAGAACACATTTCTCTGTTTCTTGCTGAGAAATGGAAGTTGAAAGGATGTTATTCGAGAGAAACTTGCTTTGTCCTAGAGTCAGCCATTTTGATATTGCAGATGAATAAAACAGTTCTTTTAATGCTATTATCTTGTACATACAATCCACTAATTTGGACCATGGATTCTTCTCATGAAGTCTCTCTGTTGAGGGCCACAGTGCACAATATATGTATTCAGACAGCTGATCTTTCAAATGCATCTCTTTAAGTGTTTCAAGGAGCAAACAGTAAGCCTCTGGAATGGTGCTGGTCATCAGTTCAACATTCCACTGAGCCTCCAAAGCGGGGACCCCCTGTGAACCATCATCTGTCCATATCCCTCTTCGATTGTTGCTCACTGCAAAATTGCTGCTGATGTGAACTGGTAGCCCTGTTGTTTTAGCCAGTGGCAAAAAACAGAATGAACCTCCCTCGCTACTACATACCTGATACTTTCCATTGCAGTGCTTTAGAGAACAAGCAACAGAAGAGGTTGCATATTTTGCTGTGATCTGCTTTTCTGTGGTTGCAATTAGCCATGTGTTTGAGGATTCTGTACCAACATTGTTCGCATTAGTTACATTGCACATCAGTGTTCTTGTCCCAGGAAAAGTACAGAGGCTCCGCTTCTCGATTTTACAGAGAACAGTTGGGCATTTAGAGCCATTATCAAAGCGACTGAATGTTATGCACTTGATATGGCGCAGAAAAAGTATTATTTCATTACTGTGTTTCTCCAAATTACCTAACAATTCCATTACTGTGTGGCTATCATATACAGTGCTGCTGATGTCACTTGGGTTCTTACGAAATGGTAAGCGGAATATCGTACCTTTGTACTCTTGGCTGGGGTTGAAATCATATAAATCTCTGAATGGGTCCATTTGTTTTGAGTGCTTTAGGATACGATGAGTGAAAGAAAGCTTCTTACCTGGTCTGGATCGATTCTTAACTGCATCACCAAGGTACTTCAGCATTGGATCAAATATATAGAGGAACTCTCTGCTCACAAAAGATGGAACATCTGTCATATGATACACAGAACAGAAGCCAATGCCAAACTTGCCAATTTTGAGCTGTTTGTTCTCTTTTGTGGCACCAGCCAGCTTGGTGATGTTTTGGAAGTCATCATCTGTGAACACAGCATTGTTGTGCACAACCAAAGCTGGACCATGTGTCTCAGACATGTGGGGAAAAAACAGCGATCGTTGGTCTTCACAGTGTGTACGAGTGTCGTAGCAAATATTAATCTCTGTAGCCTCTGCATCATCTGCATTCTGAATCAATTCTTTAATAATAGTGAGCCCATCCTTGTAATCCCTTAGGATATTTCTTAGTCGCACGGTGAGGGGCTCACACTGACCTACATCTTCAAACGTTTCCTCGCTAATGTCCAAGTGCTTGCTCAGAGCTGCAAGTCCTAAGCAACTGGCCATCCTGGGAGAGACTCGATGATTAATTAGAGTGTAGGAATACTCCTGTCCTGAACGTGCTAGTACTCCCTCGAGGAAATCGTTGTCATTGTACACCACATCGTCGCTGATTTCTTTGAGCACTGGGTATTCTTCTTCCGACTCAACAGGAATGTAGAGCTTTACGTCATCAAACTCTTTT
This sequence comes from Ephydatia muelleri, assembly GCA_013339895.1. Lineage (NCBI taxonomy): Eukaryota > Metazoa > Porifera > Demospongiae > Spongillida > Spongillidae > Ephydatia > Ephydatia muelleri. Next base: position 12,167,978 of record JABACO010000006.1, read on the forward strand.
ATTGGCTTCTCTCCATTATTGGTTAGCCAGTTAAGAATGCTCATCACAATTTGCCAGGCTTTGTCCGCTGTCATCTTTCTGGTCCCCATCATACCTAGCACTGAGGCAATCTGTCTGGAAACAACCTCCAACCCTACTCCACTTCGCACGAAAAGAGGCTGATATTGGACACCAAATCTGTCATTTAGTGTGTAGACATACGGAGAAAGGTCTTGTGGAAATGATGGATTGGGCTTCATTGCTACAACACTTGGACTGACAAATGCCCTTTCATATGTCAACCATATCCATGGGGGGAATGTTTTGAAGGTATCAACACCAATTTGTAAGCAGTTTGCATTCAAGTAATCATAGATAAGGTGAAGGAGTCTCTCTGTTGGTTTGCACTCTACGGAATGAGCAATGACCTCCTTGAAATGCGCTAGCACCTGAGAAACATAGGATGAGCTGTTTGGAAGGATATTATCTGGTTTGCTGACTTGAAGAACGCAATCCGCTACATACACTTGAGACCCAAGAATGAAGGGGTACTCTGCAGTCGCAGGGGTGGGCACAAAAACATGGCTGCCCAGTGAGACAAAATGGCACACATATGGTTTTCCCTTCCATGGTATGCACTGTGGGTACATATCCACTGCACTATTGAGCATGGTAGGGGGGTTAGACTGCACTGGTATCCAGCTAATGTTGCTAACCTGTTGAAAAAAACTTGCAACGTCTGCAGGAGTGAATCTTGATAGGTACCTTATGACAGCCTTGGCTCTGTTGTATCGGACCAGGTGTGACTTGCTGTGGATTACCGCTGCTTGCCGGGGGACCTATTGTTCTGACTACGCCCACCAACACATTGATGGTTGCCGACAATATCAGGCCACACTGTCGCAGCTGTACCAGCATATCAGTGTCAAATGGAGCCAATGGAAAAACATGCTCCCCTTGAAACAATGCCACAAGTTCAGGTTGACCCGAATCATAGAGCTGTGATGGGCTCTTACGACCTGCTCCAGTGGGGAGGAAAGGGAGAGTTTGCAGAGCTGATGTGACTGTATTCATCTGTTTGGGCCATTTCCTCATCCATGAAGGCAGAAGAGTTAAAATTTCAACCATGATGTCATCCAGTTTTGAAGCAGGATTGAATGTACCTTGTTTTACCATGACGAATAGAGTATCCAGGACAAACTCTATTGTTGTAGGAGCTTTCATATGTAATGAAAGTTTATTTATCAGGGATCGTTGCTGTATCAATGATGAAAGGAAGACAATGTTCGAGGGAAGATTTTCATCACTGATCTCACAATTATCTGGCAAAATTATTGCCCTACTATTCCAAGAACATTCGTTAGCTTTGGCTACTGAATAAAGACCACTTTTGTTTACAGTTGTGAAAATAGGAAGGTTTATCAATACACTGGATCGTTGTTGTTCAAACATCATAGAACTAAGCCCACCAAGGTACTGACTTACATGCTGAGCTTCACTTTCAGTCAAGGAGATGCTATTCAATTGGTTGTACTTACCACAACATCCCAATACTAGGGCATTCACTAAACCTTCAGGATTGAGCCTTTTGACATAAGAGTATAGTTCCTTGTGGTCCAAGAATGGATGCATGCTGGTTTGAGAGACGTGCACAGGCATCTTTGATATAAAAGACATCAGCTCTGCAGAGCACTGGTCAGAGTTAGTCAGATGCAGTATCGGAGAATGGGTTGAGAGCCTAGTGACTCGAAGCCCTCCTTGTGGGCCTGGTGTGGACAGTGGTATGATCATGTCATTATTGAAGTAGCTCAAGCTATGTGGTTGCACCCATTGCCAGAAAGTCGTGTACCACTCCTTGTGGTTTGGACTGATAACTTCTGCTGTGTTCATGGACTGCCACTCTGATGGAAACGATCTCTGTTTAATCAATTGCACAACTGTGTTGAGATCCAGTGTCTGCAGCTGGGTAAGTCTAGAGTCACCCACCTTCTGAATACTCCGCATCAAGTTCTGATCATCAAGAGATACTACAATGCTGTCTGCATTGAGAAAAAGATGCCTAGGGAATTGTTCACTGCAAATGTAAATGGTCTGCATTAACCTAGCTCCTCTGACATGGGCCCAGAACTGGGCAAAGGTATTGTCAGCCAGTGGAATTAGCTGTAAGCCTACAAGGTCCCCATATTGACCATCTGACAGACAATATTCCAATACTTTGAGCTTCTTATTGCGATCCAAAGTAGTATAGCTTGCTGGGAAGCGCTTCATTGCTGCTCTAGCTACAGAATGGCTTAGATATATTGTATTAAACCCAGATGCCTGAATTCCGGCATGTACATTTTCTGGTGCTTGTACTATTCTGAGCTCACACTTTGTTAACACAGTATGAATTAACTGTGCAAGTTCAGTACCCTTTGGAACCACAGTGGCTTCATTTAGTCTTATCCATGCACCAGAGGATTCTAGATTCTCTGTCCAAACTACACTTTCTCTCAAAAATACATTTAAAAATGGCTGTAGAAAGTTCTTCCAGTCACTGGCATTGATCTGTGCCACATTAGGCCAGCATTGGTATATATCAGTATGAGCCAAGCGATACAACGTTATGCAATCCATGAGGAGTCTCTTATAGCAGGATGGGAGTAGGAAGCTAACGATTAGGTTATTCCACTGGGCTGCAGGATCATTTTTTCTTTCCACACCTTGCCAACGGATTGTCCGGCGATCGTCGTTCAAACCAAATGTACCATTAATGTGAACAGGAAATGGAGATGTGATATCGGGGGGCATTGGAAGGAAACAGAACACTCGACCTTTACCTACCTGGGCCAGATTGCTAAGCTCCAAAGCCATGCCTACCCATGGAAATACATGCTGGCTGGCAGCCTGCTGCAGAACACTTTGGTTTTCACTGCCAACATGGCTCACCACAAGCCAATGGTGGCTTGTCAAGCTCCCTTCCCTGTTTAGCTCCACGTGGAAGTCAACAGACATAGGAATGCAATCCTTGATGTTGTACCTCGACTGCTTGTATGCTTGCTCAATGCGCTGCATGAATGTGCCCCTTATCTGCCTAATTCTTTCTTTATCTTTTGAGATGCAGACACTAAACTTCAAAGAAACAGTCCCATCGATGTTTATTTCATGCACTTCGATTGATTCAATGGAGCGCAGAAAAATAAGCAACAGTTTCCCCTCCTCCCTTAAAGCCTGGAACAGCTGCTGAATTTTGGCCATGTCATAGCACTGATTTGATAAACTGGAACTGACCTTCCTCAATGGGAAACGAAATATAGTCCCATGGCAGTAGGGATCCGTAGTGAGATCGCATACTTTGTTGAATGGACTAACAGTATCGACCTTAGTCCTCACATCAGCTAGCTTAAAGTATTTGCCTGACTTACCCTCCCACATTCGCTCCTGTGGATCAAGAAACGCCATCCTGTCTCTGCTCACAATCACAGGGATGTCTATGGTCAGAAAGGCCAATGGCAATGTTAATAAGCAACATTATTGAACTCTATGTGGGTGACTTTGGAATTTGGCTTCACTCACTTAACACTCTGTGCACTGATCCAAATGAAGCATTTTGGCTGTTCTTACTGATCCTCTACCACTTGCAAATATAAATTCTTATTTAACCCTTTGAACGCACAGTGCATGCATGCACACACGACCATTACTCCATTCATGCTTGATTTAGATATTGCCTGTTAAAATGTGTTGATCAGTCACAACTTTATGATGCATGCAAATGCTTGCTGCACTTGTAACCTTATAAGTACATGTACAAAGTAATTATGTTTCCTCTCACACTGGCTAAAGAACCCCATCATTCAGATGACCTCACTTCACTTCAGTAATGCATCACTACAATACTCCAAGAACAAGAATGCATAGCCCAGATCAGTGTAGTAAATCATATTTGTTCACTCCCCCCCCCCCCCCCCACCAACCTTTTGCCAGTTCATATTATGGGTTATTGCAACAAAAGGTGCCAGTGGGTTATAATGGACACACAAAATGTGCTTACACCAGGACCACATACTTGTATGACTATGGGGTTACATGCATGTCAGTATTGTACTTCCATGCATCTACAATGGTATTCAAAGTGATTTTGATCAACACAACACAACACACAGCACTGCATGAATGGTGAGGCAGATAATTCTCGCATGTATGCATATAGGCACTTGGCGTTCAAAGAGTTAAATTCCACAACCTAATCCGCTGTCAGTGCAAGTATTAACTATAGTGATGCTAGCGGCAAAACATAACAATTGAGACATCATTTGTATACCAAAGACAGCATTTTGTGGCCTTCATGCCAGAGTCAGCGACTAAATACTTCCCAACACTAACAATCAATTGATTGTAGCATGAATATTTGCATGAACAAACAATTTTCACTGAACAATTGAACATCCAAAGAAATATACAATGGCAGAGGGGAGTGGACTACAGCTGAGTAGGAGGCTGCTTGGAGAGATTGTGTAATAGACTGACAAAATTTTTCTTCCTTTAATACATGTAATAGTCACACATACATGCACATAATCTAAGAATAAGGGGTGAATTCAGGAGGGGGGAGGGTCCTTTGGGATCTGAGGACCCCCTTAAGGACCCAAGTAATGAATAAGAAATTATTCTCAGGGGCGGTGGAACAGGTACCGCAGGTCCCGCGGGACCAATGTTAAGCGCACAAAAATAATAATGTATAAATACCACATGATCAGAGTGTCACCTTAAGAAGTCAATCATTTTAGTGCTGCCCCACGATTAATAAATAAATTCACTCCTTTAAAAATGGCGACATTTTTCTAACCAAGCGCTAGTTACTGTTTTCCAAACAAAAGTTTGGAAAACATTGCGAAGAACGCTCATTTCGAGCTGAACAGTTTGATTGGCTGCACTACAACAGAGTATCTGATGCAGCTTTTGTTACATCTGCATGCAAGCTGAAAATGAAAGGAAATTCCTAGGTAGTACCAAACGAGATCAAGCATTTATCACAAAAGGTTTCACCAATTGGAGAGATGCGACCAAAGCCTTCAAGAAACACTGCCATGCATAGTGAAGCAATACTAACGTTCAAGGGAAACAGGGCCGGCATTGGCTAGCTCTTAAGTACTGAACACCAGCGGCAAAAGTCTGAAAACAGGGCTTTTTTAAGGATCATTCTTCAGAACATCAGATTTCTTGCCAGGCAAGGTTTGCCTCAAAGGAGATGAAACTGACAGTAATTTTATTCAGCTGCTCAACTTATGGGCTATTGATACTCCTGGCTTAGGTGACTGGATGAAGAAGATAACCAATAAATACACATCCCATGACATCCAGAATGAAACATTACACATCATGGCCCTTACTTGGTATTTTAAGAGATGTCAGCAAAATCATCTCTTGCAGTGTTTTTTTTTCTCTCAATTTTGGCTGATGAATGCACGGATGCTTCCAACAAAGAGCAGCGTGTGGTGTGCATTATAGATGGGTGGATGAATTATTGCAAGATCATGAGAATGTGATTGGGGTGTACAATGTTGGCACTATTGATGCCAAGACACTCACAGATGCTTTGGAAGATGTGCTCTTACGAGCAGGGTTAAAAATCCATAATTGCTGAATCATTGGAGTGAGAGCACATGCAGATGCAATGCTTTGATTTAGTGTTTGGCTTGGATTTGAGTATGAAGATACTGAAAATTACTGACAATTTAAGTAGAACATTACAACGTTCATCAATATCAGCAGCTGATGGGCAGGAGGTGGCAGAATTAAAAGTGTGCACTTTACAGGGCATGAGAGCAAAGGAGTATTTCATCTTGCTTTATGATACAGTTAAAAAATCCAGTGAACGATATGGTACAGAAATACCCATCCTTCCTAGGAAATGAAAAGCCCCTATTCGTTTTGAAGATGGCACTGGTGATGGATTCCATTGTGCATCATTATCGTCTGCAGTACTATGAAGCCCTTGACAGCACCATTGCTGGAATAAAGAATAGATTTAATCAGCCTGGTCATATTATAAAGTGTAGAAAATTTGCTTCTCAATGCTGCAAACAAAACTCTCTTTGAGGAAAAGATTACTTGGATTCAAATCTTCTTTCAGCTTAGCTACATGTTTTTAGCACAGCTATCAAGACTGAAGCAATTGACACAGTAACACGCACCTCAGTTTCACTTCGTGTCTGTATTCAGTTCCTATGTGATCTTTCACCAGCAAAATGCTGAGTTATTTTTCAGTGAAATTTGCCGTCAGGCTAAAGTGGTGCTAGTTATGCCAGCTACTAATGCTGTTAGCGAGAGCTGCTTTTCAGCAATGAGTCGCTTGAAATCATATTTACGGAGCAGTATGGGTCAGAGCAGGCTCAACCACATAATGATCCGGAGCATTTACAAAGAGGAGGTTGAAGATATCAACATAGACCTACTTGGTGATGAGTTTATTCGAGGCAGTGAACATCGTTTACACTATTCACTAGTTAGAACTGAGTATTTGCATTGTGCATGTAACACTGTTCATCTTTATCTCTTACGTACTTAATTTCACAAGTGAGTATGACACTTAGTGATGAATTACAGCTCAGTCCGGTGTGTCATTAATTATAAGCAACTTTGCATGCTACAACTAACCTGTGGAAAAAAAAAAAACCTTTTCCGAGGAAATCTAAAAATTCAGAATAGCCTTGATCATTCATTAGCAGTATTCATTTTGCTAGTATAAAATTTCTAGCCTCCACATCCACCAACTACTGCCGGTTGTAACTTTTTTTTGCATTGTATACCTATGAGCAATGTAGATACTATTTAAAAGGCCTCCTGGCCGTTGCTTATTTGCGTAGTTTTTGGAGTTTTTTCAATGCAAAAAGAGTTGGCTTCTGGGGCTCCACCCCAGACCCCGATGGGGGAGCTTATAGCGCTCCCCCATACCCCCTAGCTGGGTGAGAGGGGTACCCCCCTTCGCACGCAAATTCCTAGATCCACCCTGTAGTCTGCGGGACGAATGCTAAACAGCTTCCGCCGCCCCTCATTCTGCCGCATGTGGGCATGGTTAATTAGTCTGAAGAACAGAAGCAATCAAACAGTAAGTGATCAAATAACGAATGGGATAGATATCAGATCTACCATTTTACAAGTACTTTAAACCCTAGGCAATGTTGTGCTGCTGTCCCCTCACAAAGCTGCACTTCCTTCTTCATCCTCATCAATGGACTGTCCAAGTTATTCAGCATCTGCACGAATACCTGGACAATCCATCAAAGTTAAGATGAAGGAAGTGCTGTTTTTGCGAGAGAACAGCAGTACTACATTGCCTAGGGTGGATCCCTTGTTAAATCCAGATCATACAGACAAGCTGAAGCAAGACGCAGCCATATAGAGTTTGGCACATCCCTGATGGTGCGCATGGCATGAAAGGAGATAAAGCCATGTTGGAATACTTCCCCTTTCACTAGAGTCTGAGGTATATATGACATTGTAACTGTATGCTAGCTTACATTTCAGCATGATGCGTACTGTGTGTATGCATATATGCGACGTGAATATAGATCTTTATAAACCGCTTCCTACTCTTCTGTAGTCCTCCTCCCCCTCCCCCCCCCCATCCCAATGCCCTGCCTTTCTTTCTTTGCACATTTAATTGTCTATAAAATTCTTTGTTCATGCAAACATTCACACATTCACGCAATGATTAATTAGTCAGCAGTGTTGGCAAGTATAAAGGTTACAAAAAATGCCGTCTTTAGTACCAAAAAATAATGGCAGGTACACAAAATGACAACTCAATTGTTTTATTCTGCCATTAGTGTCGTTATATGACAGAATAGGTTTCGATAATTAAGTGTATTACGAATGACATTTGCAAGTAGTAGGGGATATATTTAAAGATAGGCATGTATGGGTTACAGCCAAAATGCTTCATTTGGATCAGTACACACACGGTTAGGTGGGTGAAGCCAAATTCTTAATTAGAGCACCCCGCCCCCTCCATCAACACTAGCTACATTTTCCCATGCATTGGCATCTTACTGAAGACCAATAGTTTTGGCTCTATACAATGTGAAATGTTTGAGAATGTAATTAATGTAGCATTTAGATCAATTGATTTTTGCAGCAAGCTCTTTTCTCCTAGCTACCACATGATTGTAATGGATACAGCAGAACTAATGCAACCGGTCTGGAATGTAAGCTTTGAATATAATTGCAGTAATACAATTGTAATGATGACGTAAACAGTCGCGCATCTCCAGACATAGAGAGACGCGCATCTGAGAGTCCTTTGACCCCTCTATTCATGTGAAACTATATATTGCCGTATTTTTTTGTATATTGACTGTCTGTATTAGTGTGCTTGTGGTTGTACCGAACTCTGCTACTATTAAACTTGGCCGCGTTACATTGGCGTAGTCGGCAGAGCTGTACCATGTCCTCCAAGCCGCTACTTATTCCAGAGCCCTTTAGTGGTGACTGCGGAAACTGGCAAGAATGGATTGACCATTTTGAAAGCGTCGCGGTTGTCAACAAGTGGGACACCGACGGAGATAAGTTGAAATGGTTGAGGGTACGCTTGACGGGGAAGGCTCATACTGTATTTATGAAGCTGCCAGAGAACACGCGGAAAGACTACGGTAGAGTGTGTAAAAGCATTGAAAAAGCGTTTTTTTCCCGATAGCAAAAAGGAGCTTTACGTGGCGGAGTTGCATACGCGGGCAAAGCGGGACGACGAGGACTGGGCATCATTTGGTGACGCCTTAAGGGTTTTATCCGATAGGGCTTACGCAGACTTGGAAGAGAGAGCGCGCGAACGTCTGGCTCTCAACCAGTTCCTGTCACAGATTGAAAAACCCCCAGGTTGCTTTTGGAGTTAAGCAGAAGCGACCCCAAAACGTTGAGGAAGCTGTCACTGCCACCATCGAATTGGAATCTTATCTAAGAAGCTCAGGTCCAATCACTGGTAAGTCCCACCGTGTTATTTCCGTCACTCAGCAGCAGCCAGCCGAGGATGATGAGCGGGCAGAGGCAGTCGCGAGTGTGGCCTCCTCGACGGAAAACGACCTACTGGGCATCATACAGACAATTAGCGAACGGCTCCATAGACTGGAATCGTCCATACAGACTGGGAGGGCCCAAGCTATCGACAAGGAACCAGGCAAACGGAACCGAACAGTGATTTGTTGGAACTGCGGAAGAAAGGGTCACATAGCACGGTTTTGTAGAGACCCACCTGCCAAGCAGCAGCAGGAAAACTCCAACCCCTCAACGGCAAGGGCCAGCCGTACGAGGGAAGACATATAGAGGCCCGCAGTGATAAATTGGCTATACCCACCCTTGCAGTGACCCTTGGTATGAGTTATCGTATATGCGCTTCCATTTGTTCTACCCCTGTAGAATGTCTGATTGATACAGGTGCTGCAGTTTCTCTTCTCAGTGTGAACGTATGGCAAAGAGTAGCTGGGTGCGGCAGAGTTTTGCCACCTATAGAAAAATGGACGGGCCAGACACTTGTTGGTGTGAATGGCAGTGCATTGTCAGTAAAAGGTGTTGCAGGTTTACCATTGTCCCTGGAAGGTAACATATTCAATGTACCATTTGTAGTTACTGATGACATTCTGGTGGAAGCGATACTTGGACTAGACTTTGTCGAGTCCAATCACTGTGTGATTGATTGTGGTCATAGAAATCTAACCTTCCCTTCCAGAAGGCTGTCACTAAAACTCCTCCCACAAGGCAGTTCAAAGACAGGAAAAAACATTGCAGTTGGACTAATCTTGACACAAAAGGTTACAATCCCGCCTGCCAGTGAGATAGAGGTTATGGCTGCACTAGAAGATACAACCAGCAGGAAGGGAACTTGGATTGTTGAAGGTAATAGAGCAGGTAGGTATGGAGTTATGGTGGCTCGTTCTGTGGTGTGTCCTACCAGCCAGGCAGTGCCTGTACGCCTACTCAATCCAAGGGAAGAATCAGTTGTGGTAAGGAAGGGAGTGCAAATAGCAAGAATGGAACAGTTAGATGATATGTGCGTGGGAAATGTCTTGCCTGCCCCCACGTCACCCTCAGAAGCATCCCCCAAGGACAAGGACATGCTATGGGATATGGTTTGCAAGGTTGGCAATCATGTCTCTTCCGCTGAGAAAGAAAAATTGTATTATTTGCTGCTGGAGTACAGTGATGTATTTTCTCTCTCCAATGACGGATTAGGGCTGCACCAGCCTTTCAAAACACAGAATCAACACAGGAGATTCTCTACCCAGTCCACATTCCACCTCGCAGGATTCCCCATGACTCGTAGAGAAGAAGTGAGGAAGCTGTTGCAAGACATGTTGGCAAAGGGGGCAATTCAACCATCAGACAGCCCGTGGTCCTCTCCCATTGTCCTAGTTACAAAAAAGGATGGATCCACAAGGTTCTGCGTCGATTATCGAAAGGTAAACGCAGTCACTAGAAAAGATGCATACCCTCTTCCCCGCGTGGATGATACATTGGATACTTTGGCTGGCTCAAAGCTGTTTTCAACATTGGACTTAGCCACTGGTTACTGGCAGGTAGAGGTTGCTGATGAAGACAAAGAGAAAACAGCTTTCTCAACTCCAGAAGGTCTCTACCAATTTGAGGTGATGCCATTCGGGTTATGTAATGCGCCAGCAACGTTTCAACGTCTTATGGATAAAGTGTTAAGCGGGTTGAAGTGGTACAGTTGCCTGGTATACATAGATGATATTGTAGTGGTTGGTGACAGTTTTGAGAATCACCTGTACAATTTGGTGGGTGTATTGAAAAGGCTTAGGGAGGCAGGACTGAAGGTAAAACCCTCAAAGTGTAGTCTATGTCAAAGAGAAGTCCAGTATCTTGGACATGTGGTTTCAACAGAAGGGATTTCTACAGACCCAACTAAAGTAGAGGCAATATGCAATTGGCCAACTCCAACATGTAAGCAAGAAATTCAACGTTTTCTAGGCCTGGCCAATTACTATAGGAGGTTTATTAAAAACTTTTCCTCTATTGCTAAACCATTGCAACGCCTAACAGAAAAAAATAATATGTTCCATTGGAATGAGTTGTGTCAGAGTGCCTTTGATGAGCTTCGCAGATGTCTTGTTTCCTCTCCAGTCCTGGCATACCCTGACTATTCAAAATGTTTTGTCTTAGACACTGATGCAAGTGATGTAGGGATAGGGGCAGTGCTATCACAACCTTCTGAAGATGGGTCTGAACGTGTAATAGCATATGCTAGCCGTTCCCTTAGCAGGCAGGAACAAAGATATTGTGTGACTCGTAGAGAACTGATGGCAGTGGTGGAGTTTACACACCATTTTAGGCCATACCTACTGGGTAGACAGTTTACTCTAAGGACCGACCATGGTTCTTTAGTTTGGTTGCAAAATTTTAAGGAACCTGAAGGGCAACTAGCCCGCTGGTTGGAAAGGCTACAAGAATTTGACTTTGTGGTCATTCATCGTCAAGGTACCCAACATTGCAATGCAGATGCCCTTTCCAGAATCCCATGCAGGCAATGTGGTCGTGTCGACCAAGGAAAGGAGGTTGAAGTTAGTGCATCTGTGAGTGTATTGCCAGCCTTTCCCTTCCAATACTATTCTTTAGAGGACATGCAGAGATTACAAATGGAGGATGCTTCAATCAACCCAGTATACCAGGCGGTGCGGCATGGTCAAACACCTCCTTTAGATGTCTCCAAAACCTGGAGTAGGGAAAGTCGTCTTCTCCTCCAGAAGTGGCAACTTCTGTGTATCAAAAACAGCGTGCTGTGGAAACGGATCGATGATGGAGATGATGGACTCCAACTTGTGTTGCCCTCTAAACTTCAGGCTAGTGCAATACGTGATCTCCATGAAGGTGCTGTGGGGGGACACCTTGGGGAGGAGAAGGTGTTGTCTCGCTTAAAAGAACGCTTCTACTGGCCAGGATGTGCAGAAGCAGCGAGAAAGCTGGTGTAAATCCTGTTTGACCTGTGCCACCAGAAAAATGACAATTCCCAAAAGGAAGGCTTATTTGCAGTCCATCCAGTCTGGATACCCTATGCAGTTGGTGAGTATTGACATTTTAGGCCCTTTACCAGTGACAGAGGAAGGAAATAAGTATGTGTTGGCAGCTGTAGACCACTTCACAAGATGGGTGGAAGCATTTCCAATCCGGAATTAAGAAGCCACAACAGTTGCCAAGAAATTAGTAGATGAATTGTTTTGCCGGTTTTCTCCCCCAGAACAATTGCACTCTGACCAGGGCCGACAGTTCGAATCAGAATTGATAGAGGAAATATGCAAGCTTTTGGAGATCAGAAAGTCACGTACGACACCCTACCACCCACAGGGTAATGGCATGGTCGAAAGATTTAATAGAACACTCTTGGACATGTTGGCAACTACTGCACACAACCATCCATCGGACTGGGATCTCTATATCCGGAAGGTTTGCCTTGCATACAATTCCAGTATCCACTCTTCTACAGGGTTTAGCCCATTTTTTCTTATGTTTGGGCGGGAAGTGAAATTGCCGATAGATTTAATGTATGGTTCTAATCCTATTGAACAGACTTACACTTCCCGAGTATGTGCAGAAGCTGAAGGATGGCTTAGAAAATGCATACTGTCTAGTGAGAGAACGATGTGAGGCAGAACATAAGAGGCAGAAGAGTATTTATGATGAGAAGGTCCACGGTAAACCATTTAACTGTGGTGATTTAGTGTGGCTGTACTCACCAGCTGTTGCGCGAGGTAAGTCTAGAAAATTTCACCATCCGTGGAAGGGTCCATTCAAAGTCGTCGAGCGTGTGGCAGAATGCACATATAAAATAAAATGCATTAAGGGGACTAAAACGCAGTGTGTTCATTTTGACAGGCTCAAACCAGCAGTGGCAACATCAAACCCCGTACGAGAAGACTTGGTTGCAGTGCCGACGTCGACATCTACCAAGACAGCGAGTCCAGATACTGTACCTCTGGAGTGGGCAGATGAAATACTTAGCCTGGATAGTGATGACGAGGAGGCTGAGGAGCTTGATCACAGGGTTGCAGACGACGGAATTATGGAAGCTGTCCCTGGACCTGAACCTGCTGCTGTAGAGCTCCCTGCACCTGCAGCTGCTGCAGAGCTGCCACGACGTTACCCCATGCGAAACAGGCAACCCCCAGACCGCTATGGGCCCTACCTGCAGCATTGATGGGAGGGAGTGGTGTAATGATGACGTAAACAGTCGCGCATCTCCAGACATAGAGAGACGCGCATCTGAGAGTCCTTTGACCCCTCTATTCATGTGAAACTATATATTGCCGTATTTTTTTGTATATTGACTGTCTGTATTAGTGTGCTTGTGGTTGTACCGAACTCTGCTACTATTAAACTTGGCCGCGTTACACAATAAACATCAAGGTGAATGTTGATTTCACCGTTTCATTAATGCAAATCAATTCTCGTTACACTGCGTCTATACAGACCATGAAGGATGAATTGCATAAGTACGCACACTCATAATGCAGTCGCATACCCTGATCAAAACGTAAAGAATTAGTCGTGTACTTCTTCTACACTACAATATTGCAGTGCTCTGCTCAAAATAGCGGGCGAACGTCGGTCAATTTCTAACCAAATCATCCATTTGACAGGCCCGTAGCCAGGGGGGGTTCGAACGAACCCCCCCTCAGGGGGAAAAGGTCCAATTATGTGGAAGTACGGTAAAGGTCCCAGCCACTCTATAAGGCGATTAGGCGATTCCTGGGCGGCTAGGCCAATCCAGTCCTGGTCTTTCCCGCATTTAATAATATGGTCTTGATTCATGTTTACTTCTAGTTATGATAAAATGAAAATTTATTATTAATTTACACAGTAATTTTAATTCATACTCAAAACTCGCGCGCGTGCGCCGATTGAAAATGCCGGGTAGCTCCCAGCAAAAAAAAAGAGAGCGTGAACGAGCCGCTGCCTTGTGCCAGAAGCTTGATGTGTTCTTACCAACTGCAAAACGAAAGGCAACGGGCGATGGGCAACAGTCGGACCTTTAGTCACAGAAACAAATTCTGCCACAGCGGCAGCCACAGAGGAAATCGAATGTAGCGATCACTCTGATAAGTGCGAAACTACATGTAGTGAAATGGTTGCGCCAGATTCGAACGAGCCTGAAATCACTACACAGCAAGGTGCATCCACTATGAATATCCGAAATATGACTTCAATACATGTAGAAAGGAATATTGAAGAACCAGATCTGGAGGTGTTAAGTGTTCCCCGGAGAGATGATAACACAGGCATCACAGGGGGGCAATTGTCACTTGATATCGGCGATCTGGTTTCTTCTTGCACAACAGGGGTCGATCTTTCCCTGAAAGTACAAGCCCTGTCAAAGTGTGACAAGTTTGCGTACCTGCGCCGACATTCTAGGCCGGACCCACACTTCATATTTCCTAAAACATTCACTGGGGGATGCAAGCGTAGCTTATCCATGTCTGGCTGGCTCAGCATAAGTGGCTGTGCTACAGCACTAGGTTGAATGGTGCTTTTTACCTGCCATGTTTGCTATTCAATGGTATGTCAGACTCTACTGGCAAGGTTTCTGGTTCACTTGTAACCAAGCCATTTCAGGCATGGCAGAAGAAGTCAGAAAAGTTTGCAAACCATGAGAAGACTAGCTACCATCAGTGCTCTCTTCAAATGGCAGAGCAGCTTCTGCACTCTGTGGAACATCCTGAGAGAAACATTCCAGCACAGTTCAGCTCTAGGAGAGCTGACAACATTGCCAGGAACAGAGGTATTTTGAGGTCTGTGGCTAGTGCAGTTTTGTTTTGTGCAAAGCAATGCATTGCACTGCGAGGAGATGCTGAGCAGCTGGATACTCCAGGAAACCCTGGTAACTTCCTAGCTCTACTGAAGCTACTGGCAGTGAATTATCACCAACTTCACCAACATCTTCAATCTCCTGCTATGCGGACATAACCCACATGTCTCCTCAGACCCAAAATGAGCTCATTGAAGTAATGGGGAAACACATTGGCAATTATATTTACTAAATTACAATGAAGAGTTATAAAGCGGAATGAGTGTACTGGTACATGTGTGCAAATTGGTTTGCATTCAGTTGCAAAATGAATGTTTTCATAAGCTTCCGCGCTTCGCGCGGGAGGGGCCACATCCCCCTCCTGCACCCACCCTCTTTTGGTGATCCACGCCCACTTTAGGTCCACATTTATTATTTTCGAACCCCCCTTTTCCCGACCTGGCTACGGGCCTGCGTTTGACCGCGCAATGTACATTCATGCTCGCTTGTCTTCAGTGCATTCGTTGTCATTACTTAGCAGGCTGTTTGTTTTGGGAGTACTAAATCAGTTGTTGATAGCCAAACACTTGTGAATATAGTACATAGATTTAGTGATAAGTATGTGGTGGTTCTTTTAAACCCACAATAGTTCCTCTTAAATGTGGTGCGTATAAGATGTGATTTGCCAAACCTAAGTGAGAATGCTTTTGACTTAAGCTTGTAACTTCCTGTTTGCTATTTCAATGTCACGATGAATTCTTGAGCCAAAATGTCTGCCCAAAGTTATTACTGGCCTGCTAAATAACCAATCAAATCTTAATACTTATTTTGAGCGCGGACATGTATCCATTTGCTGCAGTGAGGTCTGGGTACCATATAGCTATCAATTTAACGTACCTGAAATGTGGTATACGGAATTGAAGCCGATTCCGAACTTGCCCACCTTGAACGGATCTTCGGCCTTGTTGCTCATCTGAAGGTTCTGTATGCCTTCCCAGTCATTGTCCTCGAATTGCGCGTCGTTGAAGGCCAGTAGGGCAGGTCCCTGGTGTCCCGCGAGATGCCTGTGCACCAGACTCTGTGTGCCGTGTTGGCGGTGGTCGAGGTAGAAGCGGACTGTGCGCGCCCTAGCGTCGTCTGCGTTCTGAATTATTTCCTGAAATGATGCGAAGGAAGAAATACGATGGCGAACGTAAACGCGGGTCGCGGGGGGAGGGGATTGGGGTAGGTGTATGGAGACATGTGTTCAGAACCATGATTTACTCTTGTCTCACTTTGAATATCTGCCCGTCTGGATAGCGTTCGAGGATATTTCTGATTAGTACCGATAGAGGTGGACGCTTCTGTCCGAACTCGTAACCCTGAGGTTCCTGCTCATCGGCGGCCATTCACTACATTAGTAGAGAACCGTTTCCACTGTGTCTATATAAGAGCATACAACTAACCACAACTGCGCAAGCGCACAAGTCAGAAGATTTCGGAGAAAAGGTGCATGTACAGTATAGACGGCGTCTAACAGTATATTCATCGTTGAACGAACCATGCAGAGATCGTAGCCAAGGCGACCTATTGTATTCATGTATAAGCCATATTATCAGGGCTTCTGAGAACTAGAACTCGTTGCAAGATTGCTCAATAACCGGGGATGATTATCTCTGCTTGGCCAGTTTATCTATATGATTAAAAGTACACTAAGCAGAGATGGCGCCAATAGCTCTCCTCGAGAATTGTACTGGTAATGAGTCCAGTCATCGATTCTTGCTGTGGAATAGGTATGAAGCTACTTGAATATGTATATATGGCCATATCACGTTGCACAAATATACATGTATTTAGAACTACGTATATACTCGCAGTGTTTTTAAAGTGTTGGCATGTCAAAGTTTTCTTTCTCATCCTAGGAGTATCATGTTTTAACTTTAATACAATACTGCCACTTGCTAATCACTATTTCACTATGCATATGGATATAGCATATACATGTACTGACATACCCGCTGCATTGGTTCACAATCAATTGCTGTGTGTATTATTTGTTATGTGTCACACATAAAATAATATTAACAATAATTATCTGATTAATTAGCAACGTGTATACTGACCGGTATACAAATTGTCCTAGATGGATTACATCACCGCTATGCGGAAAGAGGGTCTGGGAAAAATTGTAACAGTGCGTATTGTCATTTCGCGCAGGCTGAAATGTCCATAAAATGATGTGGTGAAGGAATATTGTTGAGTGTATTGTATTTATGCGATTGTAATGCAAGGGAAGTACAAAACATCGACTGCAACTATATGTCTATGTCTATAATGACATAGCCTCTCGTTCCCACGACCGTAAATATTAAACCTCTTCCCCTTTCCCCCCCCCCCTCTCTCTCTCTCTCTCTCTCTCTCCTCTCTCTCTCTCTCTCTCTCTCTCTCTCTCTCTCTCTCTCTCTCTCTCTCTCTCTCTCTCTCTCTCTCTCTCTCTCTCTCTCTCTCTCTCTCTCTCTCTCTCTCTTCTCAACTGTGCTCAGCAGCTAGGTATGTTCAGGTTGTCTTTCCACCTACAAATTCTATTCCTTGGGTGATGATAAAATGCCATTGCAGAGAGACCAGATGGTGGTGTGCAATAAGAAAAACACACATTCTTTTTTTTTCTCTTCTAGTAACATACAGTACACAACAGAAACCAAAACTGTTAAACCACACACAGAGCTTGAACATAATTCTCAGGGAAGAGCCCCTCCTCGTTCCCAGACCTTCCATACAACCAGCCGTCATTGTCCTTCCGCTCCATTAGCACAATCTAAGGGAACAGAAGGCACACATTGCTAGCATACATGTAACATGTAGAATCTTGTACTCTGAAACAACATTATGTAATTCTAACATGAAATGAAACACATTCATCACCATTTTGAATATGCATGCACATTTCGCATGTGTGAATACCTCCACTTGGGGATTGTATTGGCCAATAAGAAAACAGCTACATGACCCACATCATTATAGTGGAAGTGTGTGTATGTGCAGAGTCAGTACAGAACACCACATAATTAAATTGTGTTGTAAACATGACCAGATCTGTTGGCTGGTACCAGTGGCAGATGGAAATAATAATAATTGTCCACTATCAATCGCCATATGAGTAATTTCCTGGACCCCCAAATCCAATAATGCAGCCTGGAGGACACAGGCATCATGGCAATAGTAACCAAGATGGCCAGTTAGAAGTTCTCTATCTTCCATACTAATATGGTCACTTCAAAGCAATGCAAGGTCAATAGGTATTCGTCATCAGTGTACAAACAAAGAAGAATACTGTGTGCCACACCCACAGTGTTACATAATGGTGCCACACCCACAGTGTTACATAATGGTGCCACACCCACAGTGTTACATAACGATGCCACACCCACAGTGTTACATAATGGTGCCACACCCAGTGTTACATCATGTTGCCACACCCACAGTGTTACATCATGGTGCCACACCCTCAGTGTTACATCATGGTGCCACACCCACAGTGTTACAAAATGAATTCTCACCTGCCCTTCAGAGAGAGCAAGCTCGCCGGCAGAAGAGGGAACAAAGCCATAAAGTGCCTTCATTACTGTCTGACCTGAGGCTGCACTCTATGGGGGGAAGTGAGTGTGTGTGTGTGTGTGTGTGTGTGCATGTGTGTGTGTGTATGTGTGCATGTGCGTGTGTGCATGTGTGTGTGTAATATACGTTCACTACAAATATAAGCAGCATCAACTCACCATGACATAGGAAGCAGGGAAATATCCTTTTCTATCTCTTATTCGTCCCTGCAACAAAAACAGAAGGCAATATACAATTAAATTAAATGTAAAGTGCTGAAGCCATTTCATTTAATCACCATCTCCCTTAGCAACACTGCTAGAGCCCAGGGATATCTTTTATTTGCTACTGCTAGACCACCACTTCATGCAGATAAGTGATCCCCACACCAGTGGACTGAGGTAGCCAAATGACGCAAGGTAATAAGCACACACCTTCCACCAGTCCTGGCTTGCTGTGTTGATAAGCTCTATGATATCTCCACATCTGCAAAATCGGAAACAGCAAGTATCCAAGGGAGGAGTGTGGAAGAAGAGAGAAGAGAGGTGTGGTATGGGAAAGAAAGTGCAATGTGGGAGAAGGAGGGGGTTGGTGTGAGAGAGAGGGTATGGTATAGGAATAGAATGGTACACACAATCGTTAGACAACACAATTCGCCCATACAAAGTACACAATGACACACACGTGAACACATATTACACCCTCTATGTGCATGCATACATACATGCACACTGCACGCAATGTGCTCACGATCAATATGTACTCACTTCAGATCTAAATCATTAGGGTTGACTTTGGAGTAATCATAAAGAACCACACAGTAATCTGTCTGCTCCAGAGTGTTATCAAAACTAGAGTGCATAAACTCCTGTTCAATTTTGGACTGCAAGAAAGAACAAAAGATATGTGTTGACAACAACTTACTAAAACACAGGCAATCATGTGTTAAAGCAGTTTTAGCATGTAACAAGAAGTGCATGGCATATGACAGGATGTGGATGGCATGTGACAGGATGTGGATGGCATGTGACAGGATGTGGATGGCATGTGACAGGAAGTGGATGGCATGTGACAGGATGTGGATGGCTTGTGACAGGATGTGGATGGCATGTGACAGGATGTGGATGGCATGTGACAGGATGTGGATGGCATGTGACAGGATGTGGATGGCATGTGACAGGATGTGGATGGCATGTGACAGGATGTGGATGGCATGCATCTGGTCCCATGGGCATGGTACCGACATCTCTAATGTAGGCAATGTTTAAAATGCATGAAAATATAACCTCAAAATATTTTTGTACACTGCTTTAATTGTGATACATTTTCGTACAGATGAGCTCGTACAAATTTTCTTGTGGTACAAAAATACGGGGAATGTTTGTACATGGATTAAGTTTGAAAATCAGAGGACACATCAATACAACACCATGGCATGTAGGCACATGGCATGTAGGCACATCGCATGTAGGGCACATAGCATGTAGGGCACATGGCATGTGGGGCTCATGGTATGTAGGGCACATGGGATGTAGGGCACATGGGATGTAGGGCACATGGGATGTAGGGCACATGGGATGTAGGGCACATGGGATGTAGGGCACATGGGATGTAGGGCACATGGATGTAGGCACATGGGATGTAGGGCACATGGGATGTAGGGCACATGGATGTAGGGCACATGGGATGTAGGGCACATGGGATGTAGGGCACATGGGATGTAGGGCACATGGGATGTAGGCACATGGGATGTAGGGCACATGGGATGTAGGGCACATGGGATGTAGGGCACATGGGATGTAGGGCACGCACATGGATGTAGGCACATGGGATGTAGGGCACATGGGATGTAGGGCACATGGGATGTAGGGCACATGGGATGTAGGGCACATGGGATGTAGGGCACATGGGATGTAGGGCACATGGGATGTAGGGCACATGGGATGTAGGGCACATGGGATGTAGGGCACATGGGATGTAGGGCACATGGGATGTAGGGGCACATGGGATGTAGGGCACATGGGATGTAGGGCACATGGGATGTAGGGCACAGGGATGGTGCACATCATACATGTAATTGCATGCATAGACAGACAGAAGGGACTGCCAAACTACACAATGCCAGGGCAGATTCTCTCCAACAATAAGTATTCAACCACAGAGTGGGTTAGTGACTGGCTTACCACTCTGCTATATTCCAAAGATGGTCCTCTGGGTGGGGCTAGAGAAGGAGAAGAGGTGGTGGAGAGGAATCTGATATGCAAACTATACATGTTCAAGTAATACTACCAATGAACACAATGTGTTTGAATAGGTAATAACTGGCACTAAAATGAGGTAATTAAATGGCATGTTGTATGTACAAGTCACACAACAAATCAACTAATACCAAAGAACAATCAATGCAGCTTCTAGCACCAGGCACAATCAATGCAGCTTCTAGCACCAGACACAATCAATGCAGCTTCTAGCACCAGACACAATCAATGCAGCTTCTAGCACCAGACACAATCAATGCAGCTTCTAGCACCAGGCACAATCAATGCAGCTTCTAGCACCAGACACAATCAATGCAGCTTCTAGCACCAGACACAATCAATGCAGCTTCTAGCACCAGACACAATCAATGCAGCTTCTAGCACCAGACACAATCAATGCAGCTTCTAGCACCAGGCACAATCAATGCAGCTTCTAGCACCAGACACAATCAATGCAGCTTCTAGCACCAGACACAATCAATGCAGCTTCTAGCACCAGACACAATCAATGCAGCTTCTAGCACCAGGCACAATCAATGCAGCTTCTAGCACCAGGCAGTGCTTCATAATTGAGTGTTCTACACTGAAACTATTTATTTCAACCCGCTAAATAGAGCTTTATTGAGGTTGATGTAATGAAACCGATAAACAGTTCTTCCTTATTAGCCAAAGACTGCATGTATAGCTACTTCAATCAACTGACTTCCATTTGATTTTAGAGAAGGTTTGAATATAATCCATTTGCATAAATACCGTAAGCAATACAATTTACGCCATCATTTAGGTACTATAACTAACTATTTCAATTAGACAGTGGTGAGTGTTAAAAATTTTGTGTTCTGCCATGAACACCTGCACATGCGTCTCATTGCCAAGGAGATCATGTGACAATCATGTGATCACCACATGCACTTGTTGCTCACGTTTTGGTGCAGCATCAGGGGATGACCCCTCCCCCCTGTCATGCGTGGCAGGTATCTCGTAGAATGCCTCTTCGTCTGTAGGGAGAGTTATCCCTTATTAGTGCACAACATGCCAATCCCTTATTAGTGCACAACAACACCATCACAATTCTCACAATAAATTATAATCCAGTGTAATGTGCCTCATTCATTTCAATATACGATAATCAACACATTGAATGACACAGCACACCATCACATGCACTAGCACACATCACATACACTAGCACACATCACATACACTAGCACACATCACATACACTAGCACACATCACATACACTAGCACACATCACATACACTAGCACACATCACATACACTAGCACACATCACATACACTAGCACACATCACATACACTAGCACACATCACATACACCAGCACACATCACATACACTAGCACACATCACATACACTAGCACACATCACATACACTAGCACACATCACATACACTAGCACACATCACATACACTAGCACACATCACATACACTAGCACATATCACATACACTAGCACACATCACATACACTAGCATGCACACTAGCACACATCACACACACTAGCACACATCACATACACTAGCACACCACTCCAATCTCACCATCAACATCTGCATCATCAGCAACCTGACTGGCTCTCTTGGACAGCAACATCTTTGAGAAGCGCTTTGGAACTGAGGTGATACGAAATTTAAACGATCATGTTTTTGAACAATACATGTAGCAAGATGAGGGAGAGGGATAGAGGGAGTAAAGGAAAGGTTGCAAAAATGGCTGCCAAATAGTGTCAGGAAGATACATGTAGGAAGTCTCAGTTCTAATACAACATAAAATGACTGTCTTACTGTACCTGCTGAAAACATTCCAGTACTCTTGGTAGGAGCAACCTGCAGGATATGAACAAAGAGACATTATGTCACACAAATACACACCCACCTTCCACCTCTCTACTACACACAACATCACAATTGAGGGCCTTTGCGCAGCCATTCATGCATACCTACTACCTCAGCCACACCCACATGCACACTCTTCACACAACTACACACACCCATATTTATACACACCACAAAAGCACGTACACTCACACACCTATACACATACTATACACACCCAGAAACATCACACACAAACAAACATACTCCACAGACCCACATACACATACACATACACATACACACACCACTCCACAGACCCACACACACACACCACTCCACACACACACACACAGCAACACACACCACTCACACATATCCTCACAGAGACACACACACACCACTCACCCCACTGCAAAAAGGGATGTACTGCTGACACTTGTGGTGGACAGAGACCTTGCACACTTTACACTTCAGTCCTTTTGTGATGGGAGCTGTATCAGATTAAGAGTAGAAGGTTGTAGCTTCACACATGGCAACACAACACCTGTACACCTCCCTCCTCCTCCCCTCTCCTCCTTCCCACCTCTTCCTCCTCCCCTCTCCTCCTTCCCACCTCTTCCTCCTCCCCTCCTCCCCTCTTCTCCTTCCCACCTTATCCGCCTCCCCTCCTCATAGGATATTAAGATCACTATAACATACATGTATATACTGCACACCAGCACACTCCCAAACAACACACTAATATGCACATACACCATACACCCCACACTCTCACACACACACACATACATACACGCAAGCTCATGCATACACTTCTTCAAGGGATTCGCTTTTTGTGCTTTGCCAAGTTATCCCGAACTAATTTTATTTTTCCATCTGAATGTCATTCTGATCTCATTCCTGTTATCGTGTGACCTCGTAAGGAGGCTTGCCTATGTTCAACTAAGAACAGCGTCCAGTTCCCATTCAGTTGGGTTTATGTTTTGCCCACCTGATGCCACACATGAGCCATTGTGGGGCCCCTTCTCTAAATTATGACAGAAATACGATGAATAGAGGCAGTGGTTGCTCATCAAATCATGTCAGTGTTAACCCTTGCCACACTGATACATCTCTTCATGATACATCTCTTCATGATACACCTCTTCAAGCTCCCGCTATTTGCGTGGGGCACCTACATGTTGTGCATCAAAAATGTGAAAGTAGGTGCTCAGTTGAACGTGGTGGTTATGGCTTGTGTCTGATAGCAGGCCTGCTATTGTAGGAACAATCCAATACCAACACTTGTTGCCACCTTGGTAGCAACACCTCATTTTCATTATCCCTCTCTTTCCCTATCTTTCTCTGCCACTTCTGGTGCATATAGCATGACAAGGCTGCTTTCCAAATACGGAGAGAACACCACTATCCCACCCAGCTGAGATATCCCACCCAGCTGAGATATCCCACCCAGCTGAGATATTCCACCCAGCTGAGATGTCCCACCCAGCTGAGATATCCCACCCAGCTGAGATATTCCACCCAGCTGAGATGTCCCACCCAGCTGAGATATCCCACCCAGCTGAGATGTCCCACCCAGCTGAGATATCCCACCCAGCTGAGATGTCCCACCCAGCTGAGATGTCCCACCCAGCTGAGATATCCCACCCAGCTGAGATATCCCACCCAGCTGAGATATTCCACCCAGCTGAGATGTCCCACCCAGCTGAGATGATCCCACCCAGCTGAGATATTCCCACCCAGCTGAGATATCCCACCCAGCTGAGATATCCACCCAGCTGAGAGTCATCCAGGAGATACCACCCAGCTGAGATATCCCACCCAGCTGAGATATTCCACCAGCTGAGATGTCCCACCCAGCTGAGATATCCCACCCAGCTGAGATGTCCCACCCAGCTGAGATGTCCCACCCAGCTGAGATATCCCACCCAGCTGAGATATCCCACCCAGCTGAGATATTCCACCCAGCTGAGATGTCCCACCCAGCTGAGATATCCCACCCAGCTGAGATATTCCCACCCAGCTGAGATATTCCACCCAGCTGAGATATCCCACCCAGCTGAGATATTCCACCCTCGATGCCAAAATGTAATGTACTCGTAGAGCGGAATTCTCAATGAATAGCAACTACTTATAATCCAGATACACATATACAAGCAACAACAGACAAATAGACAAGTAGATATCAGAGTGCTTGAGTGCAAGTCTAAAACATAATACACAACAGACAATTATCAGCCATGGCTTTGATTGACTCCATGTGTCCAGGAAACCAATTGGAGCACACAGACTTGAGAAAATTAAATACTGATTGCATCACAGCACACGTGAGAAAGGAAGATAAAAGAAGTACGAGATAGGAACCATCGCGTGCAGTGTATTCACGGTCACTTCAAGGAACTAAATAGCATTGCCACACTCAGATCATCTTTTTTTTGGCTTGCTGATTTTCTATTCCTCTATCTTCCTCCCACACTCCCTCACATGTTTGCCTGATTTCATTTTATAGCTATTTCATATGAGATATAAATTTTTTATAAAAAGTGTCAATTAATTAACAAGCTGACTCATAGGACCACCCAAAGGCCTCAGCCATCTGGTGCCAATATTGAGGCCAAGTTTTACGAGTGGTTTCAATATTGTCAATGACAAGGCTCATACCATCACACCTTGTTTCTGATTGAGCTACATAAGCTCCAAGAAGAGAAAAACTCATGGCGATACGATGATCGTTGTTGGGATCAATTCGAACCACACCTTCCCAACTGGCAGGGCTTCCAATCCATAGCTCATTGTAGTTTGATGAGACAGAAGTAGCCACACCACACCTCCTCAAATGTTCCATGGTGATACGCACGCGCTCGCACTCTTTGCTGTTCTGAGACGAGATGCCAGTCAGTCGAAGAGATGCCGCACAGCCAAACTCGATTAAAATAGGAGCCAGCACAGCAAGCGTCATGAACGTATCTCCACTCTGGGTCAAATCAAAAAACATGTCCTGGCCTGATTTCTGTTGCAATGAGCCATGAAAATACAGCGATGAATTTGCATACTGGACAGTTGCACCTAGTCTTGCAAGAGTATCGATAAAGGCTTTGTCTCCTTGACAAGAATGAGCGCTCATGTTTGAAAGAATAAGCTCTGTCTCGGTCATCATGGCAAAGGCCAGAGGATACGAGGCAGAAGTCAGATCTGGCTCAATCGCCAGTGACAGAGTATAGGGCCCACTCTTCAATCGAGGGGAAGCTGTTGGATGAATAGAAAACCTGAGAGACTCTTCATCTTCCACGCTCACTTGGACTGTGCCTATGTGCATGCGTTGTATCATATCGAGAGTCATTTGAACAAAAGGATAAGAGGGTATATCATCCAATCGCTGAACATTCTTCACAAGAAAAGTGCTCGGTGACTCTAGACTGGCAAATGCCATCAAGAGACCGGAAATGAACTGTGAGCTGCCAAAAGGCGATATTTCCAAAGAGGCATTATCTGATGCTTCCACTAAGCTTGATTCAAAAGGTGTGATTTCTAGTATTGCTATAAAATCACTTTGAACAGCATGAGATGTTTCATGAACCCATACTAATGTGTTTGCCTGTTTGGCATTCATGCACTCGAATATTTGAGCAAAAGGACGTTCTGCCATTCTGACGCTGGACTCAACGACAATCTTCTGAACCCATTTCAACCTCGGCGAAAGACAACACACAGGAATGAGGAATCGAATGACTGTGCCTGCATTGCCAACATACACACGCTTTTCACATTCGGTTGTGCCTGGGACAACTTCCATCCCTTCTTTGTGGCCACTGCTCTCCTCTACCAACATGGGAGGCCTTCGTACACAAAGATGGCCCTCGTCCGTCCATTCAAAAACTGCCAATTTCAGTGTTTTGAGAGCCTGCATCATGAGGTTTGTATCTTCAGAAACGAGCACATGCCTGAGAGTTATGGACTCTGCTGGATCATTGAGACGTAAGGCAGCTAACAAGATAGCTCGATTGGTCATCGATTTCGATCCTGGCACACACATGACTCGTTTGTGAGGTGAAATGAGTTGGAACTTGGCCAGTTTATAGGAATGTGCTAGTACTCTGTGGATACTTTGTTCATCAACAAATGCGACCACAGGCACACCAATTGATTTTAACAGCACCATTTTAAAAACACCCTGCTTTGACCGTTTATCGCGCTTCAAATAAGGTATCAGAGCTGACACTTGATCAAGCTCCAATGGAGGCCAGCCAAGATCACAAATCAAGGCTTTCACACGCTCCACTTGACACTCGTTTAGGTAACCAAGGAGATAAGAAAGTTGCGACTCATAATACATGCCATGTGCAACAGCGCGCCCATGAGTCACGCTCAAATGTGACTCTATGGCATGGCCAATTGTGTGGCCGAAGTTCAAGATATCCCCCTTGTTATGGCACCCTTTCAGATCATCGGAAAAGATGGTTGCTTTTCTGTGAATACTCCAATGAACCCAACGCTCAATCCAATCTGGTGCCTGGCGCCACACGATTGACCAACATGTCTTACTGCATAGACCTTCAAAGTCTTCAAACATTCCCTTGCTAGAGGTCAGGCTTAGCTTTACCATTTCAGACCAGCCTTCGGCCCACAGATGTTCAGGTAGCGTGTCCAAAAAACTCAAATCTACAAGTATTTTTTCAGGGTGCCAAGTGGCACCAATCAGATTTCTACCATAGCCAGGTAAATCAAGTCCAGTTTTGCCACCGATGCTAGTGTCCACCATACACAGCAAGGTGGTTGGTATCGCAAGCCAAGCAACGCCTCGATGATAGCAAGCCGCAACAAAACCAATCACCTCTATTAGTCTGCCTCCCCCTAGTGCAATCAAGAGTGTGTCTCGCCCACATTGAAACTCCATTAATGCGTCTTCTATAGCATCTCGATTGGCTCTTGATTTGATCGGCTTTGTGTCAATGATCAAAGAACTGAACCGTGTTGCTTGGTCAGTAAGACTCTTTTGCAGCTGCTGTTTCAATTCTTCATAATAACTGACACCATTCGTGCGAGAAACTGAAGCGAATTTTTTTTCTGTGATCAACACAATCTTGTCATACATGGTGGATTGTAAAAATACCGTCAGCCTTTCAAGTAAAAATGAATGGCCAATTTCAATGCTGTCTTTTTTGTCAACAATTGAAATCGTGCGTTGGTGTACCATGGGAGTCAGAGTGGCTAAATGAGTAAATAAACGAGAGGACTGATTTGCTTCAAAATATCAAAGGGCAAGTCTTTTTGTTCAGGGGGTTGAAAGGGGGTATGTCACACAAAGTAATGTAAGAGATGCAATGAAAGGACAATGAAATATATATTAATGAGGATTGGTCATTACTAGTCAGTTCAAAGAGAAAATTCTCAATTAAAAAATATGTATACTGGTTAGTAAAGAACAAATGTAAATTTTGCAATACTGCTCATATGTAATCAAGTACCTGAAATCAAATGTTTGACATTAATAACTCTGCAGTTAAATTACTTCGTAAATTTTAAATTACAGTTTTAGTCAAGCAACTAACATTTTATTAAAAATTATGACTTGAAAATGGTCAAGATTCAGCAACGAGACCCTAATTATTGTGTACACAGTCAACACAATGATTATTAATCACATGATTTATGCCAATAGTTAAATAATTGCGGATGTACGGAAGCATCACAGAAGAGTCAGCAGCGATTTCTAACTTGGAAGATCTCCTTTGTGATTGTCGTATGTTTAGTGTGCACACCTTGCATGCAGCAATAAAGAGAAGGCTACATATTGAGTCAAAGGACAACGTATGGACAAAGGTCTGGCTCACAGCATTGCTTGTCTACACCGAAATGGAACTGCTTGACAAAACAAATCGCTGCATGTGCTTGTGTGATTGTTCCGTACATCTGCTATTCATCAGTTAGACATTAGCCACTCAATTATGTTATAGAGTAAACCATGATCAATTAGGGTAAAATATAACAGTCAACAACCACAGAATGAACTAGTTGCCGGTTACCATTTTGCCGAACACTGCTGGGTGGTCACTTAATCTTGAATGATTGGTTTGAATGTACAGTATTAATGTATTAAATTTTATAAACGTTTACAAGCAGGATATTCAATAAATTAGTAGCCATGTCATACGATTTTTTGTTGGGTGCAATATATTTTTTCAATTATTTTTTTAACTTCCCCCGAATTTATTAATACATATATAATTAGCAACTGCATTTATTTTTTGAATTTTCCTTGATTGTGGGAACCCTGTACAACTGTATCCCTTTGCCAAAGGATATACATGTAACAAACCCCAAACAGATATGCACACTCCCTTACATCACACACACACACACACACACACACACACACACACACACACACACACACACACACACACACACACACACACACACACACACACACACACACACACTTACGTTGGATAATGCCATCACAATATGCACACTGCACAGGGAGCTTCTGAGTTCTCTCCACAAACTGGTGGTCCAGTCCTTGCACCAAGGTGTCTGCTGTCTTACGAGGGAGCCCTGTTGGTGTGCTGACCTGCTCTGAACGATCATCTGTGGGCGGAGTCACAGGAGGCCTACTCCCATTATCATTGAGAGTAACCATGGTGCTGAAGAGAGACAGCTGAATGGGGATGAGGAGGGGGGCAGGGAGGAAGAGAAAGAAGGGGCAATTCAAATTTCAGTTGAGACTGCTCACAGACCACTGCATACATCATGCCACATCCACTTATAAATGTACATTGTCAGTCACATCTATTAAATTGTAGCTGTATGAGGTATAAAAAGTGGGCGACAATTGGAGTCATCAATCCATCAGGTAAGCACTTATTCCATTACCTTGGCTTTGATCATGGAAAGCTCCGCCTCCTTGACTCTGATCCTGTTTCTCATGTCCAATAGCTCTCCAACCAGAGTATTTGGATCACCTAGGGAAGGATTGTCTCTGTAGCTATGGGGTGCAGGCAGAGGGAGGGAGGGAGGGAGGGAGGGAGGGAGGGAGGGAGGGAGGGAGGGAGGGAGGGAGGGAGGGAGGGAGGAGGGAGGGAACAGAATAATCACCAGCACAACTACACACATGTGGATGGACGGTACCTGTCTAGAAGGGACTTGACTGACTGATACTCATTCTGCAGCTTCTCTTTGTCACCCTGGAGGTCTGACTCCTAGTGTGTGTGTGTGTGTGTGTGTGTGTGTGTGTGTGTGTGTGTGTGTGAATGTGTGAATGTGTGAATGTGTGTGTATGCATATGGATGGTGAGACATGTTGGGTGATGATGCAGCACATGCACCATATACTCATCATGGTGGGTGTGGTCACTGGACTGGGGACCAGGCAAACACGTATGTTTGATTACCTTCTTTCTTAACGTATCGTTGGCGTGAAGTAGAGGTGCCTGAGTCATGTCTATCAGCTGAAGTGAGTCGTCGAGTGGAGACTGATGTGTGATTGTGCATGTGTGCGTGTGTACATGTGTATGTGGAGGTGCGTGCATGTATGTGCATGTATGTTTATGAGTGTGTACGTGTATGTGTACATGTGTGCATGTGCGTGTACATGTGTGTGGTTGGGTGTGTGTACATGTGTGTGGTTGGGTGTGTGTACAGTATGCATGAATTTGTGCACACAGATGTGTATGAGATCATGGATGTCTATGGCATGCACACAGTTCGTCAACACCACTTAAGCACTAATGCCAAAAGTAAGTACCACATAACTGGAAAATTTGGCAATAACTACATATTGGCTATTTAGTAGTACGTCCTTGAATCACACATGCAATATTATTGGATATGACATAGCAAATATTATGAATTAAAAATTACAACTTGCAATTTGCCTAATTAATGCCACCTTCATATACGATAATTGGAATTTAACAGTAGATACCATATATGGGCATCAATATTCACCTAGGAGTGCTGTGTACACACTTTGGTTTAGATAGAGACACCTAAAGTGCATACTCATGCAGCTCAGAGACATGTGTGCACACACACACAACACTCACACACATACACACACACACACACACACACACACACACACACACACACACAAGCACATACACACACAAACACGCACACACAAAAACACACACATACACACATAAACACACGCACACACACAAACACACACATACACATACACACACACACCCACACCCACACACCAGATTAATTGGTTTGGCATCTGGAGATTTGGACGGAGGGATTTCAGGTGTCTGGAAGTGAAGTTTAGGGGGAGGATAGCTCTTCGAGCTCAGGTCCTGCCCCTGTACGAAGAGAGACACATCAGTGGAGGGGTGGATGGAGGCAGCACTGCTCTGGATCTGCTGCACAACCTGGATAGACTGCTCATACTGTGAGGAGAGGTGGGATCACATGAGGTCATGTGACCATCAGAAACCCCTCCCCCCACCTTCTCCGTGTACAGCTGTGCCTGCCTCTGCATGCAGGTGGTGAAGCCTCTGGCCAGGTCCTCGTGGATGGCCTGCAGCTCGTCCAGCATGTCATAGATCTGCTTCCCATAGTAGACGTCATGGAGGCTGTTGAACCCTGTCAGCTGCATGATGTACTCATTGTGGGCATTGTACGAGTGGAGGATGACCGTGTCCTGTGGGATGGGAAGGGGAAGAGGTGGTAAGGAGAGGTGTGGTGAGGAGAGGTGTGGGTGAGGAGAGGTGTGGGTGAGGAGAGGTGTGGGTGAGGAGAGGTGTGGGTGAGGAGAGGTGTGGGTGAGGAGAGGTGTGGGTGAGGAGAGGTGTGGGTGAGGAGAGGTGTGGGTGAGGAGAGTGTGGGTGAGGAGAGGTGTGGGTGAGGAGAGATGTGGGTGAGGAGAGGTGTGGGTGAGGAGAGGTGTGGGTGAGGAGAGGTGTGGGTGAGGAGAGGTGTGGGTGAGGAGAGGTGTGGGTGAGGAGAGGTGTGGGTGAGGAGAGGTGTGGGTGAGGAGAGGTGTGGGTGAGGAGAGGTGTGGGTGAGAGAGGTGGGTGAGGAGAGGTGTGGGTGAAGTGGAAGGTGAGGGTAGTGTGAGAGTGGAATGATTGGTGGTGTTGCACGTTAAATGGGTATGGAAGTAATGAACTCAATGGCAGAAACAAGCACACAAATGAATATACACATCAACACATACACAATTCATACACATACACACACACACGTGCATACATGTACATGTGATGACACCACAAGTACACACCAACACATACACACACACATAAGCACACGTACATACCAACACGTACATGCACGTCAGGACACACACACACACACGTCAGGACACACACACACACACACACACACACACACACACGCACATCAGGACACATGCCTTGGACTTGAGAGTATCCTTCTCGAGGGACTGAGCATAGCGGCACCACTCCTCAGAATAATGGCTGAACAGCTTCTCCACAGAGTCCTCAGCCTTGTCCACACGAGACATGTACTGCTCCCTGAACGCAAACCACTAGAAGAGGGGGAAGGGGGCTGTAATTGGAGATGCGTGCTAAGCACGGTTTGTGCAAGATGCCTGTGGAGGGTTACATAAGATCACAGGCCCGAATTAATCTAAATAGTCCACTGTGCAGCCACACCCTCTCCCCTGTAATTTTGTAGTTATTGCAATAACGGGCTCATGCCTGGACATAGGTACACGCAGGATATATATCAGTTGTGAATGGTGGGTGGATGCAAGATGGAGGAATTTCCCACATGGCATAAAGGCTTGGAAACGTATGTTCTGGAAGTGACATACCTATACATGCTAGTGGAACAAGAAGCATATGAAATAGCAAATGAAATTATTTCCATATCTCATAACCACTATAGTTGTTAACTGTCCATGTTATCATATCCTATGTCATCTGGCACTGCTACATAGGGGAACAATTGTTTGAGGGGGGGGGGGGGGGAGGGGGAAGAGGGTTGGGAGGGGCTGTATTTATAAGTGTGACTTAAGCATGGAGTGTTAAAGACTCCATTGGAGGGGACAGACAACAGGGGAAAAGCATGGGGTGAAGTGGAGTGGAGAGTGTGTTCCTGGAAAGGGCATGGGGAGGAGGATGAGGAATTGGCCTGGAAGGAGGGTGAGGCAGGGGAAGGCATGGGGAGGAGGAGACGGAATGGGAGGAGGGTGGAGAAGGGGAAGGCCTGGGGAGGAGGAGACGGAATGGGAGGAGGGTGGAGAAGGGGAAGGCCTGGGGAGGAGGAGACGGAATGGGAGGAGGGTGGAGAAGGGGAAGGCCTGGGGAGGAGGAGACGGAATGGGAGGAGGGTGGAGAAGGGGAAGGTATGTCTTTGGAATTGCTAGCAGTCAATGGAGCGAAGATATGTGTGGATGATGTTTGCAGATACAGTGAGTGGAGAGGTGTGCATTATATGAAAGAGATGTGCAGGTATGGGGAGTGAAGATGTGATCAGCTACTACTTTGAGGTCTGGATCCCATGACAGTGCATGCACTGGGACAACACATGGCATGACAGTGGAGAATACACATCACATGACAGTGGGGAATACAGATCACATGACTTTGGGATAGGACTCACACTCTTCAGGAGTTGTTTCTTTCTGTTAGTGATGTCGGTCAGTTGCTGGGCTACAGAGTTTGACAACATTTGCGAAAGATCACTACAGGCCTAGTGAGGGCAAGGAGAAGCAAGGAACAATGATTACAGAGCTACAGCTAGTTCACTGTGATGACAGCCATTTGTTATCGTTGCTTTCCCACAAAAGTACAAAGAGACAGCCATACACATTACAAGCATGGGATAACACTCGCCTTGGCTTCCATGTCTGTTTGATCCAATATGGCCTCCCAAGCCGTGAACTGTGTGCTGCTGGAAATGGGCCTGGGGACACGACAACAGATGCCAGCTGACAATGCATAGCGTGTGGCTTAACCATAGCAACACACCAATATGACGCCATATTCATACACACAACACACACACACATGCATGCATACACACACACACACTTTCATTTCATCAAACATTGGTTGTAAAGAATACGAGTCAGCAGCATTAATTTGCTGTAGCAACATTTGCTATAAGCCATTTTCAAGCAAGACCTTGGCCATAGTGCACATCCTTCCAACCCCTGGCAAGTATGCATGATCCAGACCAAGTCTTTGTCCTAGACCATGCCAAATACTGTGGTTAATGGGACACGATAAACCAGAAGTTCACACCTGGTACAGAGATGTGAACATACCAGGTACAGAGATGTGAACATACCAGGTACAGAGTACCAGGTACAGAGATGTGAACATACCAGGTACAGTGATTGTGTGCAAACCAGGCAGGGTACACAGAGAAACCGATGTAAATACACCAAAGCCTCTTTTCTTAGCCATTTCTCAAATAATAGTTACGGAAGGGCTTGTCATAAAGCTATGATGAAGTTAACCTGCAAGATGGCGCACTACAACACTGTAGAATGAGGCCCCTGTACTGTATGATTCTAATTAATGCTCACATGTCCTTTTTTAGGGATTCTGCAGTCCTCTTCTTGAAGGATTTGACCAATGAGGACAGCTGCTGGGAGTGTTGGTCCTCCAGTTGGCTCAGCTTTTGAAAGAAGTCAACAGCTGCAATGCCCATATGTGTGTGTGAATGTGCATGTGCATGTGTGTATGCGTGTGTGTATGCGTGTGTATGTGTTGTGTGCATGTACAGGTATGTATGATGTGCATATTTGCACGTGTGCACATGTGTGTGTGTATGTGTGTGTGCAAAGTGTGCAAAGTGCACCATGAATATGGTGCTGCACCAATAGAAAGGCACCATATGTGCTAATTGACTTACTGCAGACTCACACATGTCAACACACAACATAACTGATGCACAAAAGCACAACATCAAATGATTTTTAAGCTTTCATGTGCGGTACAAAAAACCAATCCACAAATCACCCAGACCATGCCAATGT
>JABACO010000006.1:12204856-12234750 GCA_013339895.1 Ephydatia muelleri
GATTTTAGAGCCTGTAGGTCTATCACACTCTGATGGCAAATGATCTGATGTCACAATTGCACCTTGGAAATCAGGGCATCCACTTGTCTGGGACGTCGCATGTCCTGACACATTTGCAGCCTCATATGAAATACAAGCAATGTCAGAAGCAGGAGCTGTTGCAGCTTTGGCAGAGAGAAAGAAGGAATAGCACGAACACATCTCTTCTATCCCATTGCTATTGAGACATCAGGTGTCTTTGTTCCCAGATGCCTATGACATCGTATGCGATTTGACTCACAAAATCAAAGCCACATCCTACGAGCCTAACTCGAAGGCATACCTTTTCCGACAAATATCTGTTGTGGTGCAGAGGCAATGCAACATCCGTTCTTGGGTGTGCTATACGGTGGCCCGGTTGGTCGCGCTCTGAGACACTTGCACCGCGCACTAATCGAGGTTTGCACCGCGCACTAATCGAGGTTTGCACCGCGCATTTGCACAGCGCATTTGCACAGCGCATTTGCACAGCGCATTTGCACAGCGCATTTGCACAGCGCATTTGCACAGCGCATTTGCACAGCGCACTACTATGGGATGTCTGATTTGTAGGTTACGTCATCATATATATATTTATTAAAGCGCGGTCCAAATCCTATCTTGTTCTTAATGATGCACCGCAACGATCCGGAGATTGAGAGTAAGGCAAAGCTGATGAACAAAATATAAATCTCACAAACAATAGACAACTTCGGCATCCAAACATCATTACACTCATGGGCATCAGCAGCAATAAGAGCGAACTTCTCATAGTCATGAACCTGGTGAATGGCTTCAATGTGGATCAAGTGATTTTCAAACAAGCATTACCTGTAAGCAACCATGTATATTTTGAATGATGTCTAAATTATGATATTAACACAGCTTGACACAAATACTGTAAGAAGCATCGCTGTGCAGATTACCAAAGCTTTAACCTACATGCATGGCAGGAGTCCCAGAGTTATTCACCATGACATAAAGCCATCTAACATCATGGTAAGTGGTTATGTTAAACCTAAAAGTTGCATGCATTCACAATACATTATATACAGGTTACTGGAAGTCATCATGTCTTTGTGTGTGACTTAGGACTGGCAAAGTTGCAAAACCATCTAGCTACTATCAAAACATCAAAGGGGTGTGGTGCAGGCACCGTGCCCTACAAGGCCCCAGAGATGTTTTATGATGGAAAGAGATCAACTCCCGCAGACATATATTCTTTTGGATGTGTTCTTATAGAACTCACTACATCCCGCAGAGTCTGGGGTACAATGGATGGTTACCAAATCACTGCTAAAGTATGTGGTTCATATCAATTACTACCTGAACCACCATCCACTGATGCAGTACCAGAGCCTTATAAGAATTTGTGTGCACAGTGCACACGACTAAATCAAGCAGAACGTCCAAGTGCACTAGCAGTTCTGCACCAGCTTATGGCACTTTGACTCCTTCATTTATCACCCCATGATACAGTGTATTTTATCGACATATATCACATCAAGTCACATTCTTGTATTGTTAATTGTCATTGTATTTATTAAATGCATACATAAGACAAATGAATAAAATACATGAGTTTATCACATCCGTGGACAACCCAGCAATCAGCATGATCAGTGATAAGGAGACATAACTGATTTAAACACTTCATGCCACCTGATATACCCCCACACTCTAGCTGCTGAATGCACAACATGAGAATACATACACCTGTGTATTTGTGTGTGTGTGTGTGTGTGTGTGTGTGTGTGTGTGTGTGTGTGTGTGTGTGTGTGTGTGTGTGTGTGTGGCCTGGGTCCATAGGGAGCTTGCACCCCCTTGCCTGGTTTCGAGTTCTTCAGCAATGAACTTGACATAGCAGTGTAACCACATTTTGGTTGAATTTTTAAATGTAGAGGCCCAGAAAATCTTTTTAGACCTGTAAACACACACACATGCACACACACACAAACAATCAACATGTACTGCTAGCAGAACACATGCAGTACTGATAGAAGAACACAGAAGTCCGTTTCAATAGGTAGATAAATGAAGAATAGAATTGATGAGCTGCTAATCAAATACAATGCATGTGCATATTTGCGGATGTGTAGGTGCATGTTGTATAGCCTATGTGCTATACAACAGCAATGTGCATTATTACGCACTGTCTACCTCCCCCCCCCCCCCCGTATAGGATGAAGCCATAGGTGTGTTATACATGTACACGCATGCACATACATTTACATGCATGCACACATAGGTGTGTGCACATAAGGGGTGTGAACCAGCATGACAGCGCAAATAAGCTAATATCACGGCAACGGTCTTGTGTTGCCTCCAATACCGCACGATGAGTCCTGTATGTATGTGTACAGATTATTCTTACGTATTACAACAAGCCCGCGTCATCAGCTTTGCCTTACTCTCAATCTCCGGATCGTTGCGGTGCATCATTAAGAACAAGATAGGATTTGGACCGCGCTTTAATAAATATATATATGATGACGTAACCAACAAATCAGACATCCCATAGTAGTGCGCTGTGCAAATGCGCTGTGCAAATGCGCTGTGCAAATGCGCTGTGCAAATGCGCTGTGCAAATGCGCTGTGCAAACCTCGATTAGTGCGCGGTGCAAACCTCGATTAGTGCGCGGTGCAAGTGTCTCAGAGCGCGACCAACCGGGCCACCGTAGTGCTAGTTTAGATTTAGATGTCATATACTGTGTTTGTCTAGAGTTCAACATTAGGCTTACGTATTAATTTTGTGTTATGATATTATTATACGTATAGTGTATACATTTATTTGTCAATAATCTTTTCATTAATTATATCATTGTCATAACAATCTGGATAAAAAAATAATTATTAATCAGAAATATATAATATAACATATTATAAATTCTATTAAATATTAATCCTTGGACATCATGCCATCACCTGTAAGCGTGGGGGTGATGTGGTGACACGTCACAACACTCTGCGAGATGTACTGGCTGAATTATGTCATCGGGCTCACCTTGGTGTCCAGGTGGAAGCTGGCAATGACCTCACTGCTGACCATAGCCACACTCGTCCTGCTGACGTATTGCTAACCAACTGGGCTACTGGCAAGACAGCTGCCTTTGACATATCTGTGACCTCTCTGCTCAATACACTCACCTTATTGGAAGCGGGAGTTGCAGCAGGTTCAGCTGCTCAAGCCACTGAAACAAGAAAGCACATGGCCAATGATGCCAAGTGTAATGAGCTGGGATGGTTGTGTGTTCCCCTAGTAGCAGAGACCTATGGAGCATGGGGAAAGGAGGCCATGGAAGCCTTTTCCCAGCTGGCTTCACGACTTGCCACTCACACCTGCAGACTGAAGTCAGCTGTTACATTTGAACTTTACAGCAGGCTAAACTTACATCTGGTGAGAGCCAATGCCACTGCCATCCTCACCAGATGCATCAGTCATAACTGTTTTGTGCATTTTTATTGTATGTATTCATTTATTTATTTATTTCTTGTTATTAATAAATGGTGATTATAAAATTAAAACAGTCACAGTCGTTAATCATTATCGTGGCTTGATGGTACTGTGCCTGCCTCTGCATGCAGGTGGTGAAGCCTCTGGCCAGGTCCTCGTGGATGGCCTGCAGCTCGTCCAGCATGTCATAGATCTGCTTCCCATAGTAGACGTCATGGAGGCTGTTGAACCCTGTCAGCTGCATGATGTACGTAGTCATTGAAATTTGACAAAGAATTAGTATTAAAAAATCATTTTTCTTAATAATTTACTTGATAATTTGCTTAAATGTACATCAGACACAGAAAAAGATTAACCTGCAATGCAAGATCTGGAAAGTATGGCCCGGGAGACGGCTCTGACTAGGTTTAGGTTCAGTCTTCCATACACCTGATTGGCGGTGATGGATTTTGGCTGGTTCAATCTGGAGGCTAGCCGACCTGAACGTCTAGAAAAGAAACACTGTGCTTCAGTTCCCCAACAACCATACGATTCTACGATCGATACCCAACCTAACGCTCTGCATTTCTCATCATTAGTGTTATGCTTCCTCTTTTCTGCTCGCAATGCAGCAGACCACTTCAAAATAATACAAATAAATGAATAAATAAATAACATTTAACAACATATGTCCAGCAAAATCACCCTTCTGGAGTTTAAATTTTATCACTATAGAAATTGTACGTTACTCAACGTAGCATATCTTCACAACGGTTGGATATTTTACTTTCAAATTTCGTACACTTGTTCACACATCATTTCTCTCTGTGCGAATCTAGTTTGGTGCTCTACTTATTTACCATGCCATGGTTGCAAAGGTCTCTAACCCAATGGGTTAGAATTCCACACTTCTCCAGATACGAGTAATGATAACACGTCAAATTCGGAGTGTACATAGAAGAGTCCTGTAGTTATTGATTTCTGCAGATCGTTAATTTTTTTCTTATCCGTTACGGAGATATAGATTTTCAAAGTAGCTCTTCATTTCTCGCCACTCACGTTAGCCCCATTCTACCGATGCGATTATGTAATGGACACGCCTTTTTCCCCAAAATTTACGTACTCAGTACAGTATGAACCCGGCCCGCTTTGAACTACATGTATCGCTCAACTAGCTGCTGCCAGGCTCGTGCGTAGGATTTTGGGAAAGAGGGGTTCGATTAAACGTCAGGGAATAAAGGGGGCGTCGGTCACAAAATACGGCGAAGCTTTGAGTATCGTTAAAAGTATTCTCCACATCAGTCATCAGCCCTCAGCTCCACTTCAGACACAAGGTCAGTCCTCACCACGTCAATGCACACAGACATGCGATCAGATTGAGAGTCAGTGCGAGAGAGACTGTAGGTCAGTCAGTGGCTATGCTCTCTGTACCATAAGCCGAATGAGATGGCATATTATCAATAGGATCGCTACAATGTCGAAAGTATGGTACATTGTTTGAAATGTATTCATGATACCGTAAATGTTATGATACCGTTAATCGAATAATAAAGTGGGGGGGGGGGGGGGGGGGGGGGAAACTGCATAAGTGCCGAAAGTATTTGCATGATATGGTGATATCGCCTTGCTTCAGATTGCTACCACTGAGTCTTTTACGTGTCGCCATTTTCGATCGTAACCGTAGGGGGCTGGAGGAGGGGGGGGGGGGGGGGATCGAACCCACTGCGCACGGGCCTAGCAGCTGCTACCAGTGCTACGTGGTATAGTAGATCAGACGATTGT
The DNA here is from genome assembly GCA_013339895.1 of Ephydatia muelleri. Classification (NCBI taxonomy): domain Eukaryota; kingdom Metazoa; phylum Porifera; class Demospongiae; order Spongillida; family Spongillidae; genus Ephydatia; species Ephydatia muelleri. The sequence goes on from JABACO010000006.1 coordinate 12,210,090, forward strand.
GTCGTACCGTATGTTTCAACATGAAACAGTATCGCTCGACGTTCATATGTATCGCTTGTGTGTGGTCATGTATTGTGCACCCTTTTTCTATATCTGCTCACGATCAGTTTGTGGCATGTACATGTAAGCATGCATGTACCATGCCTTCTAATCATGGAACCATTCTTCACCCTCTGCACCCTCTACACTAGTCTGGGGACCGGATGACTTCAGTTATCTGGTACCCAGACTACCTCTACTCTGTATGGCATATCCCTCTAGACCATTCATATTTTTCTTTCTACCCCAAAATTAATTTGCTCTTACCATAAGCCTATATGTATCCATGCTGCTACGTGCATTGATTCACCTCCTATTTGCTGCCCATTGATTTTCTTTACTACTTGTTCCATATCCTACTTTAATCCATCTCTTTTGTTATTTTCTACCTTGTGCATTGCTATTTGCAATCTAATCCTAAGTGATGATTGAAGGAGACTTCATCTCTCACTGTAGTAGGTGGGACACAACTTCCTCCTGGTATACTAGAGCCACATGGTCGCAACCTTCACCTAGTGCTGCACCATTATCATGTTCAGCATCACCATTGGACACAGTGAAAGGTTGGTTATTTGGGATGTTGATCCTGTGCCACCCCCACTTGTCTGCAAACTCGTAATGGCAAGGGGAAGCAAATAGGAGGGCATCTCATGTCTGTTCGACTTATGCATCAATCAAACCCCCCGCCCCCCCCCCCCCCCCCCCCAGCCCCCTTCGGTTACGATCGAAAATGGCGACACGTAAAAGACTCAGTGGTAGCAATCAGAAGCAAGGCGATATCACCATGCAAATACTTTCGACATTGTGAAGATATGCTACGTTGAGTAAAGTACAATGTTTATAGTGATAAAATTTAAACTCCAGAAGGGTGATTTTGCTGGACACCGTTCCATATGTTCATCTTTGAGTTGATTTAGTGGGCCTTGATTTAGTTGCTTAACTTGTGTTGATCTGAATCTAAATTTGCTTACTATTATTACACACCAAATTTGTTATAACGATTACAAGTCAGCTAGCCGACTACTGAGAAATAACTGTTTATCAATCAACTAGACTGCTGTAATAAATATTCACATTCGTTTATAATAATACCTACAAATACTTAGGGGCACTAACGTAAATTTCGGCTACTGGCGGTGTGGTTGCATATAGATAAGAGTTACTCATTACGTAAACCGTATGCTGATAATCATGAGCTCGTGTGTTAGGAGCTATTGTCTCATTACCATCCTTCGTATATATTTCTGTTCTGTGTTTAAAGTGTATTTATCTTTGCGTGCATTGAACGTGTGTACTCCCAGCTGGTCTGCATTGCGTGTACTCCCAGATAGTCCGTTTTATTCAATAATGAATCAATCTATGGTAGTACATGTGTGATTGTGTAATTATAAATAATCTACACAGTAGATTATGCAAGGAATGATTCAATGCGGAATTAATTATTAGGCATGTTTCAAGCGTTTTATGACTTCAAACCATGTTCTCACCCGCCGCCGCATACCAGCTCAAGTAAGGCGCAGTTGACATTAGATTCAATAAATTAATACTAAAAGTATTTAGCATCTCCCCCTGTGAAAACTGTAATGTTTGCTATAGTGTGTGATTTGCAGAGACATAGAGGAAAGTGAGAGACTCAATACAGTGTGTGAGGGTTGCGCGCGTGTGTGTGCATGTGGGGGGTGGGGTCTCGTACCCAGCTCTAAACACAGTTTGGGCACGAGGCGATCCGTGAGGAAGAGGAAGTAACTGGCGAGCGATGTTGGGAGTTGAGGCGCGCGCCTTTAGGGACATCGAGAAGGCTGGTCCTCCGGAGCAGACCATCGTTCGGGACGTGACTGACCCCACCACCTTGGGTATTGCCACAAACCTACTCGGAATCCCGCTCTACGGGTACAACCAAGTACCCTCTTTCCTAAGGGGAAACCCACACATCACCGATGGTTACCGAGCCCACTTGTCGACCGAACTATGCGTCAAAAGGTTAGAGTTTTTATCAATGCAGAAGCGTGCCAAGTTTACAAGGTTGCGAGGGTGTAATAGCGAAGGGGTGGAAGGGTTAAATACGCTTTGTGCCCTAGCACTCGAACGATTTCGGTAGTTTTATAAGGCTTGTTCGCATTGTATGCAGTCAAACGTTGCCTCCCTGTGTGCAAATGCTCCAGCTCGTTTATCTGGACCAACGAGACGCTCAACATCTGGTCACACGTCTTAGGCTTTCTGTATTTCTCCTACCTTTTCCTGGAGGACAACTTCTCCTTCCTTCCAAACAATGGTGGAACCTGGAAAGACCATTTGGTCTTTTGTTCATTTAACCTCTGCTTTCAGGTAGGTGGGGTGTATACGTGCCACTCGTTGCCATGACTCCTCCCTCCCTCCCAGGCCTGCATGCTGTGCTCTGCCGGATACCACACCTTTGCTTGTCAGTCTGAGCTAGCCAGCAGGAAGTGGCTGAGCATTGATCTGGCTGGTGTGTCAGTCGGCCTGTGTGGTTGCTATGTGCCTGGAGCATACTACGCCTTCTATTGCGATGAGGTGTGTGTGTGTGTGTGGATGGTGGTGTCTGTGTGCGTTCCACAGTTTAACCCTGTAGTGGGTTCTTCTAATTAACCCTGTAGCATGTTCTTCTGATTAATCCTTTAGTGTGTTCTGATTAACCCTGTGGTGTGTTATTCTAATTTGACTCAGTGTGTTCTTCGGATTAACCCTGTAGTGTGTTGCATGATTTGCTGATTAACTCTGTAGTGTGTTTAGTGAAGTATATAATGTGAGTAGTTATCGCAGGCCAGTAATATCATACATTTGCCCTATCATAATGATGCACATTTCTCTGTTTTGAGTTATTGTCTTGTATTGCTGAATGATTCTATGATTCATTTCCTCTATGCTACCTTGCAATGGCATACATGTAGTCTTCCTCACACCTACACTGCACTCCAGTTAATTTCTTGCCTAGTGTTACTTGGGATCGTGCGTACTATGTCGTCCCCAGCCCACTTATGTCTCAATTTGTTGCTCACAGCATCTGGGCATCTAGGGGCACTTAACAATGGCCGAAGGTTTTGGGGGGCTCCAATCAAAATTGCATCCTACATTTATGGCATATTCTCAAGATGAGCGACTTGTGATACCTTATGCATCCCATGAAGGTTGGATGCATCCCATGAAGGTTGGATGCATCCCATGAAGGTCGGATGCATCCACTGAAGGTCGGATGCATCCACTGAAGGTCGGATGCATCCACTGAAGGTCGGGTGCATCCCATGAAGGTCGGATGCATCCCATGACGGTCGGATGCATCCCATGAAGGCTGGGTGCATCCACTGAAGGTCGGGTGCATCCCATGAGCATCCACTGAAGGTCGGGTGCTCCCATGAAGGTTGGGTGCATCCCATGAAGGTTGGGTGCATCCCATGAAGGTCAGGTGCATCCACTTAAGGTCGGGTGCATCCCATGAAGGTTGGGTGCATCCCATGAAGGCTGGGTGCATCCCATGAAGGCTGGGTTACTTGTGTCAACAACAGTTGAGGTATCGTTCCTTGTAAGGCAGATATGATATGATATACACCAGTGCCCCTGTGCCCCTAGTAACCTTACTAAGGCTGTGAACACCAGTGCCTAGCAACCTTACTAGGCCTGTCATTTGAAACAGATCTGGAGACGGAGAACAGATTAACCTCGTGACATCTATGCTCTGTTGATACCTTCTATTGCTCAGACCCTATATTATTTGGCAAGCCATACCTGTAATTGCAGCGAAATCACGTCTTGGGAGGAGACTGTTAGATGCCATTAAACTCATCCTCTTTGCATCCTTCTGTCCACGGGTCTCTGTTCCGTTCTTGTGTCTCTGTTCTGTTCTTGTGTTTCTGTTCTGTTCTTGTGTCTCTGTTCTGTTCTTGTGTCTCTGTTCTGCTCTTGTGTCTCTGTTCTGTTCTTGTGTCTCTGTTCTGTTCTTGTGTCTCTGTTCTGTTCTTGTGTCTCTGTTCTGCTCTTGTGTCTCTGTGTTTTGTTCTTGTGTCTCTCTGTGTTCTGTTCACCCTCCGAATCATGCACGGTTGCGCTTTCTTCTCGCATGCTAGACTAGAGGAGGTATAGACACATTGCTCTGTGCTTTGCTATTAGTCATGGATGCACATTCTTGCCTTGCTTGCAGTCTAAACTTGTTCAACATAAACCCGTAAGCTTACAATGCGACAGGACAAGAAAGCAATAAGTGCTCAATCAGCCAAACTGACCACTTGCCTTGCATGGTCTACAATGGAAGTACACTTCTATTGTACACGTCATTTGCTAAGTGCCATTTTCTAAACACAAGTCGAGCATTTGATTTGCATGAGGTACATTTCTTTGGCAGTACAGTTGTATCACTTTGTGAGGTGGATTAGGAGGTGCGTAGAAGAAGTGTGGGATTTGATGGAAGAAAAGATTAGTCATTTGAATCCTACATTGTCATTATTGTTTGATGCTGTTTTATTCTCACTCAACAAATGCACACACCCGTACACACACACATCCACGCGTGCACACACACATATACTCTACATGCACATGCACACACACGTGTATACTCTACATGCACATGCACATACCTGCACATCTCACATCATGGCAGAGGTGGCAGGTGATCTACATGATCGTGATGCTCATCTTGGGTCTCTGCAGTGTCTTTGCCCAGCTCCACCACGACTTCCTCTCTTCGCACTGGTACATGCGACGCCTCTTCCTCTACTCGGCCTTCATCTTCGCAGGGATGGTGCCCGTGGAGCACTGGGTGGTCCAAAGTGGAGGCCTGGATAGCCCTGTTGTCCAGGTTAGTGGGAGGGAGGGAGTGGACTGTTGTCCAGGTTAGTGGGAGGGAGGGGGACTGTTGTACAGGTTAGTGGGAGGGAGGGGGGGGGGGTGGACTGTTGTCCAGGTTAGTGGGAGGGAGGGGGGGTGGACTGTTGTCCAGGTTAGTGGGAGGGAGGGGGGGTGGACTGTTGTCCAGGTTAGTGGGAGGGAGGGGGGGTGGACTGTTGTCCAGGTTAGTGGGAGGGAGGGGGGTGGACTGTTGTCCAGGTTAGTGGGAGGGAGGGGGGTGGACTGTTGCCCAGGTTAGTGGGAGGGAGGGAGGGGTGGTAGGTTAGTGGGAGGGGCACTGCATTTGACCAATATCAAAGCACCTAGTAGGAAATACATACAGTATATTTAGTGTATAATTTAACAACAAAACATTTTTCTCTATCGAGAAAGTGATTTGGATATACATGTTAGGATTGGGTGATGCAAAAGCAAGGAAGCTGATACAGTCTTGTTACAGTGCAGGTACAGTCCTGTTACAGTGGGTTTAATAGGCCATAGTGCATGCAACGAAACAGTCCAAATTTTTGTAAATACAGCCATACAAGTTTATGTGTATTAGCAAATGGGATCGTTTCTGCGAAAAGGGACCTAACGCATACATTACAAAATTTCCAGTACATGTACGTGCAATAGAAATGTAACACTTCCATTGAAATGTATGGCTAATTAAAAATTCTGAACCTTACAACTCCATGACAGCGTAAGAAGCAATGTGTAGAGAATTGTAGAATACAGTGGCGAATCCAGGATTTTATTATATATATATATATATTTATTATTATTTATTTATTTATTTTTTTAGGGGGGGGGGGGGGAGGGGTCTAATAAGTGTATTCATACCAGTGGGGAGGGTACATGATCCCTCAGGTGCCAGCAAAGGGGGGGGGGGGGGGGGGATGGTTGGAGCGCTGCTAGCTCCCTCAGTGGTGTCTGGAGCAAAGCTCCAGCTGCTTTTCAATTTAAAGCTATTTGGTATACAAAAAACCATACTATACAGATGTAGCGAGTATGCCAATAGTCAGCTCAGAATTATGGTTTGCAAGCTTGATTGAAAATGTGTTGGGGTGGGAGTCTGGTGAAATTTGAAGTAATCAGGGTGAAAAGTTGGTTTTGGCACCAAACCTAAACCCTAAGGGCCCTTTGACCATAAGGCCACCTTAAATGTCTCCTAATTAATGAGCTTCATTAGGCCACGCACTCGGGTTGATGGCATTATGCTCGCTTCACCCAGTGTAACGGTGTGCTAGCTTCACCCAGTGTAACGGTGTGCTAGCTTCACCCAGTGTAACAGTGTGCTCGCTTCACCCAGTGTAACGGTGTGCTAGTTCACCCAGTGAACGGTGTGCTAGCTTCCAGTGTAACGGTGTGCTAGCTTCACCCAGTGTAACGGTGTGCTAGCTTCACCCAGTGTAACGGTGTGCTAGCTTCACCCAGTGTAACGATGTGCTAGCTTCACCCAGTGTAACGATGTGCTCGCTTCACCAGTGTAACGGTATGCTCGCTTCACCCAGTGTAACGATGTGCTAGCTTCACCCAGTGTAACGATGTGCTAGCTTCACCCAGTGTAACGATGTGCTAGCTTCACCCAGTGTAACGATGTGCTAGCTTCACCCAGTGTAACATGTGCTAGCTTCACCCAGTGTAACGATGTGCTAGCTTCACCCAGTGTAACGGTGTGCTAGCTTCACCCAGTGTAAAACTGTGTGCGCTAGCTTCACCCAGTGTAACGGTGTGCTAACTTCACCCAGTGTAACGGTGTGCTGGCTTCACCGATTGTGCTAGCTTCAACCAGTGTAACGGTGTGCTAGCTTCACCCAGTGTATAACGGTGTTGCTAGCTTCACCCAGTGTAACGCGTGTGCTAGCTTCACCCAGTGTAAAGGTGTTGCTCGCTTCACCCAGTATAACGAGGTGCTAGCTTCACCAGTGTAACGGGTGTGCTAGCTTCACCCAGTGTAACGGGTGTGCTAGCTTACCAGTTGTATGTTAACGGTGGGCTAGTACACCCAGTGTAACGGTGTGCTAGCTTCACCCAGTGTAACGATGTGCTAGCTTCACCCAGTGTAACGGTGTGCTAGCTTCACCCAGTGTAACGGTGTGCTAGTGTAACGGTGTGCTAGCTTCACCCAGTGTAACGGTGTGCTAGCTTCACCCAGTGTAACGGTGTGCTAGCTTCACCCAGTGTAACGATGTGCTAGCTTCACCCAGTGTAACGGTGTGCTCGCTTCACCCAGTGTAACGGTGTGCTAGCTTCACCCAGTGTAACGGTGTGCTAGCTTCACCCAGTATAACGATGTGCTAGCTTCACCCAGTGTAACGGTGTGCTAGCTTCACCCAGTGTAACGGTGTGCTAGCTTCACCCAGTGTAATGGTGTGCTAGCTTCACCCAGTGTAACGATGTGCTAGCTTCACCCAGTGTAACGGTGTGCTAGCTTCACCCAGTGTAACGATGTGCTAGCTTCACCCAGTGTAACGGTGTGCTAGCTTCACCCAGTGTAACGGTGTGCTAGCTTCACCCAGTGTAACGGTGTGCTAGCTTCACCCAGTGTAACGGTGTGCTGGCTTCACCCAGTGTAACGATGTGCTAGCTTCACCCAGTGTAACGGTGTGCTCGCTTCACCCAGTGTAACGGTGTGCTAGCTTCACCCAGTGTAACGGTGTGCTCGCTTTGGCTAGCAACGGTGACTTGCAGGATTCTGATCAATGGCTTCTGCTGGCTTTTAATGTACAGTGTTGTCTTTGGCATGGTGGTCTGCTGCTTGAACAGCCGGCCACCTCTGATTCTGTGGCAATCACGGAGAAGCCACTAATAGTAGTGGATCTAAGTTTGAGGGTATGATAGCGGTAAACAAAAGGACAAAGTATAATTTCTCCCCCACTCCCCCCCCCCTTCGATCCACCCCTGGATTATAAAAAATTTGAAATCTTGAAAAAAACATGTGTTGGGTCCCTTTTTGTGGAGACAATTCAAATGTTTCATTGTAGCATCTATCAAACCACATGCTTTTTGCACTGTTCAAATCACTTCCTGAATTGCTTCATTCAGTTGTCCACCAGAGTACCAGTAATCATATCATTGACTATTAACATTCATGCGGTCCACCAAAGAATGACAAACTTTCAAACACTCAAATATGTCGCTAGAGGGTTTTGGACCAATATTTGCAGTGTGTACAATTGATTCTTTGGATGAAGATACTCACTTCCATATATGCAGGTCTCGTGGTTGAGGCACGTCAAAGGTAGCAGGTTGAGGGGATCGCTAAAACTGTGCATTCCTGAATGCGATTGCTATTTACTAATATCATCAGGTTGCAGATTCCTTTGCCAAACAATCAATCTTGGCCTCTGTACATTTATGTAGCGTTCAAACACAGCATTCCTGTTTCCAGACCCACCATAAATTAAAAATTCTAGATAAGTCTTTCTGTGTTTTGTTTTTCTCATCACACATGGCAGTACGACAGAATCTTACTCCTACATGTACCGAGAATACTAATCTAGACCATAAGGCAAGCTAAGATTTTATGCTCCAGAAGGTCCTTATCTGGTACCCAGACTGTACCTATAAGGGATAATGTTTACGTCATAGAGCACTGGAGAGATCCTGCTGTTTCCTAGGACAGGTCAAGGCACTTCAGACACTCCTCTTGTGTGCTTACGTGTACATTTAACGATTGCAACATGCAGCAAACTTTAGTAGCAATTGATAATAAATATAGAAATCCAATCCACTTAATTGGATGAGTGGGTCATGCACTACCAGAAGCAACATTTAGGTTTGTCAAATGTCCCTACAAGTTTATTCCCATAAGATATTAGTGCATTTATATGCTATAATGTTACATTGTAAGCGATTTGCATCTGGTTGTTGAACACTATAGAGGTGTGCTGGTAGTAAGCACGTATCCATATGGGATACGCTTGCTAGAAGGTTACAAAGTGACTTGACTTGCTCTACAATCCATAAACTATTTACGTACAGTGTATTATAATTAACGCTTCTGAGGATGGAAATCTAAAAGCATGATTGAAAGAATCGTACTGTTATCATCAATACCGCTAAATTTTCTAGGAGGACGATGGGGTTTGTCAGCATCTCTAGGGCGAGCCGTTCTCGTCCATGGAAAATTGAAGACAATGATAAAACCGGCAATTGATGCACTTCCATATTGGGCTAAAATAATCACGAGCGACAACTTTTTGCTGAATTCACCAATTTGGGTATTGATCTTTCATGGACTACATGTACGTGTTAAAAATGTAGAAGGGTTTCTCTTCGACCCACCTCAAAACTGTGGGTTCTAGACTAAAATGATCACATACATGTGTGCACATAACTGTATAGAGTTACCCACAATAGCAGATGGAAACAGTTTATGGAATGTTTGTTTGATTCCACAACTGGCAGTGTTATATTGTATGCAAAAGACACTTTTACTGTTAGACATTCTTAAATGAGCCTAAGGATTTATCTCAAGTACATTTAACCTAAATCTTAAATATGCACATGGCATTTTACTTTGGGAACCACTGCATTTGGTGGCTTGTTTTGGGATGAACTCTCGTAGACTATAGCACTTTTATTCTCCTGAAAATACGGGTTGGGGTCAGGGACTGGTGTGGATAGCCCATCCCATCAGGAGGCATGGTAATTATGTTGATTGATGATGTTCCTAACTTGAATGAGAAGGAGTGAGAGAAAAAGAAAGCTGGATATTTACAATGTCAGCCTGTTCTGGGACAATGCTACTGAGTGGTGTGTGTGCAGATGTATCCTGTATTTGATAAACTATACAAGTGCAGGAAATGCTTTTTGACTGTTTTAAATACTGTACCAAAAACCACACCCATTCATCTAGCTGGTTTTTGCTATGTACTTGTATACGATCTCTATAACATGGGTATATCATGGGTATAACATCGTATAACTGTTTACATTTTTGCATGCTCACACATTCCAACACACACACCTTACAACACACACACACCTTACAACACACACACCTTACAACACACACACACCTTACAACACTCACACACTCACGCGCATGTAGACTCTGATGCCCAAGATATTAGTGATGTATGTTTTGGCTACACTTGGGGGCTTTTTCTATGTTTCCAAGATACCTGAACGATTGTTTCCTGGTAACTTGTGTGCGTGTACATGTATGTTTTCTGTGCATAGGTTTGTTGTGTGTAAGTGTGTGCTTGTTTTTGTGTGTGTGTGTGTGTGTGTTGTGTGTTGTGTGTGTGTGTGTTGTGTGTGTGTGTATGTGTGTGTGTATGTCTGCTTGTGTACTGCTTTAGTGTGTTTCTAGGTGTGTGTATGTGTGTTTGTATATGCATGTGTGTGTGTTTGTGTTTGTATATGCATGTGTGTGTGTGTGTGTTGTTATGGTGCACGAGAGGCTTAGAGGTATCTGGGGAAGTAGTACATGTGCTTAGTTGGTGTTTACCATTTCCTCTTCCCCAGGCCAAGTGAACTACATTGGATCCAGCCACCAGTGGTGGCACCTGATGGTGGTGTTGGCCTTCTCCTGGGCCCATCACTGTGCTGTTGTCATCCTTACCTATTGGAGGACACACCCATGTTCTGCCCCCCTTCTTCCTGCTTGATTGCCTCTTTCCCACCCCCCCCCCCCCTCCTCTCTCTTGTCTACCAATCTTTCAGGACTAGAGGTTTGTATATATTTTTTGATGTGTGGGAATGGAGAACATGACACTACATGTTCTCAGTATTTCTTATTCCATTACTACCATATGCAGTCATAATTGTATTTCAGTGTTTGTTTTGTTATTATATTTTGAAGTATTTTAATGCTATTCAAGTGTCGGTCTTTTTCTGCGCAAACATGAGTTTTACACTGATTCGTTTTCAACCATAAAGAAGTGGTTGTATGGGGACTGGGTGGTCGGCACATTGGGAATGAGACTAATTATAGTAGGGCGTCCAGCCACACCCTCATTCTATGTGAGGGTGTGGTCTAGTGGACCAGGTAAGTACGGCTTGGTTTGATAGTGATGCTATAGCCAGCTAAACAGGTTGTGTGTCAAGTCGGAAGGTTGCATATAGTTTTGCAGCATACACACATGTACACATGTACCACATGGACCACATGTACCACATACACTCACATGTACCACATGACCACCTGTACCCACATGTACCACATGTACCCCATTACCACATGTCTCACATATACCGACACATGTACCACATGTCCCACATGTACAACATACACCACATGTACCACATGTACCACATGTACCCACATGTACCACCATGATACCACATGTACCCACATATACCGACATGTACCACATGTACCACATGTACCACATGTACCACATGTACCACATGTACCACATACACCACATACACCACATGTACCACATGTACCACATGTACCACATGTACCACATGTACCACATGTACCACATACACACACCACATACACCACATGTACCACATGTACCACATGTACCACATGTACCACATGTACCACGTGTACCACATACACCACATATACCACATGTACCACATGTACCACATGTACCACATGTACCACATACACCACATGTACCACATGTACCACATGTACCACATGTACCACATGTACCACATGTACCACATGTACCACATGTACCACATATACCACATGTACCACATATACCACATGTACCACATGTACCACATATACCACATATACCACATGTACCACATGTACCACATGTACCACATGTATCACATGTACCACATGTACCACATATACCACATGTACCACATGTACCACATATACCACATGTACCACATGTACCACATATACCACATATACCACATATACCACATACACCACATACACCACATATACCACATGTACCACATGTACCACATATACATGTAACTACATATGACTAATGCAGCAGAGCTCGCGCCAGTATAGTGACTATGAATGTTAAGTGAGTGTGCAGCAAAACTGCATCCAACTGAGGCGATCCAGTTGAAAAATACAATTGTGCAATTCTCAATATCAGCCTCAACTTTGGCATTTTCAGAGCAACCCGCGTGCATTTTCTGTGTGGTATCTACATTGTCAAATTCAGTTTGAGCCATAACACATGCACGCCTACCACAACTTGTGCAAGTCGTTCAGGTGGAGTTAAGATCGATGTGCAATGGGATCTCAAGTTTCGCAAATCCCTTTTGATCCTGATTATAAATACGCCGGGTTTCGGGACTGAAGCGAACAGCCTGTCGAACCAGTTAGTGAATTATATCACATGCATACATGTACACTGTATCATGCACCTGCATCGGTTGAGTCTGTTAGGGACCATTATGCTAGATATATAGCCACAGACCCACAAACACCTTTTGTGGATGGTTGTAGTCCACGATGTGTAACTTGTTGACTACAAATACAGGTATCAGGAAAGAGCACAATAGATTTGAGGGCAATAAATGCCTTGCAAGTGCTCTCGACATCATTACTGTTGTGCTTCCTGATCTCAGAGACCTGAGCAGCTGGCTTCTCCCGCTATTTGAAGAAGAAAAAAGTTGTTAGCTAGATCAGCAAAATAAAATAGTACACTGAAGTTGTACAACGGGGCCATGAGCCTGCAGCTGGCCCATTGCTTGACATCGAGGATGAATTAATGCATTTGTTATTCGTTTAATGTAATCGGACTCTAGGCTGTTTTGTTATACAGTGTTGGGTCCTTTTTTTACATACATGTATATTGCATAAATAAAGACTGCATAAAACAAAAATGCATTATTGTTTAAGAAATGACGACTCTATAAATATCTTCTAAGGTCAGATCAATGAAGCTGGGACTCCTTTCTAAGCCCTTACCTGACTGGTCATGTCCCCAGTCCCACATGACGTAACCGCTGTAAATTCGTGAACAGCGATAATCGTAACGTCGCGTGAAACTAGGCAAACAAAGGGTCTTTGTTTAGAAGTTACGGCGAGAATTGTACGGATCAATTAGTCCTATGTACGCATTCTCCTCCCCTCCCCCCCCCCCCCCCCCCCCCCCCCCCCCCCCGATGTTCTGCATGCTACAGTGTAGATCGAAGAAGAGAATGCGAGATCACACTTATGTTCTGACATAAATACATAAGAGTGCACACAAACATGAAATACGCACCACATCAAAATGCAACATGTCAATATTAATACCCGACCCACGGGGTTATTGGAATTGTGAAAGAGCGGTACCACCATAAACCAAATAATTTATACTTAAAAACTATTTGCAATTAGGCCACTCACAGTATAAAGCTATTGACATTATTTGCCAGCCGCAAGTAAATTCGTATGCTTGTATATGCAAGCAGGAAATGAACATATAAACACGTTTTAACGTGCATGCGGTCAGCATCACTGGCGGCATGAGGGTATAAAATGACTCTCGACAGGCGAGTTATCGATTTCGCATTGGAGCAATGGCTGGATACAACGTCCCCGAGGTTCGATCTTCCGTCTGCCAAAGAGAACAGATCTGCTACGGAAAAGATGCAACGGATCACCCGTCAAAAAAACCTTTCAAATTCATATCCACACGTAAGTAACCCCGCGTATATACAGTGACTGTTGTGCCTCAGAAAAAATAATTGTATTCAACCGCGAGTATATTTCGCATGTGTTATAGCATCAAAAATTCAGCGCTGTTGTTTTGCAAGTACCCCAGCGTTATCGCAGATGCTGAACAATGCAAGAATTATTTAGCGATCTTTTGTGTAGGACAATTTGAAGGCATATGTACAGGGTCTTGCGGAGACGTAGCTAAAAGTACATGCACCATATATAGTACAATGTAATTGTTCTTTTTTTATGTAGCTATTTCAACTTAACTATAGAAACGGATCAAACTTGCTGCCAAGATAACATAAAACATTCCTAATAATACTATAATAATTGCTATATCTGGCCCAATGTCAGTATATTAGTTTGAGCCGGGATCATTAAGTATTGAGTGTTTTTTCCCTCCCAAAGCTGATAGACACTTCTATTATGGAGTTCGAATCGTCACTGGATCAGAATACGATGCAGGAACTATGGACAACGATTTGTATGTTACACTGGTGGGCAGCAAAGCCTGCACAGGAAAAATTAACATAATTTCGGGATTTCTGAGCTCTCCAATCGCTACACAAAGCTACGTAGACCTGTTAATCCAGTGCAAAAGTGACTTGGGCGAGGGTGCTAGTGGTCTCCTTAGGAAATCCAAAGAACTGGATAACTATGCCTGGATCTGAGTGGTTTGTCGACTTTGTGGATATCATTGACCAACAGACAATAGAAGACTGTTCGGTTTCCGTGCTATCACTGGATTGCTGATGGAGATTCAATTGGCTTCACCTCTAAAACTGGTGAGTTAACTGTAGAATATAGCATATACAATAATGAGTAACACAAACATCCATTGCTGCAGCAATCCTGAAGGATGTGATGCCCAATAGCATTCTGGTGCGGCAGAGGCAAAGCACCATAGACCAACGAAGACTAAATACAAGTGGCAAGTATTTCCTGAAATTGGGTTGCCATCTGCTATTGATGTCTCATCATTGAATCTGCCAAGTGACGAGCAGTTTGGGACTGTAAAGGGAATTGATTTTACGAAGGATATAATTGCAGGAGCGGTCACTCTAGAATTCACAGCTGTTTTTACAAAAATTGATTCACTGAGTCAATATGAGCAATTGGCTAAAGCAATGGGGAAACCAGAATTTCCTACTTATGAACTATCTCGCTGGATGCGAGATGAGGAGTTTTGGTCGGCAAATGTTGAATGGAGTGAACCCAATGGTCATCGAGAGATGCGCAACACTGCCTCCTAATTTCCCCGTTACTAGCAGCATGGTCAAAAGCTCCATGGATAGCGGCCTCAGTCTTGAGGATGAAATGAAGGTTAGTTCACAAAACAATACTTCAACTGCTTCATTTCAGAAGTGCTCAATACATGTCTACATAAATGTACATGCATCGATCACACTTTTGTTTCCAGGCTGGTCACATATACATATGCAATCTGAAGATGATGGATGGACTACCATTGAGAGATTGCTTTTATTCTTCTGCCCCTCTCTGCTTGCTTTACGTAAACAAAGCAAACCAGCTGGTTCCCATTGCCATCAGCTCAAGCAGGAGCCAGGGAGTGACAACCCTATCTTCCTCCCAACAGACAGCTGGGCAGACTGGACCTTGGCTAAGATGTACTATCAGTGTGCACATGCCCAGGTAGATATAAACAGCCTCTGTGCAGTTACCACATTGTATCATTCACTTTTGTACTTTCAATTTCAGTTTCACCAGATAGCTACTCACTACCTGTCTTGTCATGCTGTCATGGAAACCTATGGAATGGGCATCATGCGTAACCTTCCAGATGCTCACCCAGTGTACAGGCTTCTGAGGCCTCACTTCCGCTACACCATGGCCATCAATGCTCGTGCCAGAGAGACTTTGATCAATGATGGCGGAATCATTGACATCGTGTTTGCCATCGGGGGAGAAGGGCGGAGGGAGCTGATGAGAAGGGGCGGGGCAGCATACAACATTCATTGGACCAACATAAAGCGCAATGTGAAGAGCAGAGGTGTGGACGACCCTAATCTGTTGCCAGGATACTACTACAGGGATGATGGACTCAAACTGTGGCAGGCTATGGAAGATTTCGTTGCTAAGATCATCAATGAATTCTACTCCTCTGATGAAGATGTACAGGGTGATTCTGAGCTTCAGAATGTGGCCAGTGATCTGTACACAAATGGTTTCCCGGCCAATGGTGGGGAACAGGGGCCATGGATTTCCAAAGTCCATTGACAGCAGGGAGCAGCTGGTGGAGCTGTGCACACTGATCATATTCACTGGCTCTGCCCAGCACTCCTCCATCAACTTGGGCAGTATGACATGTACAGCTACACTCCCAATGCAGCAACATCAATGAGGTTGCCTCCCCCAACAACAAAGGGAGTTGCGAATAATGACACATTAATAAGATCGTTGCCTGACAAGTATACTGGCTCCCTAGTGATAGCAATGGGTTTCATCTTGTCTCAGCATAGCAAAGATGAGGTATGGTAATGCTTTTAGACTTACTGGTGCTTTTCTAATTAAACACTGGGTCATTGAATTGTTTACTATTCTACACTATAGCGCTATCTTGGTACATTTCCCACTGAACGTTTCACTGAAGATAAGGCTCAAGTGGAGATAGAGAATTTCAGGAAAACTTTGACCAACCTTGATGCTGATATTGTTGAGCGGAACAAGCCCCTTGATGTTCCCTATGTGTACATGCGACCATCAAGAGTTACAAACAGCATCACCATATGAAGGAGTAATGGCAGCACTGTAGTGTTTTTTAGTTATTGCGTCATGTAAACTGAGCAATGGTTTGTAGTTGCTTCTAAATGCATCAGTGCTGTGTCTTTTCCCAGTATGATATATAAGATAAACACATCCAAGTTGTGAGAATGAATTAGTTTCTACGTTTCAAATAATCAGAGAAGAAACCAGTCATGCTTCAATAATATGCAATTGTAATTGCTCTTTTATTAATACATTAATATCAGCTGAGTTGGAACACATATGACACGTTCTTTCATGTGTCCAAAGTCACTTATTTTTCCATCTCTGCCTTGTGCACATAGTTTTGAGCCAGGCATTAACATGTATTTGGATGGTACTCCAGACGTTCATACATGTGCCTTTTGCCACCATTGCATTGCACTCATTATCTACGCGCCACTAATAAAACTTACACTGTCGTGTTCACCATTCACAGCTAAAACAATGCCCAATTGATGAGAGGTTATTAAAGTTGACGTTTTTTAAACGTATTCAACGCCTAGTAAGACCAATTATTCACAATGGCGACGCCCACCAAGCTACTGGTGTTTACGAGCTCAATTTCTACGCGGCCTCTGGTGGAGCGAATTCGATAGAACACTGATCTCACGATATAAAATGTAAATCCAAAGTGCTAACAATTGCGCTGGAGGAAAATCCTGGCCTAACAGAAAAGGACCTACAGTGGCGGGTATTTTGTGAATATAACCATAACAGTTAATCTAATGTTGGATGCTCAAGACAAAAATGTTGCAAACATAGACGACATACTAGTGATATACCCTATATTCAAAACTCAGGACGAACAAGTTTGATTTGGACATAGTCACTAAAAACATTATTAACGAACCCCTAATATCATTGATGACTTTCTGTCCATATTCGTCACACACACTCTTTTTGATTACCAAGTACAAATGACCACACCACAAAATGTTCCCTAAACATAAAGTCTGCTGAGCCTTGTAGCTCCCATCCCTTCCATTTGAGTTTTTGCTGAAGCTTTTGTTTAACTCCTTTTCCTCCAAAATACTGGAATGCCACACCCACTTTGTAGTACAGTGCTAGGAAAGCACAATTTCTGGGAAACCAATGACTGAACAGTGTAGCAGTAAAAGGCAAACTACAAAACAGAAGAGGAAGTGAGAGTCTGTGTGCTGTGTGTAACTAAAGAAATGAAGAGGTACGTTTTATTCTCTCCCTCACATTCCCTCCCTCCTTCCCTGACACCAACCTTTCTCCGTCCACCTCACCCCATCTTCCACCCTCACCCCACCGTTCTCCCTCCCCTTCCTCTCTTCTCCTCCCTTCTCCTTTCCCTCCCCTCCTCCCTTCTCCCTCTCTCCCTAGCCCCTCCTCCCTTCCCTTGTACACACCTTACCTCTCTTCAACACAATTTGGTAGATTTTAAAATGGGAGAAATCAGACAGTTCTGACATCATATATGTATTGCCATAAAGAAAAAAAAAACTTACTCACAAGTGCCCAACAAAAAGGTTCTGCAAAAAGATGTCTGTAATGCATTTCATACAACAAAGATCAGGCACCTCACTGTTAGAGTGCTATCCCTGGACACACCCACTTTGAGCATAACTGTACTACATTTCCTAAACGAGCCACACATATAACAGATCCTCACCTGAAGCAAGGAGAAATGTACTTCTGGAG
The DNA here is from genome assembly GCA_013339895.1 of Ephydatia muelleri. NCBI lineage: Eukaryota > Metazoa > Porifera > Demospongiae > Spongillida > Spongillidae > Ephydatia > Ephydatia muelleri. Next base: position 12,228,001 of record JABACO010000006.1, read on the forward strand.
TATCCCAAACCGGAGCATTGGCTCCTGTTGCTTTGCTTTCACATGGCCTCTTTTGCGCAAAACAGGACTGAGCCTCAAACCTCTTCCTCTTTAAGTCCTTCCTCCCAACTCCCAGCATCTTCAAATAGCAACTGACACACTCCTATTAAACTAAGCAGTTCAAAACACTGTATTCCCTCACCTTTGATGAGAACCACATCCAAGCAACCCAAGTCACATCCTTGGTAAACTCACTGGATGAGCCAATTGAAGAAGAAAAAAAAGAAGTGCTCAATGAATTTTGGTGGTGGGTTGGGTAATGAATGCATTCTGTGTCCTCACTGGCACACCTCCCATGCACACAGCTGAGGCCTATGCCCTCCGCAGTAGCCCAGTGGCAATCCCGCCGCTGGGTGCGGTAGCACTAATCACACCCGCCGCAGGGTTGTGCCTGTGTCCATGATGACAATCACATAAATGATGGTGAAGCCAGGCAAGCATGCACAGCTGGCTCCAAGGGGAGTCCCCTTGCACTGATGCCAATGGCGACAGGTCATGTCAGAAACATGCATGAGTCAAGCACTTTGCAACACGTACTACTCTTTGGAACTGTAGGCAGTTCAAAAGTGTGCTCACATGTGCATATCTACATGTAATTGCCATTGATCAAATTAAACCAGAAGTTGAGATTGTGTGCTAATTATAGCCAATACGCATCTACAAAGGCACATGCATAAACACCTGACGCACACCTGCACACAACTTCGTCTACTTCCTTAGTAGCAAAATCCTCTGACTAAACCACCCTCCTCATCTGGTGCAAACATCACCTCCAAATGTGTAGTTCTGCGAAGCGAGGATTCAACAGTTCTGTGAGTATTCGATAAATCGTGATCATTTCAGTCAGCGCTACGTGATTGTGTTCTTATATGGTTCGTCTATGTCGGGTATGACAGTTCGTCCATTTCAAATTCTAGAATGACGGTACGTACAAAATATGGACATGCATGATGCCTAAGTGAAAAGGGATGTTTGCAATAACGAGCCAAGAATTGCAAATGAATGAGCGTTAGAAATTTCTCGCCATGTATTGAAGGACATTTTAATTGTAAGCAAGATCATGAAGCCAAGTGGGCCATCCATGATCAGAGCTCCCAACTGCAATAGCTGCTCTTGACTCCAAGAAGACCCATCTCTCTTACCTAACCGGTCGGTCTTGGAATCACCAGAAGCCAAATGTGTCAGTCGTTTTCTTGGTGTAGTTGCTTAGCTTAATTCTTGTAACGAGCTCGCATTATTTCTGTGCATCTTGTGGCCTCATCCAGAAGCCAAATGCGACTTCCCATGTTCATTACAGGGAAGACCCAGAAACCATGCAAGCGAGCTCGTAAGCCCAGGCTCAAGGGCCAAACGTCCAGCGTGAACTCAAGCATGCAACTACATGTCAGGTCGCAATGCAACATGCCTATGCATCTGCATGCATATTCTAACAACTATAAAAAGTGTATATAGTCATACCATATATAGTCAATACTGGATTCAACTGTGCATGGCTTTATTAACCAGCAGTGCGCATTCAGTTTGAGCCACAATGATATAACACATGCCTCCGAGTACAGTACGAGAAAGCCCCCCCCCCCCCCCCCCCCCCCCCCCCCCCCCCCCCCCCCAATCCGGGCCATCTTTCCGTCACTTGCGGTTTTGGCTAACAAGCGGTCTTTGTTAGCAAATTAACAGCTGTGGTCTTGAGGCGGCGCCTGTACAGGAACAAATTCTGCGAATCAATTAGTGCATGGTCATGTACGCATGCAAGTGTTTGCATGTCGACTGCTATACATGTATGGGCTACACTTAAATAATTAATTGTGTTCATTTATGCATCACTATCACCGTGCATGCAGTAAGCTTTACACTATGTATATAGACAAGGAAACTATATCCGACGGATTGGTATAGACAGCACAATTAAGTGAATTAGTTCACGAAATGACGAATCTTTAATATCTTCTAAGATCAGATTCAAAGAAGGTGGGACTCATTTCTAAGCCCTTACCTTTATAAAGTGTGCCTTCCTCTCGTCCCACGTATGTGGGTCGGGTTCGAAACTACCAGAATTAATGGTTATTGGACTTTTTTGTGGTGTTGGTAAACGAAAGGGTCTTTGTATAGCAGGTACTACGGCGAATCATTGCTCCTGTAACAAGTTCTGCGAATCAATTAGTCCCACGTCATTGTCTTGATGGATTATTTGCCAGCCCGCAAATAAATTCATATGCCTGTATATGAAGGAAATGTACATGTATACATGTACATGTACATGTATGAAGGAAATGTACATGTACACGACATGTACATGTATATGTGCACGTGCCGCTGGAGGCATGAGGATATAAATTGACTCCCGACAGGCGAGTTATCAATTTCGCATTGGAGCAATAATGGCTGGATACAACGTGCCCGAGGTTCAATCTTCCGTCTGCCAAAGGGAGCAGGTCTGTTATGATGCAGCGGATGGTCCGTCAAAAACCCTTTCAGATTCAAATCCACACGTAAGCCGCAGAACGCACACCGCTTGCACTGCGCATACGTATACATATACAGCGGGAATTGTAACCCTTTGTATGCATATTGACTCTATACGTTTAGTCGAAAATCATTGACATTGTTAATTGTATGCATACGGCGTGTAAAACACTAGGCTTAGGTTAGTAATGATAATTTCCTGGACAATTATTTTTCAAATACTTCTAAACACTAATGAGATCTGAAACCGAAGGTTTGTCAATTTGCCAGCGAATACCTACAGTAGGTTAATCAGGTTTCTTTACGATACATTTCTTGATCATGGAGTTCGTAATTCTGGCAAATTGATAAAACTTTCGGTTTTCAGATCCAATCCTCATCATCACATATCAATAGCACCACGTGTCCAGCATGTAGTACTATCCTGAGAACCTGCATGGCCTCGAGCTATTGTGGGTACCAATAGATACACAATGATGTCACTATCAGTTTGTAAAAGTATTAACCCGAATTATGAAATAGACAATATAGACAATGTTGCTTTTTCCCTCCCAAAGCGGATAGGTACTTCTATTATGGAGTTCGAATTGTCAACTGGATCAGAATTCGAGGCAGGAACCATGGACAACGATTTGTATGTTACACTGGTGGGCAGCAAAGCCTGCACAGGAAAATTAACATATCGGGATTTCTGAGCTCTCCAATCGCTACAAAAAGCTACGTAGACCTGTTAATCCAGTGCAAAGTGACTTGGGCGAGGTGCTAGTGGTCTCCTTAGGAAATCCAAAGAACTGGATAACTATGCCTGGATCTGAGTGGTTTGTCGACTTTGTGGATATCATTGACCAACAGACAAAGAAGACTGTTCGGTTTCCGTGCTATCACTGGATTGCTGATGGAGATTCAATTGGCTTCACCTCTAAAACTGGTGAGTTAACTGCAGAAATAGCATATACAAAAATGAGTAACACAAACATCCATTGCTGCAGCAATCCTGAAGGATGTGATGCCCAATAGCATTCTGGTGCGTCAAAGGCAGAGTGTCATAGACCAACGAAGGCTGAAATACAAGTGGCAAGCCTTTCCTAAGATTTGGTTTGCCATCTGCTATTGATGTCTCATCATTGAATCTGCCAAGTGACGAGCAGTTGGGGTGGTGAAGGGAATTGATTTTACCAAGGATGGAATTGCTTCAGCGGTCATTCTAGAATTCACAGCAGTTTTTACATACATTGATTCTCTGAGTCAATTTGAGCAATTGGCTAAAGCAATGGGGAACACCAGAATTTCCTACTTATGAACTATCTCGCTGGATGCGAGATGAGGAGTTTGGTCGGCAAATGTTGAATGGAGTGAACCCAATGGTCATCGAGAGATGCGCAACACTGCCTCCTAATTTCCCGTTACTAGCAGCATGGTCAAAGCTCCATGGATAGCGGCCTCAGTCTTGAGGATGAAATGAAGGTTAGTTCACCAAACAATAGTTTGAATAAGATAAACTGCTATTGTATTTAACCTGCAGCATTTAATCACACATTTGTTTTCAGGCCGGTCACATATACATATGCAATTGAAGATGATGGATGGACTACCATTGAGAGATTGCTTTTATTCTTCTGCCCCTCTCTGCTTGCTTTACGTGAACAAAGCAAACCAGCTGGTCCCCATTGCCATTCAGCTCAAGCAGGAGCCAGGGAGCGACAACCCTATCTTCCTCCCAACAGACAGCTGGGCAGACTGACCTTGGCTAAGATGTACTATCAGTGTGCACATGCCCAGGTAGATATTAACAATCCCTGTGCACCTACCACATTTTTTCTTTCACTTTTAGTTTCACCAGATAGTCACCCATTACTTGTCTTGTCATGCTGTCATGGAAACCTATGGAATGGGCATCATGCGTAACCTCCCAGATGCTCATCCAGTGTACAGGCTTCTGAGGCCTCACTTCCGCTACACCATGGCCATCAATGCTCGTGCCAGAGAGACTTTGATTAATGATGGTGGAATCATTGACCTTGTGTTTGCCATCGGGGGAGAAGGGCGGAGGGAGCTAATGAGAAGGAGTGGAGCAGCATACAACATTCATTGGACCAACATAAAGCGCAATGTGAAGAGCAGAGGTGTGGACGACCCTAATCTGTTGCCAGGATACTACTACAGGGATGATGGACTCAAACTGTGGCAGGCTATGGAAGATTTCGTTGCTAAGATCATCAATGAATTCTACTCCTCTGATGAAGATGTCAAGGGTGATTCTGAGCTTCAGAATGTGGCCAGTGATCTGTACACAAATGGTTTCCCGGCCAATGGTGGGGAACAGGGCCATGGATTTCCAAAGTCCATTGACAGCAGGGAGCAGCTGGTGGAGCTGTGCACACTGATGATGTTCACTGGCTCCGCCCAGCACTCCTCCATCAACTTTGGGCAGTATGACATGTACAGCTACACTCCCAATGCAACAACCGGAATGCGATTGCCTCCCCAACAACAAAGGGAGATGCAAATGACGACACTTTGATAAGATCGTTGCCTGACAAGCATATTGCTGCTCTAGTGATAACAATGGGCTACCTTTTGTCAAAGCACAGTAAAGATGAGGTAAGCTACTGCTTTACATTTACTGGTGCTTTCTAATTAATGCACCAGTTGTGGCATTTGTTGAGTTTGTGTGCCATTCCAAAACTACAGCGCTTTCTTGTACAATTTCCCACTGTACAATTTCCTGCTGAACGCTTCACTGAAAGTAAAGCTCAAGTTGAGATTGTAAACTTCAGGAAATCTTTGATAAATCTTGATGCTGATATTGTTGAGAGGAACAAGCCCCTTGATGTTCCCTATGTGTACATGCAACCATCAAGAGTTACCGAAAGCATTACCATTTGAGGAAATAATTACAAAACTTTAGAAATGTTTTAGTTGTGCCTTGCTTCAAAATAAATGTGCAATGAATTATAGCTGTCCATTGTCGTTCCTTTTTGCTTCAGTTCAATGATTTTGTAGTTTTCGTTGTCAGTTGTCAGCATATTTTCCTATCAATTAAACTCAGCCAGTGATATTTTTAGATACGAGGTAGTACTTCTGCTGTATAACTATACATATTCTGCACGTAATCTAAAAATCTTACTGCATGCAATGAAAAATTACATATGGAACGTTCTATACGAAAATGGGTTTTGTGGATGTTATTTTATAACATAAAATTTAAATCGATAAATGTTCCGAAATATTAACGCTATCGGGTTCCTATTATTAACACAACATACCACACCATTACTATATGTGAAAATCCATTTTGGTGTCTTACAGATGGGGAGTACCGACGTTTCAAGGTCCGATACCCCGTAGGGTTCAAAACGGCCACCTTTTCAGGTAGGAGTGTCCAAATCGGTTCAAAATAGGTACCTATGTAGAAGGGTCCTACCGCTATTGATTTGTTCTGTTCGTTAATTTTTGCTTTATCCGTTATGGAGATACAAGTGTGCAAAGAAATTGCATATTTCCCGGGCGTTACGCGCCATTAACGTATTACGAGGACGTCCACAAGACCCATTTTCGTATATTACGCTCCATATTGCAGAAATTGTATTCCTACATCAACTCAATGTTGCAGCATACTCCTTCTTCAAAAAGGATATGGCTCTCTTGTGATGTTATAATGATGGATATATCTTCAGAATCAATAGTTTGCTTTAGCCTTAACCATGGAGGATGGTAACTTTCCTTCAAGAACAATTCCATCAACTTTGTTGAGTCCACCCCACAGAAAATGCAATCTTCCAGATAGTTGAAATTCGGCCATATCATCACGTACATGTATATTCATTAAAAATACGATGGAAAAGGTTAAAGCAAGAAAGGGCAAGCAAACCATCTCGTGATCTGTGCAAGAACTAGGCAGCTCTTGTAAACATCACTTTAAAAAAGATACTCTTTATTTTTGAGAAACTCAGAGGGATATAGGATTCAATCGCAATGGTGGTGTAAATAAGAAACAAGATCGAGTGTAATAGGAAAATGACACAAAGACCAATATTGATTCTGCACTCACATTTTAGGGTCCTATAAAGAAGCTAAATAGGTCTGCATCATTATCCTTAACTTTTAACAACCATTGCCATTGAAACGTGCAAGCGATATTTCCCAAAGTAATTTTTTAATTCAATAGTTTTTAGGAGTACAGTACATTCCTTCTTAGCTGCCCTCTCAGAATTGGTACATCGTAGTGCATGTAACATGACCTCTGGA
>JABACO010000006.1:12235750-12320555 GCA_013339895.1 Ephydatia muelleri
TTTCCTTTCATTTTCAGCTTGCATGCAGATGTAACAAAAGCTGCATCAGATACTCTGTTGTAGTGCAGCCAATCAAACTGTTCAGCTCGAAATGAGCGTTCTTCTTTCGCAATGTTTTCCAAACTTTTGTTTGGAAAACAGTAACTAGCGCTTGGTTAGAAAAATGTCGCCATTTTTAAAGGAGTGAATTTATTTATTAATCGTGGGGCAGCACTAAAATGATTGACTTCTTAAGGTGACACTCTGATCATGTGGTATTTATACATTATTATTTTTGTGCGCTTAACATTGGTCCCGCGGGACCTGCGGTACCTGTTCCACCGCACCCTGAGAATAATTTCTTATTCATTACTTGGGTCCTTAAGGGGGTCCTCAGATCCCAAAGGACCCTCCCCCCCTCCTGAATTCACCCCTTATTCTTAGATTATGTGCATGTATGTGTGACTATTACATGTATTAAAGGAAGAAAAATTTTGTCAGTCTATTACACAATCTCTCCAAGCAGCCTCCTACTCAGCTGTAGTCCACTCCCCTCTGCCATTGTATATTTCTTTGGATGTTCAATTGTTTCATGAAAATTGTTTGTTCATGCAAATATTCATGCTACAATCAATTGATTGTTAGTGTTGGGAAGTATTTAGTCGCTGACTCTGGCATGAAGGCCACAAAATGCTGTCTTTGGTATACAAATGATGTCTCAATTGTGATGTTTTGCCGCTAGCATCACTATAGTTAATACTTGCACTGACAGCGGATTAGGTTGTGGAATTAACTCTTTGAACGCCAAGTGCCTATATGCATACATGCGAGAATTATCTGCCTCACAACCATTCATGCAGTGCTGTGTGTTGTGTTGTGTTGATCAAAATCACTTTGAATACCATTGTAGAGCACATTTTGTGTGTCCATTATAACCCACTGGCACCTTTTGTTGGCAATAACCCATAATATGAACTGGCAAAAGGTTGGTGGGGGGGGGGGGGGGGGGGGGGGGAGTGAACAAATATGATTTACTACACTGATCTGGGCTATGCATTCTTGTTCTTGGAGTATTGTAGTGATGCATTACTGAAGTGAAGTGAGGTCATCTGAATGATGGGGTTCTTTAGCCAGTGTGAGAGGAAACATAATTACTTTGTACATGTACTTATAAGGTTACAAGTGCAGCAAGCATTTGCATGCATCATAAAGTTGTGACTGATCAACACATTTTAACAGGCAATATCTAAATCAAGCATGAATGGAGTAATGGTCGTGTGTGCATGCATGCACTGTGCGTTCAAAGGGTTAAATAAGAATTTATATTTGCAAGTGGTAGAGGATCATAAGAACAGCCAAAATGCTTCATTTGGATCAGTGCACAGAGTGTTAAGTGAGTGAAGCCAAATTCCAAAGTCACCCACATAGAGCATCTCCCTACTTATGTTCAATAATGTTGCTTATTAACATTGCCATTGGCCTTTCTGACCATAGACATCCCTGTGATTGTGAGCAGAGACAGGATGGCGTTTCTTGATCCACAGGAGCGAATGTGGGAGGGTAAGTCAGGCAAATACTTTAAGCTAGCTGATGTGAGGACTAAGGTCGATACTGTTAGTCCATTCAACAAAGTATGCGATCTCACTACGGATCCCTACTGCCATGGGACTATATTTCGTTTCCCATTGAGGAAGGTCAGTTCCAGTTTATCAAATCAGTGCTATGACATGGCCAAAATTCAGCAGCTGTTCCAGGCTTTAAGGGAGGAGGGGAAACTGTTGCTTATTTTTCTGCGCTCCATTGAATCAATCGAAGTGCATGAAATAAACATTGATGGGACTGTTTCTTTGAAGTTTAGTGTCTGCATCTCAAAAGATAAAGAAAGAATTAGGCAGATAAGGGGCACATTCATGCAGCGCATTGAGCAAGCATACAAGCAGTCGAGGTACAACATCAAGGATTGCATTCCTATGTCTGTTGACTTCCACGTGGAGCTAAACAGGGAAGGGAGCTTGACAAGCCACCATTGGCTTGTGGTGAGCCATGTTGGCAGTGAAAACCAAAGTGTTCTGCAGCAGGCTGCCAGCCAGCATGTATTTCCATGGGTAGGCATGGCTTTGGAGCTTAGCAATCTGGCCCAGGTAGGTAAAGGTCGAGTGTTCTGTTCCTTCCAATGCCCCCCGATATCACATCTCCATTTCCTGTTCACATTAATGGTACATTTGGTTTGAACGACGATCGCCGGACAATCCGTTGGCAAGGTGTGGAAAGAAAAAATGATCCTGCAGGCCCAGTGGAATAACCTAATCGTTAGCTTCCTACTCCCATCCTGCTATAAGAGACTCCTCATGGATTGCATAACGTTGTATCGCTTGGCTCATACTGATATATACCAATGCTGGCCTAATGGGCACAGATCAATGCCAGTGACTGGAAGAACTTTCTACAGCCATTTTTAAATGTATTTTTGAGAGAAAGTGTAGTTTGGACAGAGAATCTAGAATCCTCTGGTGCATGGATAAGACTAAATGAAGCCACTGTGGTTCCAAAGGGTACTGAACTTGCACAGTTAATTCATACTGTGTTAACAAAGTGTGAGCTCAGAATAGTACAAGCACCAGAAAATGTACATGCCGGAATTCAGGCATCTGGGTTTAATACAAATTATCTAAGCCATTCTGTAGCTAGAGCAGCAATGAAGCGCTTCCCAGCAAGCTATACTACTTTGGATCGCAATAAGAAGCTCAAAGTATTGGAATATTGTCTGTCAGATGGTCAATATGGGGACCTTGTAGGCTTACAGCTAATTCCACTGGCTGACAATACCTTTGCCCAGTTCTGGGCCCATGTCAGAGGAGCTAGGTTAATGCAGACCATTTACATTTGCAGTGAACAATTCCCTAGGCATCTTTTTCTCAATGCAGACAGCATTGTAGTATCTCTTGATGATCAGAACTTGATGCGGAGTATTCAGAAGGTGGGTGACTCTAGACTTACCCAGCTGCAGACACTGGATCTCAACACAGTTGTGCAATTGATTAAACAGAGATCGTTTCCATCAGAGTGGCAGTCCATGAACACAGCAGAAGTTATCAGTCCAAACCACAAGGAGTGGTACACGACTTTCTGGCAATGGGTGCAACCACATAGCTTGAGCTACTTCAATAATGACATGATCATACCACTGTCCACACCAGGCCCACAAGGAGGGCTTCGAGTCACTAGGCTCTCAACCCATTCTCCGATACTGCATCTGACTAACTCTGACCAGTGCTCTGCAGAGCTGATGTCTTTTATATCAAAGATGCCTGTGCACGTCTCTCAAACCAGCATGCATCCATTCTTGGACCACAAGGAACTATACTCTTATGTCAAAAGGCTCAATCCTGAAGGTTTAGTGAATGCCCTAGTATTGGGATGTTGTGGTAAGTACAACCAATTGAATAGCATCTCCTTGACTGAAAGTGAAGCTCAGCATGTAAGTCAGTACCTTGGTGGGCTTAGTTCTATGATGTTTGAACAACAACGATCCAGTGTATTGATAAACCTTCCTATTTTCACAACTGTAAACAAAAGTGGTCTTTATTCAGTAGCCAAAGCTAACGAATGTTCTTGGAATAGTAGGGCAATAATTTTGCCAGATAATTGTGAGATCAGTGATGAAAATCTTCCCTCGAACATTGTCTTCCTTTCATCATTGATACAGCAACGATCCCTGATAAATAAACTTTCATTACATATGAAAGCTCCTACAACAATAGAGTTTGTCCTGGATACTCTATTCGTCATGGTAAAACAAGGTACATTCAATCCTGCTTCAAAACTGGATGACATCATGGTTGAAATTTTAACTCTTCTGCCTTCATGGATGAGGAAATGGCCCAAACAGATGAATACAGTCACATCAGCTCTGCAAACTCTCCCTTTCCTCCCCACTGGAGCAGGTCGTAAGAGCCCATCACAGCTCTATGATTCGGGTCAACCTGAACTTGTGGCATTGTTTCAAGGGGAGCATGTTTTTCCATTGGCTCCATTTGACACTGATATGCTGGTACAGCTGCGACAGTGTGGCCTGATATTGTTGGCAACCATCAATGTGTTGGTGGGCGTAGTCAGAACAATAGGTCCCCCGGCAAGCAGCGGTAATCCACAGCAAGTCACACCGGTCCGATACAACAGAGCCAAGGCTGTCATACGGTACCTATCAAGATTCACTCCTGCAGACGTTGCAAGTTTTTTTCAACAGGTTAGCAACATTAGCTGGATACCAGTGCAGTCTAACCCCCCTACCATGCTCAATAGTGCAGTGGATATGTACCCACAGTGCATACCATGGAAGGGAAAACCATATGTGTGCCATTTTGTCTCACTGGGCAGCCATGTTTTTGTGCCCACCCCTGCGACTGCAGAGTACCCCTTCATTCTTGGGTCTCAAGTGTATGTAGCGGATTGCGTTCTTCAAGTCAGCAAACCAGATAATATCCTTCCAAACAGCTCATCCTATGTTTCTCAGGTGCTAGCGCATTTCAAGGAGGTCATTGCTCATTCCGTAGAGTGCGAACCAACAGAGAGACTCCTTCACCTTATCTATGATTACTTGAATGCAAACTGCTTACAAATTGGTGTTGATACCTTCAAAACATTCCCCCCATGGATATGGTTGACATATGAAAGGGCATTTGTCAGTCCAAGTGTTGTAGCAATGAAGCCCAATCCATCATTTCCACAAGACCTTTCTCCGTATGTCTACACACTAAATGACAGATTTGGTGTCCAATATCAGCCTCTTTTCGTGCGAAGTGGAGTGGGGTTGGAGGTTGTTTCCAGACAGATTGCCTCAGTGCTAGGTATGATGAGCAGAATGGGGACCAGAATGATGACAGCGGACAAAGCCTGGCAAATTGTGATGAGCATTCTTAACTGGCTAACCAATAATGGAGAGAAGCCAATAAAAGAGTTTGATGACGTAAAGCTCTACATTCCTGTTGAGTCGGAAGAAGAATACCCAGTGCTCAAACAAATCTGCGACAATGTGGTGTACAATGACAATGATTTCCTCGAAGGGGTACTGGCACGTTCAGGACAGGAGTATTCCTACACTCTAATTAATCATCGAGTCTCTCCCAGGATGGCCAGTTGCTTAGGACTTGCAGCTCTGAGCAAGCACTTGGACATTAGCGAGGAAACGTTTGAAGATGTAGGTCAGTGTGAGCCCCTCACTGTGCGACTAAGAAATATCCTAAGGGATTACAAGGATGGGCTCACTATTATTAAAGAATTGATTCAGAATGCAGATGATGCAGAGGCTACAGAGATTAATATTTGCTACGACACTCGTACACACTGTGAAGACCAACGATCGCTGTTTTTTCCCCACATGTCTGAGACACATGGTCCAGCTTTGGTTGTGCACAACAATGCCGTGTTCACAGATGATGACTTCCAAAACATCACCAAGCTGGCTGGTGCCACAAAAGAGAACAAACAGCTCAAAATTGGCAAGTTTGGAATTGGCTTCTGTTCTGTGTATCATATGACTGATGTTCCATCTTTTGTGAGCAGAGAGTTCCTCTATATATTTGATCCAATGCTAAAGTACCTTGGTGATGCAGTTAAGAATCGATCCAGACCAGGTAAGAAGCTTTCTTTCACTCATCGTATCCTAAAGCACTCAAAACAAATGGACCCATTCAGAGATTTATATGATTTCAACCCCAGCCAAGAGTACAAAGGTACGATATTCCGCTTACCATTTCGTAAGAACTCAAGTGATATCAGCAGCACTGTATATGATAGCCACACAGTAATGGAGTTGTTAGGTAATTTGGAGAAACACAGTAATGAAATCATACTTTTTCTGCGCCATATCCAGTGCATAACATTCAGTCGCTTTGATAATGGCTCTAAATGCCCAACTGTTCTCTGTAAAATCGAGAAGCGAAGCCTCTGTACTTTTCCTGGGACAAGAGCACTGATGTGCAATGTAACTAATGCGAACATTGTTGGTACAGAATCCTCAAACACATGGCTAATTGCAACCACAGAAAAGCATATCACATCAAAATATGCAACCTCTTCTGTTGCTTGTTCACTAAAGCACTGCAATGGAAAGTATCAGGTGTGTAGTTGCGAGGGAGGTTCATTCTGTTTTTTGCCACTGGCTAAAACAACAGGGCTACCAGTTCACATCAGCAGCAATTTTGCAGTGAGCAACAATCGAAGAGGGATATGGACAGATGATGGTTCACAGGGGGTCCCCGCTTTGGAGGCTCAGTGGAATGTCGAACTGATGACCACCACCATTCCAGAGGCTTACTGTTTGCTCCTTGAAACACTTAAAGAGATGCATTTGAAAGATCAGCTGTCTGAATACATATATTGTGCATTGTGGCCCTCAACAGAGAGACTTCATGAGAAGAATCCATGGTCCAAATCAGTGGATTGTATCTACAAGATAATTGCATTAAAAGAACTGTTTTATTCATCTGCAATATCAAAATGGCTGACTCTAGGACAAAGCAAGTTTCTCTCGAATAACATCCTTTCAACTTCCATTTCTCAGCAAGAAACAGAGAAATGTGTTCTCATTGTTGTAAAGCAGCTATGCCTCCCTGTTGTTGACCTTCCATTTCAGTATCATGTACATTTAGATCTGGAAAACTTTATGATCACAGAGGCAAATTTTGTGGAGATTTTTTTCAAAAACATCAATTCACTTAGTCACATGGTAGACACTCGAAATTCTGTTTTGTTAAAAATTCTTGAACTCTATACAATTGAGGTGGGAAAGACCAGGCAGAATAACATCTCACCTTTTCTTAAAAATTATCCATGTATTCCATGCACTCCGGATGGGACTGTTCTCAAAAAGGCTAGTGAGATAATTGATCCACAGTCTGTATTTGCTAAGATGTATGACAATAGTGAGCACATGGTTCCAATTAGCATGTTTGATGGGAACACACTAGCCAAAGCTAGCATGCATGCTTTAGGACTGCATAAAGATTCTGTTCCCTGGAAGTTTATAATTCAGCGTGCCACAGGGATTCAAAGCTATCTACAAATTGACAGAAAAAAAGCTTTACAGAGAGTTGATTGCATCCTTCAAAGCATCAAGAAAAACATATCCTCCAATCCTGATGGGCTGAGTGATGAGTCGAAATCTTTGGCCACTATTCCTTTCCTGCCTGTTAAAAGTAAACCAAATGAATATCCATTACAGTGGTGTGGAGAAGGACATGACCTTGGATGTGGAAAAGAACTGGTGCTATCTGGAGCAGAGGTTAAGGAAGTAACTGTACAACGAAATGAACTGCTGTCTGGTTCTCAAGTGAAGATTCTAAAGTTAAAGTTTAAAAACGAATCAGAAACATTACCCGATAATGTCATCGATCTGTTACAGATAAAACGTGAACCTCTATGCAATGATGTCATAGCTCATTTCAAATGCCTTACTCAATTGGTTGAAAAAGGTCTGTTGCAATCAAGGATAGTCCAAAGTATGTGCCGTTCTATATATGGCTATTTTGAAATACAGATAAAAGATAGTAAAGGATACCTACCTGCAGAAATGGAAACACTTAAACATTCATATTGTATTCTGGTGAAAGATGGATTTGTCAGCTCAGAATTTGTGTCACAGGAATGGAGTTTAGATGGACCCTACTTGTTCAAAGTTCCCAACGTACTAACAACGCGAAAACTGTTTGCTGAATTTGCTGGCATTAAACAATCTTTTGGTCCAGAAACAGTGTTCAAAGCATTACAAAGAATGAAAGATGACTTCAATGGCAAACCCGTTCCTGAGAATTGTCAATACATCATCAGCAAAATTATACCAGTTCTTACTGACAGTGTAAAGGACAAACCAGCTTGCTGTGTGGTACTTCCTGATGCAAACTACACACTTCATGATGCCTGTAACCTGGTATACAATGATACACCATGGTGCCCATATGATCAAGAACAAACAATATTCGTACACGAGAATATTCCACGGCATTTGGCCCAAAAGTTGGGAGTTAAAACAGTTAGGAGCCAAAGAGTTGAACGTTATGCATCTGCTAATGAAGTGCATTTCCTGGGTGCAGAGTTTGGACAGCATGAGGAGTTGACGCAGAGAATTCAGAATATTATTAGAGATTATCCATTCGATGAAACAATCATCAAGGAGCTGCTGCAGAACGCAGATGATGCAGAGGCCAAGACAATGTATTTCATACTTGACAAGCGCACTCACAAAACAGACAGAATTCTTTCTGAGAACTGGAAGGAACTGCAGGGACCAGCATTGCTGGTGTGGAATAATTCAGTTTTCTCTGAAAGGGACCTAGAAGGGATCCAGAAGTTGGGATTGGGCAGCAAAAGGTCAGATACTGAGAAGATTGGTCAATATGGAATAGGTTTCAATGCAGTATATCATCTGACTGATTGTCCTAGCTTCATTTCTGGTGGCGAAACATTGTGTATCCTGGATCCTCACTGTCGGTATGCCCCAGGAGCAAACGCCCTCAAACCTGGAAGACGGTTTGATCACCTGTCAACCGGTTTTTGGAGTGACTTCCAAGACATGAGATCCGCTTATCTTCATACCGAAACCCAATCGTTTCCAGATTTTATGCAGGCAAATCTGAGAGAGGGGTCACTGTTCAGATTTCCAATTAGGCATTGTGAAGAATTAGTTTCTTTGTCAAAAATTATTCCGAAGCATGATGAAAAGGAGCGATCATCTAGACCTCTAAGAGCAAATTCTCTGCAGGATCTTCTTAATGCTTGGTCGCCTTGTGTGAAGAAGTCAATGTTGTTCTTGAATAACATTAATGCAATCACATTTTGCACAGTAGAACAAAATGGAAGATTCAACATTCTTCATCACTTTGAAACTCATATTAGTACCGACGGAAGACAAAAATGTGCTGAACTGCATAAAAGAGTCCATCAATTTAATTCTGTCACCACAAACACCTCTTGCACAGTCAACTATGAGCTTGAGGTGCTAGAAACTATAGGGAAAAAAGAAAGACCAAAGGAAAGATGGCTTGTTCAACAGGGAATTGGAGACAGTATGAATGACGAACAGGAGTGGCAGTACATTCGCCAAGTCAAGCCGAGGCATGGAATAGCTTTTCCATTGAGCTCTGTAGCTGAATTTAAAAGTCTTGTATTCTGTTTTCTTCCATTACCAGTAGAATCACACCTACCGGTTCTTATAAATGGGCACTTCATTCTTCATTCAAATCGTAGAGAACTTTGGGCATCAACCAACCCAGATTGTCCAGACCAAAAATCTACTTGGAACAAGAGGCTTATAAGTGCCATAGCTTCATCCTATGCTAGTCTACTGACTGATGGTGGAAAGAAAGTAATACAACGATGTGAAGGCAGGACTAGAGAGCAGGTTGAGGCTGATATAAAAATGTATTACAACATTTTTCCAGACATTCACTCTGAAAAGCTTAAAGGTTTATGGAAAGAACTCGCAGAAGACGTGTACAAGATATTGAGTGACAAAAATGCAGCAATTTTAGCTAATGTGAGGGAGATGAAACCAGCCCTGCTTCTTCCTGATGATAATGAACCCTTATGTACTCTAAATGTGAAATGGTGCAGGCTTAAAGATGATGCAAAAAAATCAGAGCAAGTTCATTTTTTCACTACAGCAATGGAAAATACTGCAAACAGTAAACTGTGGACTCATATGCATTGGAATGTATTTGAGGCGATTGGAATGACACTCACCAGTGCACCTATCAGGATCATGGACCATTTCAGACATGCTGGATCAGATATCCCCATGACAACACCAGTTGTTGTATTTGATTATTATGCTTCTTTTAATGCTCAAGTGTTACCCGGAAGTCACCCAACGTTTCCATGCCACTTGGAGGATACCAAGTTCAAAACCATAGATAATATTAAGATCTTCCTGAAATATCTGAGGGTGAAAAAAGATGGAATTTATGAATATGTGAAGGCACCTTATGGAGTTCCCCTTCTGCTCACCGCTGATGGAAATATAAGAATGAATGATGAAAATGGTAAAGTTGTCGTTTCAGAGTACTCAGCCCTCTTCCCATGCAGTCTTCACAGGTTCTTGCACCCGGATCTGATTGACTTGGACCTCAGTAAGGATTATTTTATTAACGAAACAGCTTGCTCTTATAATGATATTCAGGACATACTATCTGAGACATTACCTAGTGAAATAAGTCAGTGTCGTGTTGAGAAATTTCAGGACATTATTGATGTCTCTGATCTACGATCATACTGGGAATGTTTTTGCTCAGACCCTGTGTTTTTGCATTGTCTTCCAGAGATAATTCAAACATGGGCTTTGCTTCCATCCTCTACTGATCAGCTATTTTCAGGCAAATCTGAACTTCTTCCCATTGTTGAAAATTATAGCCACAATGTCAACCATCAAGATTGTTACAAAAATGTTGTCTCTATGCTTCATTCAATGCATATACCATTTCTTCTACCATGGGCATGTGAAGCATATCTCAGTGCAAAGAATTTGACATGTTGTCCACTACTCACAAATCCTTCAGCAGTTATATTGTGCCTTCAGATTTTTCATAAGGAAAGTTGCATATCTTTTAGTCCAGATAATACTGGCCATTTGAAATGCCTCTTTGAATACTTATCAACAATCAACTTCAAGAGTGAACAACGTTCTAAGGATGCTATGAAGTCACTTCCTGTGTTCCAAACTATAGATGGTACCCTTGTTAGTATAGATAATAAGACAACTTTCATATTTCCTACAAACATATGCCTTTCTGGCCATGGTAAGTGGTTTGTGAAAAATGATGTTATCTTTCTAGATGAGACAGGTTTGTGGATGACCTATTACTCATGTTCCGATATTGATGTTAGAAGTATTAGACCTGAAGAAATTTACTGTCAGTACATATTTCCGAAGTTTCATCTCCTATCGGAGGAGGAACGGTATGAACAACTGCTGCGCATCAGGGACAGTACATTTAAACAGTGCAGTTTTCAAGTTACACAAACATTGTGTACTGACCCTAGTGCTATCAGAGCAGCTAATGATTTTCTCCGTGATTTAAAGGCTCTTCACTGCTTAGGTGAAGGCAGTGCTACATTGAAGGCTATAAATGAACACTGCGACCATACCTTGAATATATTCACATTGTTCAAAGAGTTCTTCTGCTTCCTTCCTCAAAGATATTGCAATAGAACAGACTGGCTTGAATTTTTCCGTATGAATGGACTACAAACTGATATAAGCAAACAGCAGTTTCTCACATTGTGCCATCATGTGGCTGATGGACATAACAGTGACGTCGGTGCTGCTTCAAATTGTCTGCTTCATTATCTATGTCAGATAACAGCTTATTGTAGTAATGTACAGAAATGGTGTGACTCAGCATTTTTAGGTGAAGTAGGTTCCATCCCTTTTGTGTGCATGGAGACTCTCCAACATCTATCATGGATCAAGCTAATTTGTGCTCCTACGAAACATATCCATCAGACCTCATCAAGCAAAACATTTTTTATGACGGAACTAAATAGATCATTTGTGGATGTTCCATTCCTTGTGTGGACTATAAAACCATTGGTTTCACTACCAAAACACTTGCAAACTGATGTAATTGATTTGCTTGGGGTAAAAAGAAAGGTGCAACTTGATGATGTCGTCCTAAATATTAAGTGTATTGCGGAGAGTCATTTGTCTGATGCCTCACATTTTGATCGGTTGTCAGAAAATTGCAAACCTCCCCCACAGGCCCAGTCCCTCATTGAGGTGATGAGTAAAATATTCAAACATGTTCAAGTACACCATCTTGCCTTGAGTAAAGATAAGCTATGTATTCTCCACTCCATTCCTTGCATACCAGTTCACAGAGTATTTGGAGAAGGAATTGAGGACAAGGATATTTCAATTCTTGTGAAGCCATGCCAAGTTGTTACTAATATGAAAGAAAAAAATTTCTATCCATTCCTACATCAACTTCCAATTGCATTGTATGGTTTCTTAGAGTTACTTGAATGCATTGGAGTCAAGAAAGAAATAGATGCTTCTCACATGAGAACTGTTTTGGAAATGGCATTCCAAGCCTCTAAGAATGAGCCATTAGATGTCAATACAAACAAAATAGTTGCAACAGCCATCAAAAGTCTCTATAACAATTTGAAAGAGTGTAAAGGAGTGGATCAAAATATTATTAAACCTCTTTACCTTCCAGATCACCTGAACAGGCTTTGTGAGTCAACTACACTAGTGTATGTTGATGATCCTCAGTATAGGGGTGCAATATTCAATTTCTCTGATACAGAATTGTCTGAAGTAGATATAAATTTGGACGAAACACCCCATATGAAGTTCTTAAACACTCTGGACTTCTGCTCAGCATTACCAGAATCAGTGAAACCAGTACGCCTTTCATTATGCACTACAATGCAAATACATTCAGAACCTGTTGAGAACCAGTGTCCACTAGCAATCCAGCTTCAGACTATTCTGAGAATGCACAAAGTATTCAAGGCAATCTCAACCATTGTAAGACATTGCACTCATGATGAAGCACTATCAAAACAATGCTATGACAGTTTAGTTGCCAAGGCATCAATTATTGAAGTTAGAACTGTGCAGAGATTGCGCTATGATGTAGTAGCCACAAAGTCGCAAAAGACGCTTGGAAGCAAAAATGTCAAGTACGCATATGATGAAAGAAATTGCAAGCTGTACATTGAATCAAGTGCACAAGTAACTCAAATAGCACATGATAGTATATTTAGTAGACTCAGCAGTTTCTTTATGGATCATATTGAGAGTATTCTACAAAAATCTATGCCAGAAGAACACCTGAAACAATTGTCGAAATTCTTACCTATGCTTTTGAATGTGCCGAATGAGGAGGGTGTTGATGAGGCATTGAACGAGGTTTACAGTTTGGAAGTTGATTACGATGAAACTGAGCTGAGAAGTCTTGACCCTCGTCATGGGGAAGCTATTCCTCTAAACTGGCATCACAGACTTGATCAAGATGTGCACAATATTTTCACTTACCTAGAGTGGGTGGGCTTTGAAAAGGAAGAAGGAAAGATTGTTTTTGCTCAGGTCATACATCGTGTTTCTCAAGACAGTGATGATCCATATAAAACCAAGTATGTGATTCGTATTTCACAGGATGACATGATTGGAATAGAAGTGTCTGCTCTGGACTTGTACAAATTCTTGAGGGGAGATAAAACTCCAGTCATAGAGCTATCTGAATCTAAAGAGATAGTATTAAGACAGGTTGTCGAGAATGATGATACGTCCAATACTGCTGCAACAAATCATGCCAGTGCAGAAAAGCAACTAGGCCTACAGGAAATCCTGAAGCAGCTTTGTGCAGAGTTGGGAAACATATGGAGGCTACCCGAAGATGATCGTAGGAAAGCTGTGAAGCGTTTGTATTTAAAATGGCACCCAGACAAGAACCCTGATCAGGTTCAGCTTGCAGAACAAGTCTTCAAGTTCTTGAAACGTCAAGTGGACCGACTTGAAACAGGCCTACCCCTGGAAGATCCAACGACTCAGAACCCCAGTAAAAATACTGCATCCAGCACTCAACAAGGACATTCAAACTTTTGGCAGGCTTACTACAATCACTGGGATGAAACTGTTCACAACCACCAGAGGTCATGGCACAATGAACACAAATACCGTCGAAGGAATAGGCATCGTGGTTATGGTGGTGGTGGAGGAGGACGGTCATATGATTTCTGGTCTCAGCCTACATGGCATCCTACTCCAAATAGGGAAGAGGGATGCAAATGGCTTCAGCAGGCTGAGGCTGACATGGAAGTGCTCCAAATCCTGTACAATGCAACTGACACCACACGCAGCGCTTGCTCGTACGTGTGCTTCCTGGCTTACGAGGTGGTCTGTAAGGCTCTGAAAGGTGGGCTCTATCTCAAGTGTGGTCTGAGCAGCCAGGACAGGGTGCAGCGTAGCGTTGTTCTTCTGGCTAACACCCTCGAAGCTGAGGTGCGGTCTTGCAGGGGAATGCTCCTCGTTCATGCAAATGTGGTTAAGGATTACGAAGAATCGACTCGTTTCCCTCACCTGTGCCAAGGTGAGGCTATTCCAGCAAGGTATTTTGGATGTGAGCAGGCATCAGAGGCAAGGAAGAGTGCGTTAGCAGTCTTGAATGCCGTGAAAGAGTTTATGACATTGTAGGTGACTATCACGTAGTGTATTGATGAATTAATAGCACATGAAAACATATAGACTGGTCGTTGAATTGCTCATGTAGTAGCATTATGTTGAATTTGCATATATATATGTTGTTTTTGAAAAATAGTATTCATGCAAGATGGTTTATAGTGCGGTATAGTGTAAATCACCTGGTAGGTGTGGTACTGCTTAAATAGTTACCCCAATAGCTTTGTGCTGTTTGTTGTCACTACGTTTTTGAATGATATGGTTTTGAATGGATCAGAGGAAAAGATCAGACTTGTAGATTGGTTGTGTAAAAAGTGGAATATCTCATCAAGAGTATGGTATGTAATGACATAATCATTGTAATCTGATATGGCTCCACAGACCATTAGAATTGAGTCTGTTTCATTGATTTATCAAACAAGACAAGCTTAGCTGGGTTTTTTTTTTTTGAACCAGGTTGGCATGGTTTGTTAATTTCCAGTGGAATCCATTACAATACACATGTATAGATTAGATACTAATATTATTTCTATTTAACATGTTTACATGCGTGTCATCTGCAAAATATGAATTCACTTAAATGCATAGCCAAACTGATATTTGATGGTGGCAGGAACTTTTTAACACTGACCCCATATTGCATCAAGCACAAACACATTGCACAAATTGCACCAGGTTCATTGATGTGACATCCTGCTCATGACATAAATTACTGTTCATGTATGTGTTTATAATCCATATGTAATAGAATATGGGATCGTTTCCGCAAACTGGAACCTAACGTATGTTTTTTACGATTTCAAATTTTTTGATATTCTAGAAGTCAGAAATGTCCTGTACACATTGCTCTTACATACTGAGAATCGAAGTATCAGTCATGAAGCTGTAAGCTCTGAATTTTTAATTAGCCATACATTTCGCGTTACATTCTATTACTTGTACTGGAAATTTGTATGCTCTAGGTCCCTTTTCGCGGAAACGATCCCATATAATACTATTCTTGGCCCATTCCAATACTATACCAGATGTTACAAAATGAAGGCAAATAGATAAACTCTTATTCTTATATATGAATTAGTTTATATATTATAATTGGGACAGTTTGAAAATGTCCTATGTTTTATAACATTATAGTTATAAAAATGCTCTGCGCGTGAATCGTCGTAGCGTCCGAACGGTTAATGCTGTCGACTTCCTATTTTCAACACATGATGCCACACTATCTCTCTATGGATAAATCGAATATTGTCTCTTAGCTCCACTCCCTGGGGAAAATACAAGAGGTCTTACCTCCAGGGGTTCGAAACACGAGTATTTCTCTGCAGGAGTGTCGGCATTGCCTCAAATTCAGTTTCCAGTTAGAGAAGCTCTTGAGGTACTTAAATATCCTTTTCGTTAATTTTTACTTCAACAGGTGATAAGATATTTGCTTTCTAAGTTAAAGCAAATTTCCCGCTAGTTTCGCGGGTTGCGTCTAATATTGTACAGTGTATATAGACCCACCTGCGAAACTAGCGGGAAATGTGCTTTAACTTAGAAAGCAAATATCTTATCACCTGTTGAAGTAAAAATTAACAAAAAGGATATTTAAGTACCTCAAGAGCTTCTCTAACTGGAAACCGAATTTGAGGCAATGCCGACACTCCTGCAGAGAAATACTCGTGTTTCGAACCCCTGAAGGTAAGACCTCTTGTATTTTCCCCAGGGAGTGGAGCTAAGAGACAGTATTCGATTCATCCATAGAGAGATGGTGTGGCGTCATGTGGTGAAAATAGGAAGTCGACAGCATTAACCGTTTGGACGCTACGACGATTCACGCGCAGAGCATTTTTATAGTTATAATGTTATAAAACATAGGACATTTTCGCGGAAACTGTCCCAATTATATAATTATATATATACAATACGGGAATTTAGGCAAATACGAACTGCCACTAAAATGTAATACTCTCTAATCAGTGAATCAATTACTAATGTGATATACTAATGTACCGATAATTTTAATTAATTAGTGGATTTATATATTACATATTAAGCTGAGTGAATTTTAGAATTTTTTACATATATTTATTCAAACAACAAAAACACTACAAATCACTACATTTGACTTCTAATAACTCACAATTACGTAATTTTAATACCAAATCAAATGGGCATTTATAGTGAACTTACTCAAAATGTTTATTAAAATTAGTTGGCAGATAAAATATTCAACCTGCATAACCTTATGTTAATGACTTACTATTGCACCTAGTGACTTGAAATTAATTTATTTCATATTTGTACCTTGCACTACTCATGCATAATCAGTAAAATTAATTAGCTCTAACCCTAGTCTTAATACTAGAGGGCTTTGAATATGAGGGTTTTGATATAACTTCTATAGCAGTTAAAGCAGTAGTTTCAGGGTAAGCACATTGGTGAACAAAATTGAATAAAACAAGTATACAAGTTTATTCCAGGAATGTGACCAAAGGAACACCATTGTCAAATCCCAGCCTATTTCTCCATTGGTGTGTACATAGGCTGACTGCTTGAAAATGTCGTCTTGCAAATTGGACAAAAGCATCGCTGCAGTTATTAGGCACAACTTGCTGTAGGGATGACCGTTCACACTGAAGGGATCTGCAAATAGCAGCATAAGCAGCATTGGTGACTTGACAGCTACCTTGGAGAGTTTCTCTATACAATCTACCACATTGCAACCTTCTTCGGCGCAAATACGTCCACTGCCATGCAATCTCCTCTTTCACCCCCAAGAAATCCATGTGCATTGGAGACCTGCACATCCTAGTGAATAGCATTTGTGTAACTACTGTATGCATTAAAACAAGTGCTAAATTAATTTTAATCCTGAGAATTAAAAATACTTGTCTTCATTTGCAAACATCCGGTGTAGTAAAACATCAAATCTTCCAGAAACAATGAGTTACATTTAGGGTTTGGACCAGGTTCAGGTTTCTAACCACTTATCATACTTCGGGAAACCTAGAGAGAAAACCTGACTGGTTGTCATGATTAACGGAACACGATAACCACTCACACCTATGAATTTCATTTGGGAGATGGGAGAGACCAGTCAAGTTTCTTCGTTTACTGGTTGTATTGGATGGTATTAACTGATTAACGCTGGAATATTTTTTGTTCAACTGACTAAAGTAGAGTGGTCTCAAATTAAGGCAGCAGAGCAATATCAGGTAGCAGGAAGGAGGGCCCAGCAATATGAACTGAAGCCGTGAACACGAATAAAATGTAATTGGTATAATGCTTCAAATTAGGGTCTGGACGAATTATTTGGTTGTGTTAAACACATCTTTGATGGAGATATGCATCTCTCGGCATTAATTGGTTAATGTTGGAACATTTTTCGTTCAAGTTGCCCAAAATCAAACTGAACGTGATAACAGAGATGTTTCAGCAAGGTCATCTGAAGGCATGAACATGAGGGAACTTCACATTTATACATTGTTCAATCTTGAAGAATTGTTTATTATTTATTTTTTGTTTATAGGGGAACCAATAAGGGATCATAGTTTCACTGGGACAGAGGTGGTACATGGCTGCATGTGTAATGTGTGTGATGAATAGGATACCCCACATGCACTGCTGATATGAAATGATTTCTGCAATCAGCTCCCAACTCATATGTGATTACATTCCATGCAGCTTGTTATGTTTGTAGTGCAATGGTCATAGAATTGGGACATGGAGGTTGTGAAATCACAAAAGTTCCTTCTGCTTTGCATTGCTCCCCTTATCTGTTAAAATGAACCTTCAGAGTGTCAGAGGTCAGCATCCCGCATTACTGTGACATCCTCCATCAGCTTCTCCTCCTCCCCAACCTGGTCCCCACCCCCTTCCACATCAGCCACCAGCTTCACGGCCCTGGAACGCCTCCGTCTCCAGCATCCGTACACCCTGCTCACCACCACCCACTCCACCAGAGCAAAGAGGACCACCGCTATCAGGTGCCAAGTGAGCAGTGCCGACGCAAACATGATGCCGTTGTGATCTCCACCGTTGTGAGGCCCCACACTAGTGTTTCCCATCCCATGCATTGTCGTGGTCGCCATGGTGACCTGCCCGTGCTCGTGCAACTCCATCTGTTCAGTGTTTCCGACTCCTAGCCAGAGATAGCGTCCCACATATAGGATATCGACCACCTGGATGAACCAGGTTCCCTGCAGGGTCATGGTCAAGCTGAGCCCCATGTTTACCAGGTAACAGGTGGGGAACCATACCCTGAGGAGGGCAAAGAGGAAGCAGAGGTAGCTGATGATTGTGAGGGTGACATGGAGCTGGGTGCTTAAGGGGGTCATGCCCCCCATGTGAGAATGGAAAAGGATCGCCTCCACGAGGAAGGCCAGGGCCAGGAACACCTGGCTGGTGTGGTCTGGGCACCGGATGCACAGTGTCAGGAGGTCTACCAATCCAGAGAGGGCAAAGGCGGAGTACATGGTGATGTGCTGGACCTGGGAGAGGTCATTTACTGAGCCATCTGGGTTAGTGACCGTGTACAGCTTGAGTGAAGTGCGAGACGTGGCTGGATCGGTCACAATGTCCACACATTCTGTCACGATGCCCACCACAGAACAAAAGACTTTGACGATGGGTTCCAGGGGCACAGAAGTACAGAAGGGTTGAGGGATCCAGGATCGCTGGCTCACCTCGTGCTCGCGACGTTCTTGCTTGTAGAGGGCAAAGGAAAGGGCGGGGCCTCTCATTACATTCCTGCCATATTCCTGGCACGAGGGGAGTTTATTGGAGTAGGTGACAGAGGGGTGGGGTGCCTTGGCTCTGCCCCTTGTTAGATGGCTCCAAATGGAGAAGAAGGACCAATAGACTCCATAGATGATAAATAAGACACCTGGAACAATATGGCCTTCAGGAGGAGGAGTACCCATTTCTAGGGAGGGAGGGAGGGAGGGAGGGAGGGAGGGAGGGAGGGAGGGAGGGAGGGAGGGAGGGAGGGAGGAGGGATGGAGGAGGGAGGGAGGGGAGGGAGTGGAACTAGAGGTGACATGGTCGTGTAAACAAGCAGCCATAAGTCTAACCTCTCGCAAGTGGACCTTTGTCACCCTCGTGTCCACCTTCGTATTCACCCCCACCCCACACCTCCCACCCACACCTCCCACCCACACCTCCCACCCACCACCTCCCACACCTCCCACCCACCTCCTTCGTTGTTAACGATACGTTTTCCATGCACGCACTATTTATTTTAATGTTTAGAAAATGCAAACATTTGTGTTATCACATTCACACACATGCACGTCCACACCGTACTGTTCTCCACTTGCACGCACACGAGCACACACACACACACGCACACGCTGCACATGCACACACGCACGAACACACACACACACGCACACGCACGAACACGCACACACATGCACCACACACACACACCACACACACACACACACACACACACACACACACACACACACACACACACACACACACACACACACACACACACACACACACACACACACACACACACACACACACACAACACATACACACATTTTCCTAGCGAAGAATAGATGAGTCTGGAGATCTTCTGCGAATGTCGCACGTCACTTTTTAAAAGCGAAACCACGGAGCCAATATAGGCATCTGGGACGAAAATGCCATATGAATAAGACGGATCCGCGACCTGCTTTAAATCAGCAAGGAATTATGCAACATGCAGCAATCTGAATGATGTGAACATAATTGTCTCGATTAGCCTTGCCTTAGCAGTTCAACGGTTTTAAGGCCTCACGTGTGTCACGTGCTGCAACATGAAACGCAGAAGCTAGCTCTTCCGCACGACGTAATTGGCTTCTCAACCTTATCGTCAACACCTATTTCACAGGAATTGGAGATGTTTTCAAACAATGTTTCTTTGCAACGCGGAAGCGCTTCCGAAAGACACCTAGCTGTGATAATGAAGCAGCTAGCAATCCACGACTTGTGGATTGATCTAGTCAGTTTTAGGCGCTATCCTCCAAGAGCTCAGGATTGTACCAAATCCATTTTTGGATTGTCACCTATAGGGCAAAAGTCAATCCACATTTTGGATTGATGGTGACTCTTACCTTTTTACAGTCGCATAACAATCCACTACATTTCGGCAAGGTTAATGCGCAATGGACACACGCACATGCCACACGCAGACACACACATCCCAACGTGCACAATCAGGTGTGCTGTGGTGGCCTATACACTGTACATGGAAAACTTGACATTCACGTGTTGCATGTCGCACTAGCTGCATGTAGGGGCGCAATTAAGTTTGGTTTTACATTTGACTTCATGTTAACCAATTGATGCCTAAATAAAGTTTATTGGGTAAAGGTGATTTGATCTCATATGTGGCCACAAAACATTTGTGTGGCAGGAAGGGATAATCTAACCACACCCATTGAAGCCATGTTCATGAAGAACTTCAAATTGTTATAATTTTTCATTGGTTTGTGGTCACCTCACCCAAAATACCTTGGAAACAGTAAACACCTATTTGATGCCTATTTGCGTCTACAGGAATTAATCAGTTAATGTGTATATACATGTAGATTGAGCTTGAACTGTATGAATTACGTATTCTTTACTCTCATAGCCTGAGGGGGGATGGCAGCTACCAATTGTGACTCAATACTTTGCAAGTGTTCTTTCACTATGCACATCAGGTTCTGCATGCGGTCTTTGATACGACCAAATGCCAAGCCAAGTCGATTAAATTTGGCATGGATTGACTCATACCCCTGTTCACCTAGGAAGCCAAAGCCAACATGGTTAGTATTTGCCCACTGCAGAGTATGGTCCTCCAATCGGTGTGGGACTGTTGCCTCAGGATACGTGTTCCCATGAACTCTTGAATAGCCTATATTTAGTTGAAATGAAGCATATAGTGAACCCTACATGTACACTGAACGTTGATTCCCTACCTGGTCTAGTGCATGTGCTTGTGCCGCATCAATGAAGTTCTGATCACATGTATTGTGACATTATCCATATAAGGAGAATGCGGTGATGAACTTTGACACTTGATCGGCTACCTCTCCAGATCAGTGGGGCAGTTTCACTTGTGCCATCTTTGATATAGATATGCACAGAGACTGGATGTTAGGTACCTGTAAATGTTTAAATTGTATTAATTATTCACATACACATGCATAGCACATGTACACTTTACCTTCAATGCATGGTTGCCAATAAATGCCCCCCCCCTCCAAAATACTGCTGTCGTACACCAAATGATTGCAATGCATTGTCAAGTGTCTTGCAACCTTTTTGCCAGTTCGTATATTATGGGTTATTGCAACAAAAGATGTCAGCGGGTTATAATGAACACACAAAATGTGCTTACACCAGGACCACATACTTGTATGACTAGCTATGGGGTTACATGCATGTCAGTATTGTACTTCCATGCATCTACAATGGTATTCAAAGTGATTTTGATCAACACAACGTAACACACAGCACTGCATGAATGGTGAGGCAGATAATTCTCGCATTTATGTATATATGCACTTGGCGTTCAAAGGGTTAAGGGCCTTTGTGCAGAACATCTCAGGGTGAATGTTGACATCATCCCCAGACGTGTCAATGTCAAATGCTATTTTCAGCTCAGCAGAGAATGCCTTGCACTCACGCTTCTTTGCCCTGTACTTCGTTATCCTCTGCCCACAAACTCTATGATGTATGGGAACTTGTTGGTTGTGGTAATGCATACCTATAATCATGTATACATGTAGGACAACGTATGTCGATTATTCATGGAGTTCGCTCAGCTTTTTTGTAGTCATAGAAAATTCGTTACCACTTCAGGTTTGCAAAAACTTATAGCCACATACCTCCTGATCATCGCTGTAATATGCTTACATTCCAGTTCAGTCACCAAAAGCCACGTCGTCTGATTTAATAACGCCCCCCTACTAAATACATGCCGCGTGGCCTTATAAAACTGTATGCATGCGCATGCTAGCTATGAGGGATGTCAATTGTGCGCATCGACTGGACATGCCAGGAAAGGGGGTGCAGTGTTTTAGGTTTGTTGTAATTTTTTGATTTGCTGGTCCTGCTGAGTCATGGTCAGCTTTTAAAACATGGATGTCTGTAATGAGGCATCATGTTGTGTTAATACCGTAAATTATCTAATTGTAGACCTAGTTTCCAGCCGCATACAACCGTGTCCGCTAGAAACAACATTTAAGGCCTTACGTTGTGTCACGTGCTGCAACACGAAACGCAGAAGCTCTTCCGCGCGACGTAATTGGCTTCGCAACCGTTAAAGTTAGATCGTCAACACCTTTTTCGCAGGAATTGGATTTGTTTTCAAACAACGTTTCTTCGCAACGCGGAAGCGCAAGCAGCTAGCAATCCACGACTTGTGGATTGATCTCCTCAGCTTTAGGCGCTATCCTTAAGGAGCTCAGGATTGTACTAAAATCCATTTTTGGATTGTCACCTGTAGGGCACAAGTCAATCCACATTTTGGATTGATGGTGACTCTTACTTATTTACAGTCGCATAAAAAACCACTATATTTCGGCAAGGTTAATGCGCAATGGGCATGCCACGCGCAGACACACACATCCCGACGTGCTGCTGACTGCACAATCAGGTGTGCTGTGGTGGCCTATACACTGTACATGGAAAACTTGACTTGACGTGTTGCATGTCGCACTAGCTGCATGTATTCAGTTGCAGGGAATGTACAAATACTCCTACAGAAGAGTATTGCAATAGCATGGTGTGAAGCACAATATGTACTTAGTGAGAGGGCTGGGAACAGCAATCTGATGAGTACATGCACACATGTTTAATACCCTGCATTCAAGTAATTCGATGTGGACATGCAAATTGTGCTGATGAAAAAACAGGTCTGGAAGACCTATACATGTATAGGTTGCCCTTGGCAATGAATATTATTGAACCTACCCTATCATTGCAGTTTGCAGTAGGTTAGGGCCTTGTGGTAAATGCACACAGACATGATGTAGCCAGTCATCTGGTGCCCAGACTAATACTGAAACAAGCTACATGTAGTAAGAATCTAATAATGACACTATTTCTTTTTTGCTGCTCGAATTTGAAGATATAGGAAGGCATTGTTTCCCTCATTTCAGATGATGCATATAATCTGGACAACTTCTATCAGTTTCACATGCCCATAAGCCTCTTTCCATGACACTTTTGGTCATTAGGGTACCCGCCTCACTTGAACATATTAACCGCGTGACAAAAGTTCTGCAACTAGCAGCGTTAATTGGACGTAACGAACTCAGCCACGACCACAGGCGCTACTCTTGTATGTTCTCTGACTAGGAACGCATGGATGTGGATCGATACTCGGAGTTTGACTTGATTGGGTTACTAAAAGTTTATTCTCAAACGCGGAGTGCGTTCATTGACAAGTAAGACTGCATGTTAATGTTTGGGTTGCATGGTCTTTGATATTTTGGATACATGTGTATAGGTATCGTGACGGTTTAACGCAGTCACGGTACAACGTATTACTATACTTATAGAGGCATATTTGTTTTCTGTTGGAACTTTTACTTAGGCGTACATCCATGTCCACATTTGTACGTGCCGTCATTCTAGAATTTGAAACGGACGACTAGCTGTCATACACGACATAGTAGAACCATATAAGGACACAAATCACGTGGCGCGAAATGATGATATCGCAGCTACAGAATAGTCTACAGTGTTTAACAGTGAGGGAGTGTGTCAGTTGCTGTTTGAAGATGCTGGAGTGGGGAGGAGAGAGAGGCAGGCCCTAAGGAGGAAGAGGTTTGAGCCATGTCTTGCGCCAAAGATGCCGTGTGAAAGCAAAGCTACAGGGCCAACCCTCCGGTTTGGGACACTCCAGAAGTACATTCCTCCATGTTTCAGGTGAGGATCTGGTACATGTGTGTCCTATGTAGGAAATGCGATACAGTTATTGCTTGAAGTGGGTGTGTCCAAGCGGGATGACACGTTGGCATGTTCTTTGTTGTGTGAAATGCATTAGCAATCTAAGTTTCTATATTTGCTGAACCTTTTTTGGCAGTACATATATGACGTCAGAGCTGTCTTTCTTCCCTTTTCGAAAATCTTCCAAATTGTAAAGTAATGTCAACTATCCTGCAGTGAAAGGTCATACAGAACCCATTGATGAAATATTGTACATGCCACTATGCCAGTACATCTTTGCTATTGAGTATGTGAATTATAATCACCCGTCTTCATGCCATCGATCTGTTCATTAATGAGTGATCAGGCCTACAGAAACCATTTTATAGGATGGAACACACTAGAATGACAGGTGCATGTATGTAATCACACACACACACACATACACACACATACACACACACACACATACACACACATACACACACATACACTGAACTTGGTTATTGCTGCTTAACCGCATTTCTGCGTCAAAGATGTGTTTGCCATTACCAAATACCTCTTTCAGACCCTTTGAAACGTTATACCAATTAGAATTTATTCATCTTCACGGCTTCTGTTCATATTGCTGGACCCTCCGTCGTCTACTATGGCTTAACATTCTTCTGCTGCCTCATTTAGTGTATTTTGGACAACTCTATACTGTAGTTAAACAAAAAATATTCCGGCGTTAATCGGTTAATAAGACAGCCATGCATTGTTCAAGATACATACATATACACCAGGGTTGCCGAAGGCCAGTCCGGCCTGCCAGGTCGGCCTGCCAGGCCGGACATTTAGCTTTGCCTGGCAGGCCGGACCGTGACCTGACAGGCCGGCAGGTCGGGATCCACCCACTTATTATAATAAATTATTCATTCATTTTGCGATGTCTATATAGTAATAATAGTTTGGCCCCACGGTTAAAATGTTATAAAAATGCATTGCCTTTGAATCGCTATAACTTCCCAACGGATAACGCTATCGACTTTCTATTTTCAACACTTCATAGTGCAATGGTGTAGTATGAAGTGTTGAAAATAGGAAGTCGATAGCGTTATCCGTTGGGAAGTTATAGCGATTCAAACGCGTTCATTCCAAGTTCCATCTCTGGCGCTGTTGAATCAGCTTAGCTCGCGAAAACACCCGCTCGGATGGAGCTGAAGAAGCTAAATACTTCCTGGCAAGCTATGCAATTGGGGGGAATTGCCCATCGTACATTTTACACCACTCTAGAGGGTCAATAGGGGAATTTGCATCTATGACTCGGGCCTCAGGAACAAGCAGCCATGCATCATACTCCCCCTGAACTGCGGCTCTCTGAAGGGCACCTGCAGCAGCTTCTGAAGTCATCCGGCGACGTTTGTGGTTAACTATACATTTTTAATAAAATGTTTAATAATAATGTAATGTTTTGTGGTTAGCCATGAATTTTAATAAATTGTTTAATAACATCAATTTATCCGACCTGGCAGGCCGGCCTGGCAGGCCGGGCTATTCAGGCCGGCCGGTCACAGGCCGGACCCCGGCCTGACTTTCGGCAACCCTGATATACACACACATGCTTATGGGTGTCAACATTTCGGTCAGCGCAACACGAAAAAAGCTTCATTGTTTCACACAACTCATTTCAATGACAGTAGCATTACTCTGTTCAAAACCTTTCCTTTATATGATCAGTAGAGCCATGATATGAGTGTGTCCGATTATTTTTCAATCCTCTCTTTCAAATGAATCCCGCCAGCATTCTATAAAGTTTCTGACTCGTCTATAGTCGGAGTAAGCCAATATGACTTATAAACGCTTTGTAGGTCGATTAGGTAGTGATCGGCATGTGCGATAGTATAGGTAGTGTTCGGCATCTATGTGTTATTATTTAAAAGGGAAAGTAGTTACTTTAAAATATACTTACTGCATCCAGAAAGACTACCCAAAAGGATGCCAGTTTTGAAATATTAAAATGTCTTGTATAAAAAAAGGCTCTGTACGTTGGAAGTTACCGTAGTCTGGGGACCTGACTACACATTAGTCGTGTCCCCAGACAATCCCTGTGCGACTACAAATAGAACGCACCATCATGAGAAGAACTACGAGCTGCTGCTGTCGAACTAGCGTTGGGGAATTGGTTAGATTTTAACTGTCACCGTATAGTAAACGTGCGGTTTTTATATCTGCGTCGTCTACATCATTAGTATGTAACAGCCCAGCAGGGCCGTAGCAGCCGGTCAGGCATTCGGGCTATAGCCTGACCACTTTTTGCCCAAGGTCCACCTCACGAAACGGCTGAAAACGATATAAAATTGTGTGCATACCCGGTATGGATCATTATATTCACAGTTTACCAGCAAAAAGGTTTTCATGGTTGTTTAGTTCTGGACCAATGAGTAGCTGTGTGCGTACATCCGCTGCTATTTTTTGTTTCCATCTTGAAACCAATCACATTTATAATGATAAATGATTTATAAAAATTATTGTAGTCAACGTGCGTACGTGTTCACCTCATGGCTGGCTGTTCAATCGACGCTAACTTTCAGCAATCGTCATCTGAGATTCTTCCAGACATCGGGGAAAACCCTAATCACCCCATTAAGTACAACTTTCCTAAACGAGCGTTTGGTGTGAAGGACATAACGGATCGCTCCTTTCAAGCACAATGGTTTCAGAAGTGGTCCTGGATCCACTATGATGAAGGTCGTGACATAGTGTTCTGCTCCATCTGTGTAAAAGCTGCCCGTTCCAACAAACTGAAGGCAGCTAAAACTTGTGATGTGAGCTTCATTAGTCGTGGATACTGCTATTGGAAGGATGCCACGGGTAAGAAAGGAGGTTTTTGTCGCCATGAAGCCAGTGGTTGTCACAAAGCTGCTGTAGAAGCCGTGGTAACTCTCCCAAAAACGACTGGTGACATTGGCGAACTGCTATCTAGTGCCTATGCAAAGGAGAAAGCATCTAACCAAAAGAATTTGATGACAGTGGCACGGTGTCTAAGGTTTATGGCAAGGCAAGGCCTGGCAATTCGTGGAGATGGTGATGAGATGGATAGCAACTTCCATCAGCTTTTAATTCTGAAAGGGTTTGATGATGTCACTATTCATGCCCTTTTGGCATAGAAACAGGACAAATACACTTCTCCACAAATCCAGAACGAGCTGTTACAGACAATGGCACTATCTATCATCCGTGATATTGCCTTGTCTATTAGAGAGGCTAAGTACTTCACTATCATGGCTGATGAGGTGACAGATGCATCCAACAGAGAACAGGTCGTAGTAATCTTGTCAGCTTTTCCTACCACTGCTAACGTTGGTGTACGAGATATTGTGCAACATGTTTGCACTCTATCTCCGGGTGTGCGTTTGAGCATCACGCAGGTGTGCTCCCTTGTCCGTCTGCTGCTGGTCATGCCAGCAACAAATGCTGTCGGCGAGCGAAGTGCTTCTGCTCTGAGGAGAGTGAAGTCTTACCTCAGAACTACCATGACTGATACAAGGCTCAATAATCTACTTGTTCTCCATGTCCATAAGGATCGCTGTGATTCACTAGTGCTGGAGGATTGCCTAAATGAGTTTGTGTGTGGCAGTGAACATCGCCTTTCTCTGTTTGGCAAGTTTTGACTTTGAGATACATTGTTGCATTATTTAGTAAAACTTCAAAATAATTGGTGTTGGGCAATAAGGCATTATAGGGAGTATATGTTTAAGTATATAAAGAGTGCATGTTGTTCGGAACTTTGATTCATTTCATCTGACATCATGCAGGGAAAGATTTTATTGCCACATAGCAATTTTACTGCCAATAATGCCACTCGGATTCGAGGAAATGCGTTAGCTTCGCTGGGGGAGTTTACAGCGCTCCCTCAGACCCCCTAGCTGCTATTTCTTTTGGTCCTGTTACCAGCCTGACCACTTTTCTAATGCTGCCTACGGGCCTGCCCAGGCACAGGAGCACTCAGACTTGCAGGGATGTTTCTGCATGGTGAGCTCGAGTTTTCAGCTCCCATGATTTATTTATTTTTGTACCTTGCATGCTCTCAATTCATTGTGTGGTACACAGAAACACTTCTACCCATACAGCAAGACCGTCTACACCTCGTCTACACGTCGAACCCCCACTACTACGTTCTCAAAAACTAGCCAGTATATGGTAGCGCTGCGTCGTGTCTGGCGAACTTCAGAAAACGCGACAGGGACATGAGAAATGGATAAACCCAAGCCCCATCTTAACACGGGGTGTATATAAGGGTCAGGGTGCCAATCATGTATTCGCAGATGTATGGCCGCAAACGCCTTAGCTCTAGCCTGCTTTCGATGTTAATAACATGGTTACATAACGATCATGTGACCTACAAATGAGATCTACTTCCGTGATGCGTATAGTTAGATCACTACTATTGACCGGAACAGTTCCATCTGGGTTTGAAGCAGCACCTTGTCAATATCATCACCATAAAACTCAGCAATGAAATATAAATCTTGTTGGTAATCTGTTCCATTTGCTGCTGATGTCAGTAGATTCTCCAAATGGCGATAAGTCTGGTAACCAGGTTGGTCGAACCGCTGTCTAATACATGCCAGCATATGCAGAAATCAGCGGTCACCAGGAAAATGATGGTGTTCAAAAAGACATCCTATAGCATGTGTTCCATTGCTAGTACGTAGGGGTAGTGTGGTTTGAATTTGTGTTGAATTTATAAGTACTAATGGTTCGGATGTATTCAAAACAAAGATAGACTTACACCTATTTAAATGTATGAAAAATGGATGTGGATGTTCCCTTCAGGAGGGGGATATTTCATCATCGTAACTTTCATAGCTAGTGTGTCTCAGTGTGTCAGGGTATGTATGTATGTATGTATGTATGTATGTATGTATGTATGTATGTATGTATGTATGTATGTATGTATGTATGTATGTATGTATGTATGTATGTATGTATGTATGTATGTATGTATGTATGTATGTAATGTATGTATGTATGTATGTATGTATGTATGTATGTATGTATGTATGTATGTATGTATGTATGTATGTATGTATGTATGTATGTATGTATGTATGTATGTATATCATTATAATATTTACATTTGAAAAATGGTTACTCTTGAATTTAATTAACTAACCGCAAGTTATAAAACATTTACCACCTCATTTTTACGTGTAGAAAGGTTGTAAGGTGCAAACTGTGCAAAAATATATATACTATTACATTGAAGATTTCAGTTCGGGAAAGCAAAACATAGCTTCCCATTAACATGTACACAAAATCAATGTTTTCTGACCTAATTACTGTATTCCACTGTTTTGTTTAATTCAATCTTAACGAAATATTGAGTTGCCGCCCTTTATTATGATTTGAAGCACATTGGTACATGTTTTCATGCCATTTGTTTTTTCCATTACATAGATTTTTCTAGTTCGGGGAGCCTTTGAACAATGTTCGGTTACTGGCGCCGCCATTTTGACCATTATTGAATAAATGGTCGTCATAACAGAAACACGGCCGGGTTCATGTATGTACCTTTACATGAAGCTTTAAACTAAATAATTATAGTTAGGTTTATTAACTCACAAAATGTTCCCAAACTATTAGTGGCCACATCCCCGCTTGGCAGGGGCGGATCCATGCAGTATTTTGGTAATGGGGCGGGGGGGGGGGGGGGGGGGGGGGGGGGGGTGTTCGAAATACAAGAACTGAGACGCGATTCGCCGAAGTGGCGCTCCGATTCTATAACTTGTCCAACCCCACGGATCCGCTACAGCAACTTAGGTAACACGTCACTTATGCGCATTTGAGAACAGCTAATTATAAACGGCTTTCTATCTGAAATTTGTGACCACGCCAGCTGGCGTGTAAGGTGGGAGATAATATAGTAAGGTCATCGTTGATTAATTAATTCATGTCGCAGACATGCAAATTGTCTGTTCAGAGCATATATGAGGGACTAGGTTTATATGGCGGCGGATCAGTCAGTTCGGTGTTGCATCCTTTAATTTCCCCCGCTTTTTTATTTGCAAGATCTATAGAACGTTTTGAAGCTGATCCGATTCGATTATTATTTAATGTCCTATTAATAATAACGTATTACGTTGCGTGATCGCTCTGCATGCAATACATACTCGCAGATCACCTTTGCACGAACATTAGGTTTATTGACAGTGTCACTTTTAACCTGGAGTCATCAATCCATTCAACCATGTGTATTTGATCATAAATCAACTGAACATTTATCCCAGTGAATTGTGAAGGACTATACTAGCTGCACGAAAGATTATAGTGGTAGTAAACAGATGCCAATACCTGACCTTTGTTATTGTCATAACCAGTAGTTGCAAGGAAACAATGCCTGCATACTATCTGCTGGCACTCTGCATTGTATCCATATACCATATGCACGCAACCATTTGCATCATGCATATATTGAATGCGTGCACCAATTTAGGTGCACACGTACAGATAGTAAAAGTATGCAGGCCTCCTGCATGGGCAGCAAGTTAGTTCTAATCTCTTCATCATGCATTTACCATGCATGCAATTGAGAGCTATGCATGTGTATGGGTAAACTGCACTTCAAAGCATTCATTACCGCAGCGGTGCAGTCATGTTACCTTGCACCGTATTGTCTTGTATAATGCACAATTCACTTAACCTAATTAATCGCAGACTATGACAGCATAATTGGATCATGCACCATCAACCGCAATGACGTATAATGCTCGTAACTAGTGAAATGAACAAGAAAAGCGTGGAAATTGTAACTGAGCGTTGTCCGAGGTTACCAGGCAATAGAGTCTATATAAAAATCACCGAGCTTTTTCATGTATACTGATAGAACTTACGTATAAGCGTTGAAACATACAACCACTTTGAAAGTAATGCCGCGAGTGCTACTGACAAAGAGAATGACATGAGGCATATCCCACTGGGTTCGAGCACGGATTGTAATAGTTAATAATCCTTGGTTAGAGCTACTAGCTGGTTCAAGTAGACAATGATAAATTAAAAGAACAGATCACATTGCACACTGCCATGAGGCATAACAGAGATACTTTGTGCACACATGATTTCTGAATGTTTGGTCAGTCCCTATCGGCATGCGTTGCATGATTTATTTACCAACTGACTTTTCACATATGCGTGGGCGTACCGCAGTCGCCACACCCTCGCGCAGAAGCTTTGGCACTCTGTATTATAGACTTTCGTTATTTTACTATTTAATTATACCAGATTTAAATCAACACGTGAACCAAAGTTTCGTCGTAGACGTCATTAAAGTATTAACATGATATTTAAAAATCTTGCGTCATCTATTAAATACATTTATGAATAAATTTTACTAATTATGCGCGGTTGAAATTAATTTAAATGTCTTGATTTTAGTAAAAGGGTGCTTAATGCTTTTTCCATGAAAAATGCATATTATAATCAAATCGATTTTTAGAGTATATTAAGCATGTTTGAAATTCAATGTGGAAAAAAACAACAGGATGACCGCGTATGTATGGGCCATTTCTGGATATGAGGGCTGCATCAATAAGAACATAGGTACTCGGCCCGAAAGTAGTCTTGAACATGCAGTCTCCAGAAATGTTCC
Source organism: Ephydatia muelleri (assembly GCA_013339895.1). Taxonomy (NCBI): domain Eukaryota; kingdom Metazoa; phylum Porifera; class Demospongiae; order Spongillida; family Spongillidae; genus Ephydatia; species Ephydatia muelleri. Next base: position 12,267,436 of record JABACO010000006.1, read on the forward strand.
TTGGCCATCTCCCACCTCATACCGTCGCGGAGCCTTGCGCTTTCTTGGTAGCATTGGTTCATCAATCTGCAATTTTTCTTGCATGCCAGAAACCTTGCTCCACAGTAAAGAAAAACACTCCTGATTTCGCAAGCGCTCAAGAGTATTGCAAGTTAGCTGGGCTAATTGTTGCTATCAGCAGCACTGAGTGATGGAGATTGTAAAGTCTTACTGAGATTATCAGTGTGGCGCAAGATGCATTCACCTAGACAAAGACCGAATAAAAACTCAAACTTTTCCATCTGTGCCTTCACACCAGTGATACGGGCACGATTCTCGGAATCAGAAGTTATGTCCCTTGCCTCATCCCAGAACACCTGGAATACTTCATAGTTTTTGATCACACTCTGAAGGAAAGCTGCTCTTACAGTCCATCGAGTAGGACAGAGCGTCCGGAATCCAACAGTGCCAGGAGATAGAGAAGACATTAGCTGCTCAAAGAGACTATCACGCCTGCATGGGAGACTATCACGCCTGCATGGGAGACTATCACGCCTGCATGGGAGAATACTTCAAAAGCTTTGTGATTTCTCCAACTTAAAACATCCCTTACCATTCTACTCTCCTTTACTACATCAGCCACAGCCAAGTTCAGGGCATGGCCATAACAGTGGGTAAATATGGCACGCTCCTCCACCTGACGAAGTTGTGTTGCTAGCTGTCCCAGTTCTGGATCCGGCCATGTTTGCTGCTCCGTCATAACACTGACCTCTGCAATTGTGCAGATCTAGGTTCATGCGTAGCACAACATCTTTTATTACAGCAACAAGTGTATCAGCATTGATTTTGTCAACTTTGTGAAGGCCGACAAAATCCTCAAAATCACTGTCAACCCAGCGGAAGCAGAGATTTTATGTAAAAGTGTAGAAAAAGAAATTGAAATGTAGAAGTAAATTAGCTGATTTTATAATCCTATAAATCTCTAAAGTATCTGTTGAGTTTAATGGTGAAATCAGAATTTTTTTATCACAAATCTAAGCCGAGATATACACCGATGTTCATAATTTCTGGACATGAACGGCAACAACAACATGCTATACTGTAGGGCCAACAATTTTGGAACGCTGTAAATGTTGGAACATTCCAAATTATACCCGTATTCCAATAAAAAGCGCATACCGAAATGTACATGTATTCATAACTACGCAATCACAACCTAACAATGTGCGACGACAAAATGCCTCGCGTTGTATAAAACCTTAGTTGTATTTATACAGCTTACATGTGTAGGCTTAGGTTAACAGAATGAAATTATTTAAAAGAAATAAGTGCATAGCCACACAATCATGCATCTTCATAGCACATATGCCTATGTACGAATGCTTAAACCTCTTTACACGGGCAAGCTGTTACCCCACTAAAATAAGTAATAATAGTAAACACCAAAACATCATCCTCACTCTACAAGTAGGTACACTGCACTGTAATTTGTAGGCCTAGATACTATATACACCGACGCACAGGGTATCGTACTTTTGTTACAATTGAGCCCAGACATCTGACAGATACACATACATGACAAGAGGTGCCACGTGATCACAGACCTTAGTGCAACATCGATCATCACCACACATCGCGTAGTAAGAGCATGATATCAATGGTAACAGTAGGTAACTACATTTATCAGTAGTACTCTTTCGATGGTCTTGTTGATATTCCCGTGTAATCTAGCCTTGATCCCATATCGCACTCAATTTGCCATGCAGTCAGTCTCCTAATACCGTTGACTGTTGCAACCCGTTTCTTTTATGGCTCTACTTAAAATACTTTCGCGTTCAGTGGTACGCGGTCCGTTTCTTTCAGGCTCTGCTCTCTGCATGATATTAACGCCTAGGCGGCCAGGGTCGTTATTTTCCATCGTACACCATATAAGTTAATTTAGATTACGTCACTCGCTAGTCGCTACTGCTCCTTGTAGGTTTCTTGTTAGATAATGACAAAATTCTAAACTAATCCTGTACAACTGTCCCAAATTTATTTGGTATACTACTTTAACACAACTGCAGTACAAAGCTCGAGATTACTTGATTACAAAAGCGTGTATGCCGACCAATTCTAAAGTTATTGGTGCAATTTTTTCCATATGGAAATGAGCGGAAAGGTTACATTTTTTTGTTTCTGAGATTCCATTGTATGATTTCTGTTGTGTATATTTAGAAAGACAAAATATTATTTAATTGTGAATTATCCCGTGATCCGTTTTTATCAAATATTCAAGACTAAGGGCTATTAATAATGTACAGCAAACCTATACTTGATAATTACTAACTAACCAAGATGATACTTCACTTGTGGCAACGGATTCTTGTTGCTCAGTATCCTCTGTCATTAGATTGTAAAATAACTACCTCCTTTATATTAAAAAGTTTGGTTCCTGGAGGCAAAATAGTGCTTTCTGTAGGTTAGTACATTTTTTCTGACCTAATTACACAGTATTCCACCAGCTATAGATTTTGATTTGTGATAGGTTTCACTTTCGGCAACAGATTCTGGTCCATTATACACCAGTGTGTTTTACGGCTGTGGTGAAAACACTGTCGGTTCCTGAAGGATTTATGGTCATCGGTGCGCATGATTACTGTTTAAAATGGTGGCCAATGCCATATATGGCGTTAGTCTTGCAACACCCCCTTTCGCTCGTCCCCTGGTCCCATTCGGAATAATCAATAAGCATCATATTAACGTTCATTGCATAATTCAATGCAAATAACAATAACAGCTCACTTTATTATTTCTGCAAGATATTTATAACTAAGACAACGGCTGTTTCGGTCGTGACATTAGGTTTTAAAATTAGATCATATGATTAGAAATACAGTATTTCCAATTCATGGTGGACACAAAGCTCATTAACAAACACCTATCATCGGAGACAGTTTATTCATAGAATACAGGGTTTTAGAGTTGAAATAGGTTAAACACACAATCTACTTCGCACAACATCTATGACGCGTATTAACGATGAACCAGCGCTCGCGCATTTAATGGAAGTCTCATGGCGGGAAATTGTATCGTCTTTGCGTTCGTATTGTACTGAGTAAATCGCGCTTATAAAAGAGGCTACTATTTGATCCAGACTAACAAGCTAAGCCTGAGAAGTGATAATATGAATTCTAGAATTTACTACACGCTTTCTATCAGTGAACAAAACCTATGGTTTAATGATGAATATTTACACACTGCTCACGGTACCTGTATCCTGGAAGACCTTTTGTAGAGATTGCGGGTGCAAGCTTTTCGTAGATCACAAACAAGCAAAGGTCAAATAATCATGATCTATGCACACACCAATGCACCTCCTACACGGAGGAGATTTTGCAAGCCTTTCATATCGACACAAAGAAGGATAGCCCTGAGATCCACGCCCCAAGATTTATGCATACACCTTGCAAGTGCTCAGTGGAGCCATATGACTGCATGGTTTAGCCATTCCATGGAGAGATACCCGTAGTTTTTCATGGCTTGCTTATCAGATTGTATAGGGGCTGCAATGGTCATAAGCCATTTTATACACCGTGCACAGGAAAGAAGACAGGAAAGTCTGATATGGGGTTTACTCCATCGAAATTGTGGAGCACATAAAATCAGTAATGCTTCAAAGGATAATACTAGCTATACCACATGCACAGCTGCTATGTGCCATTGAAGAGCTGTCCTATTTGCTTTGGTGTATTGCGGCAACCAATGCAATGCAGCTCCCATGCAATAGGTTCGTGTGTGCCACCTGTCTGACAGAGTAAGTCACTTGGCTGGTACCATGCATGGTCCATGTTGTTATATGTCTTCACGTCCGGAATGTGCACTCATTAAAGCCTGCCTGTAGAATGGTGCAACTGTTGCGGCATGATGTATTGGTGCTATCTGCATCATGTAAAAGAAGCATCAATGCAGCCATTAAGCATGATAGACATTGTTGCAGTCAAGTGAGGAAACAAGAGATGAATTAGTCCCTTAGGTGGTGCACAGGATGCTTGATGCAACTGAAGAGAACTGAAGAGATTATTATTCAAGGGACCTACACTCTGAAATTGTATCTTACTGGTGACCTTGAGTTTCTTAGGGAAACAACCATGCCTGTTTTGCCTGATGACACTGAGTCAGTTATTGATAGTAGGGGTTCTTGTGTTTCTCATTCCTTGGATTCCATTGTACTTGATCACAGAAGTTTCATGGAAGCTGGAGGCGATTTGAAAAGAACAAAGAGGGTACTGTTCTCAAGTGGGCTTATGTATTCACATAAAGATCTTACTAACAGGTTTTGGAATATGAGGAAGTATTCACTGGGGGGGGGGGGGGGGGGGGGGGGGGGAGGGGGGTGCTGAGTACATACTTAGGATCAAGACCTTGTAGCAAAGATGAAAACCACATTGCAAGATAACTATTTTAGCATATCACCTCATATGAGACACCTGCATTGCCATCCCTATAAGAAAAGAAATAAATATGTGACATTTGGCTACCAAAATTTATTCAACTCAATCTCAATTTGAGTGCATATTCAAAGCATTAAAAGAGTATGTGGTTGAGATGCCGCCTTGCCTACTCATTACTGCGAAGTTCAGTTACGTGCATTCGAGGGGCACGCTCTCACCTTGGCCATTATACGTCTGCTACACAACCTCCTCTTGACCTGGTGTCAAGGGAAGCCCTTCTACTTGCACAGACTCTCATATTTTGTTTCCTTTCGTTTTTATGTGAATATCTGCATGACAAGTTTCTAAAAATAATAATAATAAAAAAGACATCCGTAGGGTCTTCAGTGAGTGCACTGGGGTTGATACCTCCGATACTGCCTGGAAGCAGGCCCAGCTCAGCCTGAGCAGAGGAGGCCTAGGCTTGCGATCTTTGTCTCACCACTCATCTGCAGCTTACATCTCCTCCATTTGTTCATCTGGCTTTGGATCCAAATCAGTCCACCACCTATCTCAAGCTGTGGAGGTCTTTAACAACTTAGTCTTTCCAGTAGAAGCCATTAATGTTGAGTCTGTTCTTCTTTCCCCTCCTATTCAGAAAACACTGTCTTCCAAATTTGATGACCATCTATTCAACAATCTGATAACTATATCTTCATTGGCAGACAAAGCCCGTCTATTGTCCATTTCTTCACCCCATGCTTCAGCCTGGCTGTCTGTAACTCCCTCTGAGGGCCTTGGACTCCATCTAGATCCACCTGTTTTCCAGATTGCTGTAAAGTGGTGGCTTGGCCTCGATACTTCAGAGGGCTCTCAGTGTACCCTGTGCCCCGGTGTACTTGATCACCTTGGCCACCATGCAGTCACCTGCAAATATGGTGGAGATGTGGTCTCCCGCCACAACAAGATCAGAAATATCCTGGTGGAGACCTGTCGGCGTGCACACATAGGTGTTCAGGTGGAAGTGGGCAACAATCTCACCCATGACCACAATAAGACTCGCCCAGCTGATATCTTACTATCCAATTGTTTCTTAGGCAAACCAGCAGCACTAGATGTCTCCATCACTTCTCCGCTAAACCCTTTAACCCTTTTGGAAGCGGGAGTCTTGGCCAAGTCTGCTGCTCAGGTCACAGAGGCGAGGAAACATCAAGCTAATGATCCCAAATGTTCGGAACTTGGATGGGTATGTGTCCCTATGGTGGCAGAATCTTATGGAGCTTGGGGCGATGAGGCCTCTTCTATCATCTCATCAATTGCCTCCAGACTCGCCACCTCTACATGCAAGGCCAAGTCAGTTGTGCTGAATGACATTTATGGCCGGCTTAATGTCCATCTAGTTCGTGCCAATGCTACAGCCATCCTTTCTAGAATTATCCCACTGTCGTAGAGCAAGATCCAATTGTATGTGTAATTTGTTTGTTTAATGTTTATGTACTGTATTTTTATATATAAATTGTGACAGATAGCTTAAAATAATAATAATAATAATAATAATTACTCAATAATAATGATCGCGATCAGTTCTTGTTGAGGAAATAGAAAGTTTGGATTGTTTAATCCATTGGCTTGAAATTGACCTTAAGCCAGACCAAAAATGGGAAGTTCCGCAGGACAGAGTGAGGGCACAAGGTCTACTTTCTCTCAGTTCGAGAAAAGTGTGTAATATGAAGAGAGCATTGATTGATTGGGACGGGCAAACTGGTGACGAAGCTGAAAGGTGCACTTCGGGAGTGGCCACGAAAAGGGAGGGATCTCCTCTACCGATTAGGGCCATGCAAGAGGCTGATCACCCGGAAGCTGCTTCAAAAGACTTAGTGGACAGTTTTCAAAAAAAAACCACAACAGTTGGATGAGGCTAGACCAGAGGCTCTCTCTAAGAACAGGTTCAGGAGGATACAGAGGAAGTGCAATTAATGGATTTTTAGATTTAAAATAGTAATAGCTATAATAACACTAAGCGTATCTACTCTGTATGTATAATCATTATGATGTTGTATGAATGTACAATAAAAGTGCTAACATAAAAGTAAAATAATAATAATAATAATAATAATAAAATTTAAAAGAGTGTGGAGCAACTAATAAAAAAGCAACATCGTACCCTCCTCATCGTTTTGAAGTTATTTATTTCGAGAAACATAAGCGGGATCCGCGGAAAACTGCACATTGCCAGAAATTTCGGACGCTCATTATAGTATTCCTGACGCGTCATTGCAAACGTCCGTTAATTATCCGCGCACGCGTCCATTGAAATGTATGGAACAAAGTTCAATCTTAATCAGGAAAGGATAGAAATGACAAAACGTTGAAAACTATAGTGAAGCACATCATAAGCCGTGCTTTATTGATGAAACAAAAAATGTCATGGTCTATCTGTGGGTTCCATGACACACCTGTAGAAAATTGATAAAAATTAGGGTTTTTTTCAAGACGTTTGTACATTTTTCTCAGGATCTGTGATAGTTGTGGTAAAAAACGTTTATTATTATGTTAACCAGATCATCGAGGCAGGTGTAAGTTACCATACAACACTCTTTTGCCTACTTCTCTAGGTTCCTGAGTCACTTTTAGTGGTTGAGGTACTGAATTTCTCCATTATTAATTCTTCACAATGGTTGCATGACGTAATGGACGTTTTAACGGCGTGAGTATCTCTGCTGCAATGCTTCTCTGAATCAGACTCACTCAGGTATGTTATAACTGAGGTGCTTAGGTGCTGTACATGTGCGTAACAACCATAGCTTGACCCGCATACCTAGTATATAGGGCCTAAAACCACTTCTCATTTCACCGTGGAATTTCTCATTTAAATGCTTAAAAGATTCAAGCATTTCTTGAAAATTATTATCTTTATAATTGCTTACATTCACCAGATTCTGGTGAATGTAAGCAATAAAGATAATAATTTTCAAGAAATGCTTGAATCTTTTAAGCATTACGAGCAGATTTTAAAAAAAGGCGAATGAGAAATTCCACGGTGAAATGAGAAGTGGTTCTAAGTATACCGTAGATGTTCTCTCCGATCGACGTTTGCGGTGCGCTACAATATGCCGGTAGTCAAGTTTTGTTTGGCATCCTACAAATGGCAGTCATTGTTCGCGTAGTGGCCGATCGAGGGAGATTCTCATGGGCCATTGATTAATAGGACTGCTGTAAAAAGAAAAGGGGGGGGGGGGGGGGGGGAAGTACCTTTCTGGCCCGATCGATACGAAACGCCGGAAAGAGCGGGCCTCAGCGTGGAAGTGGAGGCCTGCGATACCAGCAGTCAACTTCGGGCCTGCGTATGATCACCCATGTATGTGGGCCCGAGCCTGCATATATGGCTTGCGATTTCTTATATATTTACCAGACTACCACCAAACTAAGAAATAGAAAAACATGTAGTAAACATGCCTAGTTGTTGTATACGTTTTTGGACTTCACGGTACTATATAGTTTTCAAAGAGCTTGCAATGCATGCACATGAGCTGGACAACGAGCTGAACGGACAATAGAAATGAACTGGACTCATATTACTGGACAGAGCTAAGAGGCTAAGAGGGCGTTTGTGTGTGTATTTGCATGTACCGGTATCTGTTTGCATGTGTGCATGTTGTGTGTGTGCATGTGTTTGTGTACAGGTGAGTGTGTGGTATGTGTGTGTATGCGTTTGTGTACATGTGAGTGTGTGGTATGTGTGTGTATGTGTGTAGGTGTGTGCACATGTATGTGTACACAATATGAATGTGTGTGGGTGAATGATGATGGTGTGTATAATATGTGTGTGCATGTGCATGTGTAGTATGTGCGTGCATGTTGTGTGCACATGTTATGTGTGTTTGCATGTGTGTGTATTTGTGTGTGCTTGTGTGTGTATGTATTCATGACTAAATGTGTCAGTGTATGTGTGTTGTGTGCACGTTTTGTGCACACATGCACACGCGTGTGCATGTGTGCATGTATATGCATGTGAATATTAGTGCACATGGGTGCATGTATGTGCATGTGTTTTGCACGTGAGTGTGTCACTTGTTCCACTCACATGGGTCTCAAATAGTGTATAGTGTTTGGGCTATCTGGACTGACTATATAGATTGGAACTGGACATCTCATGCTAGAGGAGTTTGTTTGTGTGTGCATGTGTGTGTGTGTGTGTGTGTGTGTGTGTGTGTGCATGTGTGTGTGGTGTCTGAAGTCATGATCTGAAGGAGGGTTAGGGGTGATGGTGGGGTGGGAGTGATGGTGGGGTGGAAGTGATGTCATACTTGATCATCAGTGGGGGTGTTTTGTACATGCTTCTTTTCATTGGAAATCAGCTTTACTAAACATCAGCATGCACACTGGCTTGGCCTGGTAGTAGCCACATGTGGTGTGTGTGGTGTGTGTTTGTGGTGTGTGTTTGTGGTGTGTGTGTGGTGTGGTGTGTGTATGGTGTGTGTTTGTGTGTGGTGTGTGTGGTGTTTGTATGTGGTGTTTGTGTGTGTGGGGTGTGTGTGTGGTGTGTGTTTGTGTGTGGGGTATGTGTGGTGTGAGTGTGTGATGTTCGTATGTGATGTGCATGGTGTATGTGTGTGTTTGTGGTTGTGGTGTGTGTGGGGTGTGGTATGTGTGTGCATGGTGTGTGTGGTGTGTGTTTGTGGTTGTGTGTGGTGTTTGTGTGTGGAGTGTGTGCAGGCAACTCTTGCGCGATCGCGTGTCATAGGTTGTGCCTTCAAAGTTGTACCACAATATCTCAGCGAAGAGTCTGAGACACGCTTGTTTATGTGCCGATTGCGAGTCGATGGTGCATGGTTTTCTTCTCAGCACATACAACTCACTGCCCGGTGGTGGAGTCACCAAGATTACTGATATCATATTTATGGTACAGCACGCCACCATTGAACCCCCCTCTGGACACATCGCGATGTAGGACACCCCCGTAGGACATTACCATTGAACCCCATCTGGACACATTCTGATGTAGGATACCCCCTAGAGCATTACCTTTGAAACCCATCCGGACACATCTCACTGTGCGAAACCCCTAGGACATTGCCATCATTGCCATTGGACCCCCCCTCTGGACACATCTCACTGCAATAGAACATCCCCCTAGGACATTACCATTGGACCCCCTCTGGACAACTTTTTTTGGTCATCAGTAGGGGTGTACAATTATTTTATGGAATAGTTCCAGAATCGCAACACACCCGTCTCTTATCCCGAACTTTTTACCAATTTTAGGCCGCGCCTTCGACGCAATACATCGCACGCTTCGAGCGCTATATTCGATTTTCTAGTAAGAAATAATACCATAACACCCGGTATATGCCACTCGCCATGCATGCTGGTGTGACCAGCCGTCAGTGTTAATTAATTAGTTTTTGTTAACCGGTTAACCTGTCGAAAAATTCATTCATTAACCCAAGCCGGGTCGCTGCTAATAGTAATGTGGGAGGACGGTTGGTAGGCGTTCTCGTGCCCCGACTCCGACCATAATTTGTATATCCTTCCGGTCAGGGCACGTGACAACGCTCTCTTAGCACCTTTGGGGAGTGAGCTCCACCTACCCACCGAGTCACGCCATTTAAAGGCGGAGTATACAATAAAAAAAAAAAAGAAACGGTTGCCTGTTTGTCCTTATGTCCAACCTTTCACGCTGGACTGAGCCGCGTGTCTGCTTTAGGCTCTGCGCATGCGCCTTTAGGAGATCGTGTGCTGGCCCGTTGTGTTAACTTCGTTTAACTCCTTGCGTTAAACGGTATTTAACCCAAGCCGGGTCGCTGCTAATAGTAATGTGGGAGGACGGTTGGTAGGCGTTCTCGTGCCCCGACTCCGACCATAATTTGTATATCCTTCCGGTCAGGGCACGTGACAACGCTCTCTTAGCACCTTTGGGGAGTGAGCTCCACCTACCCAAGAGGGATGAGTCATCCCCGAACTCCCCTTTCACCACTCCCTCGCCGTCCCCCAGCACAATACTACTGATTAACTTTAATACTACCAACTGGGTACCACTTTTACAAGGCCTATCGAGTGCTGCATGCGGTATCACCCTGCCAGTCGTGTCGATATGGCGGCTAGACGTTCTCGGGGTACCCTCACGTACACCAGGTAAGCGCTGCTCTTCCATCTTCCCAGCGTCTGGATCATGGAGTCCTCCACTCCGGCTGCTGCCGCGGACGTGGCGGCGCCTATTCTAAAACTGTGGCCTGCGTAGCTCGACCTGTCAATGCCAGCCTTTGTCAACGTATCTTTGATGCGGTCCACAAATGCTGGTTTCGTCAGCGGACGGCCGTCCTTGAGTTGAAACAAGGGCCCGGTGTCATGGCCCTTCCGCACCGCCAAGTAAGTCAACAAGGCGACAACCGGGCATAGGGCTTTCCCAGTTCTCCCCAATGAAATTACCACTCCTTTTCTGAATGGGTCTGTCTTTGATGCCTTTAGCGTGAGATGGATGATTTCTGGCCTTCCAGGTTGGTCTACTGACACATCTTTAATACCGAGGTGAGATTCGGGACAGTATGCGCCGAGAGCGGGGACGGTTATCTCCCCTGACCTCAAGAAGCCAAAGTAGCAGGCACAAGCTGCTGCCCACAGCATGATGTTGTCAAACTCTGCACTGTTCTAATTTAGCACCTCTTTGATCTTCAACATTATGTCGGGTGTGATGGGAAGGCGGATGTGCCTGGCACCTGGGGTAATCCTGGACCTTTCAATTCGTGCACCCTTTAATACATACTGAAGTTTCGGCATCTCCGATGCGAACGGGTCGCCCACGCCGCTGGTTATCTGCAGGTGGCGTACTGCTGAGAGGTAGGATTTCATGGTCTGATGAGATAAACCTTGCACAAATAACCATGCTACAAATTTACAGAGAGTCTCCTCGTTTGTCGGAAGTGGCTGAACGTGATCTTCTGAACAGAATGTTAAGTAGCGGTTCTGCGCGGAACAATAGACGCGTCTAGAGGAAGGGGCGAGGGACTCATGAAGGAGTCTCTCAACCACCTTAACCAGGTCTTGTTTGTCCATTCCCCGGTGACTGCTCCCAGTTGCTCTAGCCAGGGTGGTATCTGTGTCGGTCGGTCGACTGCCTCGGACACCTTAGAAAGGAAGGAAGAGAGGCGATTACGCGACAGGTCATCTGCCTTATCGTTAGCAACTCCTTCTACATGTCGGGCCACCAACGTAAAGTTGAACTTTGCCTCCGCGAAGTGAATGCACCGTAGTAAGTGAGCCAGGTGTTCATCCTTAGAGCAGCCGCGGTTAATAACCTCCACCACTGCGAGATTGTCGCAGCTCCACTGCACCACTCCTCTTACCCATTCACTGCCCCAAACAAAACAGCCCCACATTACAGGCACCATCTCTTTCACTGCGATCGACCACTCTGTGGACACCTCCGTCCATGGGTACTGGAACCACCTTGTGTGCCAGTAAGCGCCGCAACCCCAACTGCCAGACGCGTCGCTCCAAACCATCTGGTCCGGGTGTTTCCTTCTGTCGTCCCACATCATTGACACCCCGTTCCACTGCGGGAGGAATATATACCACCATCCAAGGTCGGATCGACACTCCATATTGAGACGGATGTGCCGGTTTAACTGTCGAGTACAGTTAGAGAGGTTAATTAGTCTGCGAAGGAACCGCTTTCCCGGGCGAACCACTTTACACGCGTGGCCCAACACACCAATCAGCGATAGCAGCTCCCGCTTCGTTCCGCTCCGTCGCCCGTACCAGGCTTTTGCAGCGGTCCGCACCGCTTGCAGCTTCGCCTCGGGCAGTCGGAGCTCCAACGTTATCGTATCAATTTCGATACCCAGAAATGTCAGGCAGGTTGTTGGTCCCTCCAATTTCTCCAGCGCCAATGGAACACCTAAGCATTCGCATGTCTCCAGCACCACATCCAATCCCTTCTGACATGTATCGTTGTGTGTGGGCCCCAGGAGTATGAAATCGTCCAAATAGTGTCTCACGTGCTTGACCCCCCGTTTTTGGAATACCCACTCCAACATGTCGGCCACAGCCGTAAATATCTTAGGAGCAGAGCGCAACCCGAACGGTAAGGTCGTGTCGATGTATGCCAAGCCCTGCCACTCCATGCCTAGCAGCAGTCGATCCTCCGGATGTACCGGAAGTAGCCTGTATGCACTCTTTATATCGACCTTCGCCATTAGTGTGCCCCTCCCCAGTCGGAGGATTATTGATGCTACGTCTTCCACACTTACGTAGGACAGTGAACACAATTCACTGTCGATTCCGTCGTTCACGCTGCTCCCGTGCGGAGATGACAAATCCACTATCAGTCGCCACTTCCCCGTCTGGCCCTTGGGGATCACGCCGAAGGGGCTGATCTGTAACCCTACCACCGTCTCCGCAGGACCCATCCGTATCACGCGGCCCTGGGCACACTCCTCCTTAAGATAGGCCGTCACAACCTCCTGGTTCTCCGCGGCCGAAGGTAAATTGGCTCTAGCGCTGATGCATCTCTGTTTTGCATAATCGAAGCCAACCCGGAGCCCGTCTGTATCCCTGACACGATATATGCCACTAAATCCTCATCGGGGTGGCCCACCAGTGCCTTCTCCCATTCTTCAGCCTTCAAGGGAGTCGATATATTCTGCAGCTCAGCTGGGCCCTTGTTAGGTATTAATGGTGTGCATCTATTCAATGCTAGAAGCTGATCTGTGAAGGCACCAACCCCGTAGCCCTGACCTAATGAGCCAGAGAGAAAGACATGCCGTTAAACTACATATATATCAGTTTATTTTAAGCCTACCATCTCGGAATGGCTGACGCAAGTAAGTGAAAACGTCACACCCTGAGGTGGAGTTTACCTGACAGCAGACCAAAGTGGAGGGTTTGTTTAATTTAATAGCCCTACCCCCAAGATACCAATCCCAAGCCCACCAACTCAGGATGGCTGACGCAAGTAATATGAAACGTCACACCATGAGGTGGAGTTTACCTGACAGCAGACCACCCCAAGTGGAGGAAGGGTTTGTTTATTCCATTAATTTAACAACCCTTCCCCTTTATATGTAATGCCAAATCACAACTGATGCGAATGCAAATGCACAATACTAGTTTTTGGAGGAGTCTTTTTTACATTCCGTACTAGGGTGCTGGCCCCCACAAACAGAACATCTGTGACGGAAACGGCAATGATCATAGGGACATGATCGGTTTTGTTGAAACGGAAGCACACATCCGTTTTTGCTTTCACGCCTTTTCCAGCCTTTTGTTCAGCCCTAGCTGGCCTCTGTGCCATTTCCGCTGCTTCTGACACCTGCGGGTTCCATAACCACTAGGGGTCCACCCCTAGCCATTTATTAACCACTAGGGGTCCACCCCTAGCCATTTGTTAACCACTAGGGGTCCACCCCTAGCCATTTATTAACCACTAGGGGTCCACCCCTAGCTATATTCCATAACCACTAGGGGTCCACCCCTAGCCATTTTCCATAACCACTAGGGGTCCACCCCTAGCCATTTTCATAACCACCAGGGGGTCCACCCCTAGCCATTTTCCATAACCATAAGGGGTCCTCCCCTACCATTTTTCATAACCACTAGGGGTCCACCCCTAGCCATTCTCCATAACCACTAGGGGTCCAACCCTAGCCATTTTCCATAACCACTAGGGGTCCACCCCTAGCCATTTTTCATAACCGCTAGGGGTCCTCCCTAGCCACTTTCATAACCACTAGGGGTCCACCCCTAGCCATTTTCCCTAACCACTAGGGGTCCACCCCTAGCCTTTTCCCATAACCACTAGGGGTCCACCCTTAGCCATTTTCCATAATCGCTAGGGGTCCTCCCTAGCCATTTTCATAACCACTAGGGGTCCACCCCTAGCCTTTTTTTTTTTTTTTTTTTTTATAACCACTAGGGATCCACCCCTAGCCATTTTCCATAACCACTAGGGGTCCACCCCTAGCCCTTTTTTTTTTTTTTTTTTTTTTTTTTATAACCACTAGGGGTCCACCCCTAGCCCTTTTTTTTTTTTTTTTTTTTTTTTTCATAACCACTAGGGGTCCACCCCTAGCCATTTCACCAACACCACCCTAGCCTATAATTGTTATTTTAAACAATAGATCGCCAAACTGGGGGTCCGCCCCGCCACTTCTTTCGTGCCACTTAATGGCCGGCCACTCCCAGTATATATATATATATAATTATTATTATTTAAATTTTTTTTTTTTTTTTTTTTTTTTTTTTTTGCGGGGCCCACCGCCGGCTACGTAAAGGACATGCCGCCCTTACCAGTACCCTAATTACTTATATTTCCGCTTACCCGTCGTCCCGCTTTGTAGGGATGACTCGCCCTGCTGTCGCTGGCCACGGTGTTCTTCAAATACCTCTCTTGCTACGGACCGCATCACCCATTTCAGATTTTCCAACGTAACTTCCGTTCCCTTTTGCTGGTTTGTAGCGGTAGAGTCCCGCTGCCCTTGTGAGTGCTGGTGGTGTGAACTGGTCGCATCCTGCTGCCCCTGTGAGTGCTGGTGGTGAGAACTGGTCGCATCCTGCTGCCCTTGAGCACTCGTTTGGTTCTCTTTGTCCCCCATAAAAGAAACGGTTGCCTGTTTGTCCTTATGTCCGACCTTTCACGCTGGACTGAGCCGCGTGTCTGCTTTAGGCTCTGCGCATGCGCCTTTAGGAGATCGTGTGCTGGCCCGTTGTGTTAACTTCGTTTAACTCCTTGCGTTAAACGGTATTTATTAGGCAGTTTTTAATTGCATGATGACTGGCCAGTAAAATACAAAACGAGCGGTATCCAGAAATATACGGTTTCAGATAAATAACCACTGGGTACGAGTTTAAATACTTCATTACTGCATTTGAACCACGGAAAAGTACATGTACAGTGATAAGTAACAGTGGAGGATTACAGCGACTCATTTCATTTGTGGGATACCATAATTGACGAGTGCGGAAGATTACAAAGTGCTTATAGTGATTAAAGCGTATTATGTACCTGGTACATGATTATACGTATGGATTACCACATAGAGCAAGTACCCATATGTTGTAGAGTGTGTGGACAGAGGCTGTGGAAATCCAGCTATGAGTGCAATGCATTCACAGCTGATCTGAAAATAGCTTTTGACATCAACACTTCTGGGGGATGATGTAAACACACATCCTGAAAGTTTCTGCTTGCTCTGTAAGCAATTTGATGGAGAGAACAATCAGTGCCATAATGAAGGGGGTGCATCACAAGTGTACAGTCAGTGTATTTCAGTGGCACAAACATACATTTCATCAATGCAAGGTATAATGTACTTCATTTGAACAATGCAATAATATGGTGCGAGCAATTCAGTACATGTGAGTGGGTGGACACATGCATGGCGTTCGCCTACACTAATTCAGAAGATTGCCTCTCCAACTTATTGCATGAGCCTAGTCACCTTTGGCTAGCGTGAATAACCTGTTGATCTTAGAGAAGCTGAAGTGTGCACTGTGTTCCAACGTTCTTTCACAGCCACTAGAATTGACGTGCAGTGAACTGGGATGCATCAAGTGCCTCACAGAGTGCATAGCAGCATCGCTGTCCCTGTTGCTCACAGACGATGATCCATCACATGTCAGACCAGCATCAAACTCCTCTGCTGCTATCAGATGTTAGAAGACATTGTGCTGGTTGCAACAGGGGCTTTAGAAGTGGTGATTATGAAGGGCATGAGTGTGTACCATCACTTACACTTGAGGAGGAAGCTGCTGAGCTACTGAAGAGGATCATCTCTGCCAGTCCTGACAAAGGTGTTGTACAACTTGCTACAGGAGGAGCAGTGTTTGACTGGTGCTGAGGTCACATAATATTTACCCTCAACTTTAGCCAATGACATTCATGCAAGTCACCAAAGCCAAGCAACAAACCACAGCCGCCTGATCAAGGATCAGATGCATGCTCTGAAATGCAGAGTATGAAGTATTGTCAGTGGAGAAGCATCTGCCCACATCCAAACAGAAGTTCTCACCCTCAGTGACGAAGAGCAACAATGTTTGTTGGATACTGCAAACATCTCATCATCCAGTTCAGGTATTGGCAATGAAGACTGGTCTTGCTATACCTTGGAATAAATTGAGACTTCTAAGATGGTATGATTCATGCAGCACTCACTGATTTTTCACCTGGCTGGTGAGGAAAGAATGTGTCACATCCCTCTAGCCACATTGCGGGTGATAACCTCAAAAGAGAGGTTGCCCCCTTTACATTTCCACTTCCTCATACACACCACACACAATTGTACCTGTGACTTGGCAAATTCCAAAACCTAACTGACATTCCTGAGAACGTGCAATCTGGTAAGCACACAGTCCCGACTCTTGGTTACGCCACATCTGGTCCTGCAGAAGCAATGCAAGGGAAAGAGTTTAGGTCACTGGTTGCTAGGAATGCAATTGGGCAATGCCTCAGGGTGAAAGCAATCACACAATATTGGAAATTTCCAATCGAGAAAAATAAAAATACCAGGTGGTAAAGTTTTGGGTGGAGATATTGCGTTGTCAGAAAATATTTTATTACATAATTAATTCGAAAATCAGTCCTCATGCGAAAATAGTTTTTAACATTGAAATTTTCCCTTCATTACAAAGATTTCAAGCGATAATTATTTAAACCGAGCATGGGATTTGGACAAACATCGGGTGGAGATGAAATCAAAGGAGCTCCTTTAGTTTACATTCCCATCTAGTAGATAAGGTTGCCCACTTCTTACATGAAAATGAAAGGTAAGTGTGAAATACAAATGATCATGGTTGCAGTGCTGGCAGGCTTACCTGGCATGAAGGGTTTATACCAGCCAGTGAAGGTGGATTCCAAGGCTATTCAAGAGTTCATGTCCTTATACCATATCCTGAAGTAACAGTCTCCATTAAAATGCATCTCCTGGAGGATCATACTGTACAGTGGGCAAATACCTACCATGCTGGCTTCGGCCTTTTGGGAGAACAGGGGCTGAATTGATTCATGCAAAGGCTTTGGTTTGGTATTTGCTTCAATCTGCAAAAGAGTGGAGAACCTGCTGTGCATTGTTAAAGAACATCTATTAAGCATTGAACCACAACTGGTAGCTGCCATCCCCCCTCCAGCTAAGAAAGTAAAGAGTGTATAGCTATGTAATGCAGCTCACTTTCAATACCAGGAATGACATTCTGTTAAATAAATACTTGTAACAATTCCAAACCCCAAAATGGCAGATTTTCTAAAGCCTTGAAAACTACTTCAGAAAATGCGTCACCGTTAGCTTGTACCATAGTAATGGGATTGGAAACGAGTCACGTGAGCGAATCACTGGCTGTGGGCACTCCGCGTTACATCGTTAACACCTACTGAGAGGTTCGAAATCGTTCATATCTTCAGTTCGGTTGGTCTTGGTTCTTTTTATCTGCTCTGAAGCGCTTCACACACGTAGGAGAATATCTGTAAGCGTTTTAGGTGGGAAAAATATGACGGGCAACTTCGAAAATTAGAAGAAAAAAATTTTTTTCATGACGCAACGCACTTGTGTACCTTCTGTGCGCGGTCTGTTGTGCGTATTGATCAGTTCGTCGTGTTTTGTTGTTGGTTAGTCCTATTTGTATGTACTTGGCTACTTTTTTCGTCATTGTTTGATACATGCCACGCACAAAATACGCCTGGAGTGGGGATGGAGCCATTAACTTGTGTACCTTCTGTGCGTGGGCAGTTGTGCGTATTGATCAGTTTGTCGTGTTTTGTTGTTGGTTAGTCCTATTTGTATGTTTTTTCGTCATTTTTTGATATATGTCACGCACAAAATACGCCTGGAGTGGGGATGGAGTCCGTTAACTTGTGTACCTTCTGTGCGCGGGCAGTTGTGCGTATTGATTTGCTGTTGGTTAGTCCTATTTGTATGTACTTGGCTACTTTTTTTTTTAATACGAACCATAATTTCTTCCAGCTGTGTCTCCCAAGTCATCCATCTTGAAGCATAGTTACTAGTACGGAATTCTTATAAGTGCTGTAACGAGGAGTGGAGGTGTCAATTGGTGTTGATTAGACTCGTTTCCAATCCCCTTACTATACTATCTATGCTTGTACCAAAAACAGATAGAGCATTCTATTCACCTTACCGTGATAGTTTGTGTCTGTTCTATCTCGGTTCCTGAGCGTCGTTATCGTTGTTTGAACACAAGTGGTCGGCGATCACCGTTTGTAAGTCAATTGCTTTCGAAGCGCCAGAGCTGACAGTTAACAACGTTAGGCCACGTTATTTATGCTTAAAATAAAGGTCAGAGGTGTTTGTCGCTTCTGGTATGGCTTTTAGGTGTTAATGCGTTTTACGAACCAAGTAACATAAAGGACATCGGTTGTCAGGTTCGTTGGTTTGTGGCACGTAAACCATTTCAATGACCCCAAATTACATTCTATTGCGTAACATTTTCTTCAGCGGCGCGTGCCGACAGGCGACTTAGCTCAAAGACCGTCACAAAGCGTGAAAAGATAATGGGTTATATTACGACCCCCATGTTACACTAACCGCTGTCCAGGTCTCACCATTGGTATGGGTGTTAGGAGGCCATTACACATTACCACCAGTCCATCTTTAGAGAGTGTCCATTGCACTCGAGCAGGGCAATGCTTCCTCTGTATTGGGCACTTCAAGTATTATGTTAGTGTATTCCTGTATATGTGGGCCAATGTTGTACAGTTTGCTACTTCAGTTTACTCATGGATGTATGTTCTATTGCAAAAAAAAAATGGCGTAGAACATTGAATTACGTGATGGGCGTAGCCTTAACATTTAACATTTGTAGTAGAATACCTGGAGCCGCTAGAAATGTAAGTGGGTACCTGTAAGTGTGTGTGTGAGAGGTCTTCTGGTGTAGTGTAATGCGTACCGCTAACTCGTAGGGGAGTTGGATGTGGCCGCCCAGTAGACGTTCTTAGAGTGTCGTGGCGTTAGAAGAGTCGAGATGGGAGGAAGTAAGAGAGCAAGAAGCCTTAAGGTTTCCTCTGTAGCAAACTTGTGCCCGTGTTGTGTTGTTAGTTATATCGCTGCGTGTATGTGTGTGCCTCGTGTGTGTATAGGTGTGTGTGCGTATGTATGCGTACGAGCGTGTTTATGTGCGTGCGTGTGCGTGTTCGGTACTAGTAACATGCTTTCCCACATCATGCGCGCTTGCTAGCGACAAGCGGGGGGGGGGGGGGGGGGGGGGGGTGTTAGATAACCACGAGGGCGACAAAGGTCAACTTGCGAGCGGTATGGCCTATGGCTGTGAAGGGTTGGGGTATTGGAGGTCAGGAGAGAGAAGTGGGAGGGTGGGGAGGAGAGATTTGGGAGGTAGGAAGAAGAGATTTGGGAGGGTGGGGAGGAGAGATTGATTTGGGAGGGTGGGGAGGAGATATTAAGGAGAGATGTGGGAGGGTGGGAAGGGGGTCGTGGCAAGATGGTATACTCCAGGAGGATAGGTCACACTACAGTGGGCACAATGCACACACACACATACACACTCACAAACACACTCTCTCTCTCTCTCTCTCTCTCTCTCTCTCTCTCTCTCTCTCTCTCTCTCTCTCTCTCTCTCTCTCTCTCTCTGTCACGAAACACTCCACTTTGTGTGGTATGTCCTGGTATTGCTGGGATACTACACAACCATGAAGCCTTTTGTGTTAAGATAGCTGTCCTTCCATGATGTAATGGATTTTGTTAAAAAGGAAGTGGGAGTGTTTAAGAGGCATGTTCCCATCCATTTGGAATGTACATAATAAAATTAATCAAAAGTGTTCACCCCTATTCCGTCTCCATTGTCACCTGTAGAATGTTCAGTAAGACCTCATTGGTTATAAATTATTTTATGGCAGTAGTACATATGTGTGTGTGTGTGTGTGTGTATGTGTGTGTGTGTGTGTGTGTGTGTGTGTGTGTGTGTGTGTGTGTGTGTGTGTGTGGGGTGCTTAAGTGTACCATCTCCTGGGTTTATTTACTTCAATGTCATTGGTGCTGAGTAAGAAGATGTTGACCATTCAGCATTCTACTGTGCTTGCAGTAACACTGCTTTGGTTTGTACAAGGCTGAGTTACACATTCTCATGTTCATTGGCTGTTGCAGGAGAGGTATTTATCTTTGTCAATTAATGTGATTCACATTCACATAAGATGTGTCTGATGTTGAAATTTAGCCCTCCCTTCCCCTCCCTCTAGAAATGGGTACCCTTGCAGGCCATGTAGTTCCAGGTGTCTTCTTTGTTATCTACGGAATCTGGTGGTCCTTCATCTCCATTTGGAGCCATCTCAAAAGGGGTGGAGACAAGACATCCCACTCCACTGTCGCCTACTCCAAGAAGCGCCGGGAATGCGGCGGGAATGCGGGTGGAGGCCCCGCCCTTTCCTTTGCCCTCTACAAGCAAGAACGACGTGAGCACGACGTGAGCCAGCGATCCTGGATCCCTCAACCCTTCTGCACTCCTGTGCCCCTGGAACCCATCGTCAAAGTCTTCTGTTCGGTGGTGGGCATCATGGTGGAATGTGTGGACATTGTGACTGATCCAGCCACATCTCGCACTTACCCCAAGCTGTACACGGTCACTAACCCAGACGGCTCCTTCAATGACCTCTCCCAGCTCCAGCACATCACCATGTACTCCGCCTTTGCCCTCTCCGGATTGGTCGACCTCCTGATACTGTGCGTTCGGTGCCCAGACCACACCAGCCAGGTGTTCCTGGCCCTGGCCTTCCTCGTGGAGGGGGCCCTCTTCCACTTCCACACGGGGGGCATGACCCCCTTGAGCACCCAGCTCCACGTCACCCTCACGATCATCATCTTCCTCTGCTCCCTCTTTGTCCTCCTCAGGGTATGGTTCCCCACCTCTTACCTGGTCAACACAGGGTTCGGCCTAACCATGACCCTCCAGGGGACCTGGTTCATCCAGGTCGGGGATATCCTTTACGGGGGGCGCTACCTCTCCGTAGTGGGGGGCGGGGACACTGAACAGATGGAGTTGCATGAGCACGGGCAGGTCACCGTCACGGCGATGCATGGGATGGAAAACGCTCGTGTGGGGCCTCACAACGGTGGAGATCACAACGACATCATGTTTGCGTCGGCACTGCTCACTTGGCACCTGATAGCGGTGGTCCTCTTTGCCCTGGTGGAGTGGGTGGTGGTGAGCAGGGTGTACGGATGCTGGAGACGGAGGCGTTCCAGGGCCGTGAAGCTGACGGCTGATGTGGAAGGGAGTGGGGACCAGGTTGGGGAGGAGGAGAAGCTGATGGAGGACGTCACAGTAATGCGGGATGCTGACCTCTGACACTCTGAAGGTTCATTTTAACAGATAAGGGGAGCAATGCAAAGCAGAAGGAACTTTTGTGCCTTCACATCCTCCATGTCCCAATCATTTACTTTCTTTTTTTTTGCTTGTGCACTGCCTATCATATGTGCTACTAACTCAGCTGCATCCAAAGAGATGGGCTTGGGGAGGAGAGGGAGGGTATGGGGAGGAGAGGGAGGGTGATGTTTGGGATTGGGGTAATCAGTGTGGTTTGCAACATGACTTGACCTGATATCAATAACATGATAACACGGCTCCAAATAGGCATTTCTATATCATTTGATAGCACAGCTACTTCAACCCCCTCACACATGCACACACAAGGAGGTCCGAGCAGTAACACACACACACACACACACACAAGGAAGTCCAAGCAGTAGCACACACATACAAGTAGGTCCAAGCAGTAACACACACACACACATACAAGGAGGTCCAAGCAGTAACACAACACAAGGAGGTCCAAGCAGTAGCACACACACACACATACAAGTAGGTCCAAGCAGTAGCACACACACACACACACAAGGAGGTCCAAGCAGTAACGTGTCCTTACACACTAGAAGGAGAATTAGTCTGGTCCCCAGACTTAAGGTCACTGTTACATGTACAGTGTATGTATTGCGAGAGATCACTAATTAAGACGAGTACACAGTTGTGTGAAAATTCGTTCAGCCATGATCTGGATACTGACATGAATATGTATCAGCAGAACGTTAAGAGATTGCATCAGTCTAGGGAGTGTTGTCTATTGTATTGGATAGCTTGAGCAGTGTGTATTTGAGATAGAGAGACGAAGGTCTTGCGTGAGGGTCTTCCCTCCAGCACTCCTCCATAAGGTACATCACCCTAGCCAACACCTGAGCATGTGGGGGAGGAAGAAGGAGGGAGAGGGAGGGGAAGGGAAAATGCTAACCATTGCAATCTTTTGCAAACCCATGGAACCATGCGTGCATACACACAACTACGCACACACAAACAGGACACAGACGTTTTGTCCTAAAAGCATAACCAACCATAGTGTCTTATCCAAACACACTGAACCCATGATGTCACATGTGGGCTGTGAGCCAAGTAAGCAATCTAGCATAAGCAGTGTATGTGGAACCTCATCCTGTACATTACACACCTCTGTCCCATTATCACATCAGAGATAGCATGAATTGAGACTGTGTCCTTAACCAGTTATCACATGCCCACCCTCATCACCACATGCCCACCCTCATCACCACATGCCCACCCTCATCACCACATGCCCACCCTCATCACCACATGCCCACCCTCATCACCACATGCCCACCCTCATCACCACATGCCCACCCTCATCACCACATGCCCACCCTCATCACCACATGCCCACCCTCATCCCCACATGCCCACCCTCATCACCACATGCCCACATCACCACATGCCCACCCTCATCACCACATGCCCACCCTCATCACCACATGCCCACCCTCATCATCACATGCCCACCCTCATCACCACAGGTCCACCCTCATCACCACAGGCCCACCATTCCCACCTGATCATTGTTCCAGCGCTCTGAAATGGGAGGCCTCTTCTTCATAGAGCATACCACCTTCCTCATGTCCTCCACAGAGGGGTCAGAGGGCACCATGCCTTCATAGGGCACAGCACAGGGGTCACAGTCACCTGAGGGGGAGGGGAGGAGGAGGGGATGGTGACAATGTGACAATGTTTGCAGCTGCATGCAACCAAGGATTGGAGCCTGATAATCAACCAATCACAAGGACCACCATTTCCTGATGTACCTGAGCCTAAACAATCTCCCAACAGATGTGGAGTTAGTGGTGGTCCTATCACAAAATCTACAGCACAACATGCAGCATGGTTGCAAGGGCTTCACAAGTGTGGGAAGGGTCTTGCCATTTGGTTCCACCTGTGCATTGTTATAAGGAAGCTATCTGACTCCTGTCAAGCTTCTTCATACCATCTTCACCTAGACACACATCCTCACACCCCACTCCCCAATGCAAACTCCTCCCACACTCCACCATCACCCAGGCACAAGCACACCCTACCACACCACTACCACCACCACTCACCTTCCCCAGTCACAGTCCTCCTACACATCTCCCAGATGACCAGAGCCATGGCGTAGACATCAGACATGATGTAATGCTGAACCTGACGCTGGACGCTCTTGGGATGACACTGATGGGCACACAGGATCTCGGGGGACAGATACCTCCTGGTTCCCAGGTCCCACCGGGACAGGGAAGGGGGCATGGTGGGCGGGGGCTCCCCCTTCCTCCCGCCCACAAAGGCGAGTCCCATATCAGCCAGACAGCAGGTGAGATCATCCTTGACCAGGATGTTGGCACTCTTGATATCCCGGTGAGCGATAGGGGGTTTTCCCTTGAAGCCCACCAAGGGTGCATGGAGGTGGGCCAGTCCCGAGCACGCCGTAGAAGCCATTCTGAGAAGGTCAGCCAACAAGAATGTGCGTCCTCCCCCTCCCCCTCCCTCTTCCCCATCGCAGGATCTCATGAAGTCATAGAGGGACCCGTGTGGGTGGTAGCAGGTGACCAGCCAGTACTCGTTGCAGCCATCAAGGCAGTAGGTGTCGGAGGCAACAAAGCCAACGATGGCCTCGTGGTGCATGCACAGGTCGAAGACCTGGGTCTCGTGGAGCCACGAGTCCATCCCTGTGCTGAGGAACCTCTTCACGGCCACGGCCTCCTTCTGGTAGCTGCCCAGGGTCACCTTGCCAAAGCGACCGTGGCCCAGGCTGATGTCCTTCAGACTGATCCTCCTGGAGAAGGTGCGCTTGACGAGGTAAGGCTTGCCCAATCCGCTGCCAGACGTGATGGTGTCCACGGCAACATCATCAACCGTGGTGACCCTTCTCCTGGCTCTGATGGTGAGGGTGATGGTGAGGAGGGAGAGGAGAGCGAGGAGGATGAGGAGTGTGAGGAGGGAGCTGGTGATGGCTGCTGTGACCATGTAGACAGATGGAATAGAGTCGGATCTGTTTGACAGTTGGGTAGGGTCTGGGAGAGCTGTGTGTGTGTGGGTAGGGTCTGGGAGGGCTGTGTGTGTGTATGTGTGTTGTGCATGTGTGAGTTTTGTGTAAAAGTATTGAGGTACACGCCCACCTTTGCCCCATAATTAAATCTACACTATTGTTCCCCGTCTCCCTACACACATTGGTCACTCGAAGTTGGACGAACGTTGGTTACAAAGGTGGCTTTAAGGTCCGCGTTGCACATGCTGTAGTTGGAGCAGCACAGATAAACCAGGTGGTCCCTCGGAGTGACGTTGGCCCCGTGGCACAGGCTCTCTGTGACGAACTCCCTGTCGGGGGCCCCCGAGAGGCAGAACCAGTGGAACTGGACGATGCCCTCCGCAGTCAGAGTGGCCGCTAGCGCGCACGTGCCGGCTCCTTGGCACGATGCCGTCGTTCTGTTGCACTCAGCCAGAGCGCTGTCCGTTTCAGGCAAATAGTCGCTGCCGCATTTGCAGGTTAGCGAGGCGCTTGTGAGAGCAGCTGTTGGAACGTGAAATAATTGAGTAAGGTAGCGAACGATACGCTATCGTATATGTCTATTTACCACTAGCCACTAGGAGCGTCACCAATGCTACACCAGCTGCATGCCTACACGACGAGCAATGCATGAGCGCGTGTGAGTACAAGTATTCAGGATTGCGCGCGCCTGCAGCTGGTTATAAAAAACTTGTAACTAGGGGAGGGGAGGTTGTATGTACAGTGAAATGTGGTACAGGTTCGGGGATTCAATGATTTTACAGCTGTACGCCAGTGGCGGTCTGGCCATTGTTTATATGGGGTGGGGGGGGGGGGGGCATATACAATACTAGTCTCGTACCCAGACCCACATCGCAGCTGCGGATGGATTACATCACCGTTCCATGGGTTTGCAAAAGATTGCTTCAATAGCGAGCGACCTCGTAGCGCCTTTCTAGAATAGTCTCAAGACTGCGCAAGAGAAAATGTCTTCCTCTCGTCTCTTCGGGTGTTTCGGGTTGCTCGACATCTTCTGTCATATGCGGCACATTCGATGACTTACCCTTTAACATGCTGGTGTGTTCATGCCTCTGACTGTAAACAGAACTAGCTATATTTAAGAGAGACATACTGCCGGCGTATATCCTTGTGGTGATCCTGATGACCTTCACCACCGCCTCAATGGTACGTGAAGGAGATTTTTTTCGTTGACTCGAGTGATGTGGTGATGCACAGTAACGACTTGCATGCAGCATTTTTTACAGAGAAATTGGAGCTCTTGCTGACCACTTGCTAGCCAACTTCCAGAACATAGCAGCAATAAATAAAATGCGCCTTACTGTCCTTTGTCCAGAATTTTGTAGACAATTGTCTGGTGCACATTATTGTGAGTGCAATATAGCCATGCAGTACCAAATCCTGTAAAGATAATATACAGGAACACACAATGCATGCACGTACTTTCAAGTTCATGACTGTTTATAGAGAGGAGAAATTTCTTTTGGACAATACATAGTATTTTTAAAAAATTCGTCTTTCAGCTCAATGGGGCAAGGCAACCAAGCCACATAGAGTAAAATGCACTTCCAAAACACATAATAATCCATTCAGCATGAGGATGGGGTCGCATGTATACCCTTGTATAACATCTTTTTTCTTGTAGATTTGGATGCCGGCTGTGAGGTGGTTATATCTGATCAAGGCCGCGAATTTGTTAATGCAGTACAGAGTGAAAAGTTTGCAATAACTGGCACAAAGCACTGTGTTACATATCTTACCATCCACAAAGTGATAGCCTTTCAGAAAGGTTCAATCAGACTTTGCAGACAGCACTGGTTAACAATGCTAAATCTATGGAAAGACACTATCAAATATTCATAATAACACACTAAGACAAGAAACATATGCATCATCCAAGGTAATAGTGATATGGCGAATATTTTAGTAAATCCACCAAAAAACCTTTTTCTACACAGATTCAGTGAAGGCACCCAGGTCCTGTTAAGGAATTGCGCGTGAGACATGCATGCACAAGCTAAAACTTGGTGGAAGGTTCCATGCTGTCAGGATTAAAGTGTCTACACTTTGTGCAATCCAAAGACAGGGAAAGTTCTCAAAAATGGAGTCAACATTTGTCGATGAACAGAATACATCTACAGTCTTTGAGTCAGTGCCACCCCAAACTACAGCATTACTATACTTCAACATTGATTGGTGAAAATGAGTGCTGGCACCGTGGTTGATGAGAATGCTCCAACATATGAAACAATTAGGGGGCAAGGAGTGGATAAGAAATTTGAAGCTCTATGCATCTGATGTAGATGACCTGAAAAGTGGCAGGGAGCTTTCAGATGTTGTCATTCAAGATTTCACAAGAGCTTTTTTAAGCAGTGCAAAATGCAACAGCATCTGTTTAACTGCCTTAAAGCAGGGAAGTTAAATTCCCCCCCCCTCCCCGACCATACACAACCTTACCTAAGGAAACCATCAAACACTACCCACTGCTAACTGCTCAATAGGATGTGTTCTGTCGTTTGTCAGATTAAACACATGGTACATGCAGTGTTCAACATACAACACCTGGTATAACTACAAATGTAGGGAAAAAAAAAAAAACATCCCACAAAGCTGTAAATGTCAGTGCTGCATGACAAATGACAGAAACAATCACTATAGACAATTAGATGCACATTTGCTACATCATTCTAATGTGCTACTAATAATGAAGTTTTCAAATCAACATGTATCTGCAACGTGTCTGACTCAGTCATAATATTGCACTAAGCATTTTTCTGATTTTACCAACCACTTCATGAAGCTAATAAAGGAAAAAATTGCATCACATGGGGTTGCTATCTCCTGAAGGAGTTTATTCATCTCAAGATCAATGGAAGGTTAGGGAGTCAATAATATAATGCCCCTTGAGTAATTCACACACAGTATGCCTGGGTACGGGGGTGGGGGAGAAGTAAAAGAGCTTTTCTTTCGGTGAGTGTCGGACTTCGAAGATGCGTTCGCGATAGGGAGGGAAGGAGGAAGTCGTTAAAACTTAACAAATAATAGAATTTACTTCTTAAAATGTAGGTCTAATTGCATAATTTCCGTAATCCATTTCTTCTTTTCTTCAGTGCTGCAAACATCTACAAGTATCGTTCCCTGACCAATATGACGCAATGCTTACCGCATAATGTTTAAATAAGTAACGGTCTGGGAACGCGACACTACAATTTTT
Organism: Ephydatia muelleri; assembly: GCA_013339895.1. Taxonomy (NCBI): domain Eukaryota; kingdom Metazoa; phylum Porifera; class Demospongiae; order Spongillida; family Spongillidae; genus Ephydatia; species Ephydatia muelleri. The sequence goes on from JABACO010000006.1 coordinate 12,295,370, forward strand.
TTTCATATCGTGTGTGTGTGTGTGTGTGTGTGTGTGTGTGTGTATGTGTGTTGGCTTGTGCATCATCATTTAATTGCATACTTGTGCTGCATTTTGCGAGTTAGAATGAAGTGTAGAGATGTAAAACATCGCAACTGAGCTCATTGTACATGTGTATTAGTACGATTTTGTAGCCCATCTCATCCTAACTTTATATGGGGGAGTTTAATTGCAGCCATCGTATGATTTACTATCAGCTGGCCATATATAGCACTTAATTAACCATTTTCGCAACTAACTGCTTGTTCATTAATGAAACATACAAAATACGGTAGTATGCAAAATCAAGTGCAAGTTCTGAAAAAAAAAACACGAGTTATCTGTGACCAATAAGCGTCTAACAACTGCAACTGCGGCGATACACCTACTGAGGTACATTTTTGACTTCTAATACCTGCTGAAGCTTGATGAACAGCTTAACTTTTTCCTATTGCCGTCTTTGTTCATGTTCGCTAGTGTGGTTATTTTTATTCGCACCTCCTATAGCGCCATCGAAACAATAAACACTCCTTGAGATGTGATATTTGCACCACGACGAAATGTAATTAATCGAACCGTCCAAAGTTTTACTATGCACAACCCGCAGTCTCACCTCAATGCAGAACTGACACGCCCATACACGCAGTCCATATCGTTCCACTCAAATGTGCTATAATCCTCCTGCGAATAAGGAATGTGGTAGCAATTACGGTATGCGACTGTGGTATTTTTAAACACCTCGCGTATGCTGCTACATGTATATATATACACATGCATCGGCATTACAATTGCCTTCAACACTATATTGGTCCCTAGCATCACCTTTTTTTGCTAAAGTCAAACGAATTAAGCCTTGACATTATGTGAGTTCGCTTTCTGCTAAATTTGTTATAATGACCCCCCACCCCCCCACCCCCCTTCCCCCTTTTATATTTATTTATTTCTTCCCCGCCTCATGTCTCATACATGGTTATTCTTCACCCAACAGGTCGAACCAAGGTTTGGCTGCAGCAGACGAAGGAATGGACTGGAGGCTCATACAGCAGAAGACGTTCACGCGATGGTGTAACCAACAACTCAAGGTTCAGAAAATATCCATCGAGGACCTGAGCACAGCGTTCTGTGACGGAGTCAATCTCATAGCACTAATGGAGGTCCTCTCTCTCAAAAGCGTCGGCAGGCACAACAGAAAGCCCAAGGTCCATGCGCAGAAGGTGGACAACGTGAGCAAGGCACTAGACTTCATCATGAGAGAAGAAAGGATAAAGCTCGTGAATATCGGTACGTGTGCGAGTGGTGCGTGAGCGCCTTTGAGACGCGCAACGTTAACGCGCGGATTGCAGGTTTATGTTAATGATGGTATGTTTGAGTATAAGTATACAATGTAGGATGAAATTCGTGGATATAAGACGCTACATGGGAGAATCCTGTATGTAGAAATCAGTACTGTGCATGTAAGCGTGTGCAGGAGTGTGAGGCTTGTTTGTTGAGTGCCATCCAACATGTCCCAGAGAGTGAATTCAATTGATTTTCACCTTGTTATGCATTTCGCACTCAAACACATAACAGGAAGTGAGGACATCGTCACGCCTAACCTGAAGCTCATCCTGGGCCTAGTGTGGACTCTGATTCTTCACTACCAGATCAGCCAGGGGTTCGGGTTCGATATTGACGACCCAGCCACGGAAGCCGTCGAAGGTCCCTCGGCGGCGCAAGCACTGCTCGCCTATGTAAAGGTGTGTTCTTCAGTGGCATAGTGGCGGGTGCGTACTTTTAGTTTTTGAAAATAAGAATAGAATAATGAAATGGAAAAAAATTAAAGGGGGAAAAAAAATTCGGCTTAAAATACCCTGCAGATATGCCATATATCCGTAAAATGTAACCATTTTATTCTGCACCATTTATTTGGAGAAATGTGTGTCTGTTTTGATTTTTAAAAAATTCCTGGGGATAAAATCTGGACTAGAACGCGATCACGTGATCGATACGGGATTCAGCTACATAACTCATTAATTTCAACAGAAAATGTTGCCCAACAAAACGATCAACAACCTCACTACGGACTGGAATGATGGCATCCTTATCGCTTCTCTGGTAGATGCCCATGCTCCGGGTCTGTGCACTGAAATGGACACAATGGACCACGAGAATGCCCTGGAGAATGCGACTTTGGCCATGAAGCTGGCTGAAGAGTGGCTTGATGTACCTCAGGTAAGCTATGCAGTAGCATATGCATGGCACGAAGTACAAACGGTACAAGTAATGTTCATGATAGGGACCTGCAATTATACAGCATACATGTACATTCAACAAAAACAAATAAAGTATTAGCTGCACAAGCAGAAAATGTGAATCCCGACGAAGGTGTTCTTCGCCCCCAGATATCTGCCAAACAGGCCAATTTTGAAGTAGCGCATGGATGCACGTGCGTCCTGAATATTATACACATGTGTGTGTGTGTACTTTGGTGGAATGCACGCAACTGTTGGTATTCATGAGCGGTATGGTATGGTATGGGTAAAAAGAAAATACATGAGCAGTTTGGTTAGTTTGCGGCGCATCATTGCATAGCAGCATAGCGCGGGGCCATGACCGGGACGAGGTCAATAATGGCATGATGATTTGGTCCTAGCTCTCAAGGGAGATCTATCATTAGGCTATGAATATGTCGGCAAGCTTACACAATTGTGCATTCGTGTTAAAACATCCTTGCGCACGTAAAAAAGGCGGAGACTTTGATTTCATGGTGTTATCGCAAGTGTGAGAGTGCGGGTTTCTAGCAGCAATTTGACATTTTTTCACCATCGCAATAATCCTTTCCATTTATACACTCACGCACTCACGCACTCACGCATGAACACGCACACATAAATGCACACACTGTACCATTCACATGAACAGCTCCTTGAACCTCAGGACATGGTCAACTCCAAGGTGGATGAGCTCAGCATGATGACCTACCTCTCCCAGTTCCTTGACGCCAAACTCAAGCCCGGAGCACCTCTCAAGCAGAGAATCGATCCATCTCAAATCATGCAATGCACAGGCACAGTAACATCTAATGGCTTTCTCCTTAGTGAGTGCACTTTCCACAAGCCTGGTATCCTGGGATGCAATCCAGAGGAGGTGAGAGTGAGAGAACCAGTATTGGGAGGATGTCATGTTGGCGAGAGCTTGAACATAGTTGTGGACTTAGTGGATGCTGGTGCTGGGAATTTGTGCATCACCATTGATGGGCCTCATATTCTGGGAGCCACAGGCACCTTTGATGACCAAGATGGGGCAGTCAGTCTAAACCTTGTTTTCCACAAAGCAGGAACATACAAGATGGCTGTCAGGTATGGGGACCAGGAGGTAAAGGGTTCCCCCTACCATATAAGGGCTTGGGACCCTTCTCTGGTGACTGCATATGGCTCTGGAATTACTGGGATTGGCACTTCTGTTGGTCTCCCAGCAGACGTGTTTGTTGACCTATCAAAGTCAGGCGTGGGATCACTGGAGGTGGCTGTGATGGGGCCCAGTGGAGAGACCTATGCCATTGATGTCTCTTTGACAGAGAGACCAGATGTATTCATAGGGTCGTATGTTCCAGTTGCATCAGGGGAGTACAGAATCAGCATAAAACTTGAAAGATGGGAAGTGGCCAACAATCCCTTCACTGCACTGATCTGTGACCTTTCCAAAGTCATCCTGGATGGCCCTGGATTGGTCAAGGCTATTGTTAATTGTCCCAACTTCATTGAAGTGTTTGCTGAAGATGGTATTTACGGAGAACTGGCGGCTCAATTCAAAAGTCTCCTGGGGCCTCAGGACGTCGAATACCACTGCACACGAGCCAATGACGGACACCATCAGATCTGCTATACTCCTCACCAGGTTGGGATGATGGAAATCACTGTGACGTGCAATGGTCTGGCAATCCAGCACAGCTGTGTGACTCCATGCATCGACCCAACCACAGTTACCGTCAGAGGTGCAGGTATCTCACCTGAAATCTTGGCAGGAAAGCCAGCTGAATTTTTCATCGATGCAAGTCATTCTGGTCCTGGTGATGTGGAGGCATTGATAACTGATCCCAGTGGGGGGTTCATTCAGACACAAATTGCTTGCACCCAACAAGGAACATATGCAGTGACATATGAACCTACCTTGGCTGGAGAGCATGCCATCGCCCTCACGTTTGGTGGCTTGAAAGTTGAGGGCAGTCCTTACATGGTCCATGTGTGTGATCCCGGTGTGGCAAAGGTTTCTGGACCTGGCTTGAAGGTGGCCTACATTGGAGTTGAAAACCTTGTGGAGATGTGCACTGAAGGATCAGGGATGAACAAAGTGGATGTGAATTTTGAGAGCCCTCTGGACACCTTCGCTGCCGACTATCGTCTCTTGGAGCTCAACGAGTGCAACAAGCAGATTTACTACACCCCACACAATGTGGGGATGTTTGATATGATAGTGAACTGCTTCCATGAGACTACGCTGATTACATCACAGAGCTTTGCTGTCCTGTGCATCGACCCAACCCTGATCACGTTGGACTGGAGAGGAATGGATGCAAACGTTCCATTTAATGAAGAGAGGCAGATATTGATCAACACCGATGATTCAGGTGCCCAGAATGTAGATGTTTGTATCACTGATCTGAAAGGCAAGGTTGTAGGATATCCCCGAGTGACAGAACACATCCCAGGCAAGCACACTGTCACCATTAAAATAGATCGCACTGGCCAGTACCAGTTGGATATTAAGTGCAATAACACCAGTGTCTTCGGGTGTGGCCACACTTTTACTGCATTTGATCCAAAAGCAATTAAGGTATTCGGGCCAGGATTGGATCAAGCGATAATGAATCAGGACAATGTCATTGAAGTGGACACAGAGGAAGCAAAGGGGAGTGGTGAAGTGGGCGTCATTTTCAGCTTCACTGATCAGGCCCTCTGCCAAGTGAACTACGAGATAAAACTCGTGAGTGAAAATCACTACAAGATAAACTACTTCCCTCAACAAGTAGGAATATACAGAATCACAGTGACGTACGCTGGCACAGCTATTGGGCCCAATACAGTGACTGTTCCCTGCATTGATCCATCCAGTGTCACGATTAATGGTCGGGGTCCACAGACGGGGATTCTGGTTGGATCTCCCGTGGATTTCACGATCGATGCAAGCAACGCTGGGCCTGGCACGGTGGACGTAGCCATGACAAATGCAAAGGGGGAAAAAGTTCCTGTGGACATGGAGCAGACAGACTGCGGTGTGTACAACATTACATATATTCCCTTTTACAGTGGGGACTACCGTGCTGGCATAACGTTTGGAGGCCAGGAGGTCCAAGGAAGTCCATTTGTGACTCAAGTTTGCAATCCGAATTCTGTTGTTGCTTTTGGTGCAGGTTTAGATAAGTCCATAGCCTTGAATGCCAACAGTTTCACAGTAGATGCATCTCAAGCTGGAGACGGTGCTCTGAATCTCACCATTGAAGGCCCGGAGGAGTGTAACATAGACTGCAAGGCAGATGGCGACCACATCTATTGCGTGTCTTACGTGCCTCCATTGGCGGGAACCTACAGTGTCAACATCAAGTTTGCGGACGTGCACATCCCAGGTAGTCCCTTCCTGGTCGCCTGCTCCAGGGCCCCCTCTGATGCCTCCAAGTGCCACGCGGTCATGGAAGCGGATAACCAAGCCATCATGGTGGACGCCAAGAATGCGGGAGGTACTGGGGCACTGGAGGTGGGGGTGTGGGGAGCACAGGTGCCTGCCAGATACGTCACTGTAGAGCACAACGGAGACTACACGTTCAATGTGTCCTACGAGATCCCGGAGCCAGGGGAGACAGAGATCAGCATCAAGTGGCATGGCCAGCATATTATGGGCAGTCCATTCAAAGTGGTCACTGAATGAAGACATGTGTTGATAGGACTAGTATTGTTAGCTATGGCATTTGAAATAGTCAACTCTATATACTGTGCATGTATTATCATTGCTGTACATTATTGTATATCACCATGTAGTTATCCTTTTGTTTTAGCGTTGTACTGAGATTATGCTGTCATCAAGGTTTTATAACTACACAATGTCGGTTAAATAGATATGTATTGCTGATATGGAAGGTGATTAGCTGCTTTTTAAGGCATCACTTGTGTGGGAAGATGAGACTGGTATCACCCCCATGTGCACTGACCATAAAATATTTGTCTTCACTGCATTTTAGCATCATGTTGTATGTGGACATGAAGAATAAGACCATTACAAATATGTAGTAGCTGCAAGTATGTACTTCATTTAAAGAGCACCCTATGCACCGAGTGGCTTAGTGATTCATTCAAACTCCAGGTCACAGACTTGGGTGCATCCAATTTCTGCCTCTAGTCATATCACACTGTTGATCATGTGCATGAGCCTAAGCCTCTGTAATTGATTAGCAAAGGTTCATGAACTTATCTGTAGCAGCAATTAATATTTGTTCTATCTGATTTCCATTGGCTCTTAGTAGTGTAACACGATAGAAATTGTCCCTTTGGGGAGAAACCTAGAGAATAGAGATTGCTGTTTTCTATAAGCCTGCCATTATCTTATTTTTCTATTACTTAGTACATGGGTAGCTACAGAATGATGTCACCATAAAGAGACAAGTGATGCTCTGACAAATTCGTTACAATTCAGGCATCACTCTATTTCACAAATAATGTTGCAAAACTGTAATGTCCTATTTATTTTTGTACAAAAGAAATAAATCATAATAAAGTTGTTACAAATGGTATATAAGCACTATAAACAATAGAAAAGCAAGTCACTATTCTACATGCTACTCAGTTGATTGCAGATGCACTTAATTTGAAGTTTATATTTAATTTAGTCTAGATATAATACAACTGTATTGCATATGCACCTTTTAACTCCTTCATTCAGTGACCACTTTGAATGGACTGCCCTTAATGTGCTGGCCATGCCACTTGATGCTGATCTCTGTCTCCCCTGGCTCCGGGATCTCGTAGGACACATTGAACGTGTAGTCTCCGTTGTGCTCCACAGTGACATATCTGGCAGGCACCTGTGCTCCCCACACTCCCACCTCCAGTGCCCCAGTACCTCCCGCATTCTTGGCGTCCACCATGATGGCTTGGTTATCCGCTTCCATGACCGCGTGGCACTTGGAGGCATCAGGGGGGGCCCTGGAGCAGGCGACCAGAAAGGGACTACCTGGGATGTGCACGTCCGCAAACTTGATGTTGACACTGTAGGTTCCCGCCAATGGAGGCACGTAAGACACGCAATAGATGTGGTCGCCATTAGCCTTGCAGTCTATGTTACACTCCTCCGGGCCTTCAATGGTGAGATTCAAAGCACCGTCTCCAGCTTGAGATGCATCTACTGTGAAGGAAATCGGCTCCATGGCAATTGCTTTCTCGAGTCCAGTGCCGTAGCCTTTTACGTTACCGGGACTGCTGACCTGCACTTCAAATGGGCTGTTTTGAATTGCCTTACCCTCAAAGGATATCTCCACTTTGCATATCGGTGGAGCAGAGAGAGGAGTCGTGATTGCTGGAGGCGTGTAAGTCACACTATACACACCGGAAGCATCTTCACTGTCCACCACATAAGCGTGCAATGGACGTCCAGTAGGATCTGTTATTTGGATGTCCACTTTACCTGGGCCAGCGAGGCTGGTGTCAACAACAAAGGTTTGCTGCATCTCCGCTATGGCGGAGCAGATGCCTTCGCTGACTGCAACCTTGGATGGGTCTAGACACCGCACTTCATGCTGCAGAGCTGTGCCAGAGCACTGCACTGTCACAAGCAGAGTCCCCACGTGGTGTGGTGTGTAGTGGACTATCTTGTGGTCGGCACTCTTTCGCTCAAAGTTGCAGTCGACTCCTTTCAGACCCGGTCGTCCCTTGAATTGGAACTCTGCGCCCATATCTCCATCTGCAGCATGAACATCAATGATGTTATCGACATCCACGTAGGCCACTTTAGATCCGCTGATGTGCACACGCTGAGCAACGTGAACACGACTGCTGAGGACGTGTGCCTTGGCAAGCTGCACGTTCACCTTGTACACACCCGGTGCACTGGGTCGATAAGAACCTTTCAGCACGTTGGGTTGATCGGCAGGTGTCATCTTCAGTGTCTCCAATTTGCCGTTGGGCAGTGTCACGCCCACTTCCAGTAGCCCCACCCCCGAGTCTGTCATGTCCACCAACACCTCTGCCAGTTCTCCTAATATAACACCTTCTCCCTTGGCACCAGCTCCTAGCACCCGCACCCGTGATGGGTCGCACACAGGAATGAGAAAGGGAGACCCTGGAACCGGCTGCCCTCCATATTCAACCTGCACGCTGCACTCTCCGACCTCCGAAGCCACGATGACCAGGCTGTTCGTTCCGTCGTCTAAGGTGTCGGTAGTGGTTGTAGCTTCTGGTCCATCTATCACGATGTTCATGCTTCCCTGCCCTGCACCTCCGCTGTCAATGATCAGATTGAGCGGCTCCCGAACGCAACCTCCTAGCAGGCCTGGTCCAGTCACTTTCACTTTTGATGCGTCAAACCCTGCTGAGATGTTTACTTTGAACGGGCTGTCCTTGACAGGTTTGCTGTTGAATTGAACATTGATTGTGTGCACCCCTGGCCCCTGAGGGATGTATGTGCATGTGTATGTTTGATCGTGGTTATCTTCAATATCGACAGTGACAGGCCCATTTGGCCCAGTGCAGTGAGCAGACACAGCACCCGAGCCAGCACCTGTTATGTCAACTGTGAAAACGGCTTTCTCTGGTACGCCTTCAAACCCATTCTCTTCCACTCCAGGACCGTATACAACCACGTTGGTCGGATCGACTCTCGGTTTGAGAGGTGCTCCGGGCTTGAGTTTGGCGTCAAGGAACTGGGAGAGGTAGGTCATCATGCTGAGCTCATCCACCTTGGGGTTGACCATGTCCTGAGGTTCAAGGAGCTGTGTGTATCAATAGAGGTGTATACATACATGCAGGCGTGGGGATGTCATGTTTGATATTTTTGAATACCAGGGATTTATTATACAGACCTGAGCAATTCCAAGCCAATCCTGTGCCAGTGTCATGGCCAGGGATGCATTTTCAAGGGCATTCTCAGGGTCCATGGCTTCTGCCTCCGTGCACAGACCCGGAGCATGGGCATCCACCAGAGAAGCGATAAGGATGCCATCATTCCAGTCCGTAGTGAGGTTTTTGATCGTTTTGTTGGGTAGTTTATCCTGTAATTTGGGTTAACCTTTTCATTATAATAGCTTTGTTAAAAGTCTTCAAGATTAATTAACAGTTTAACCCATGCACACGATATATTTATAGCACAATGGGCTAGAATGAATAGCATGCATACCTGATATGTCTGGCCTGAAACTAATTTCACGTGTAAAAGCAAATTACCCGGATGTAGTCCAGAAGAGCTTGCTTAGCTGAATGGCCTGAATGTCCTCCATGACGCGGACTATTTGAGCCATCAATCTGAAATCCATGACTGATTTGGTAGTGAAGAATTAAGGTCCACACGAGGCCGAGGATAAGCTTGAGGTTGGGCGTGACGATGTCTCCAGTGCCTGAAGGAAAATGACTCTAAATAATATTTAAATTTGTTTATTGTCCTTAGTCTCGCATCTTTTTCCGATAAGTTCTAGAAATTTGTTAACAGTTTTCACATGCATATATCAGGGAGGTGGGTTGACTAAACGATACGATTATCGAGAGTAGCACCTTTTTTAGACTGTTCTTTTTATTTTAAACATTGCTAGCCTGTAAGACCACACCTACACGGCCAAGACCACAGAATGGCTGTTAATATGTGTATGCAAGCGTAAAGACTGCATGATCGGGCCGGATCGTTTCCCTCTAGCGCATACATACGCGCAATAGAAATGTAACGCTTGTGTTACGATTCAGCGCCTTACAACTCAATAACAGATACTCCAATTCTCAGGGCTTAAGAAGCAACGTGTAGAGGACATTTCAGACTTCTAGAATATCAAAATATTGAAATCTTGAAACAACATGCATTTTAAAGATCCCATATATATATTTGTAACTACATGATGTGGGGACAGTTTATGATAAAGTTTACTAACCGATATTCACAAGCTTTATTTTCTCCGCCTTCATAATGAACTCCAAAGCTTTGCTCACGTTCTCCATCTTCTGCACGGGCCGTTTGGGGACTTTGTTGTATTTGCCAATGCTCTTTCCTGAAAGTACCTCCAGGAGTATGATGAGTTTCACCCCATCGCAGAAGGCGGTACTCAGGTCCTCTATCTCGATGTGCTGAACCTTGAGGTGCTCGTTACACCATCGCGTGAAGGTCTTGGTCTGTATTCGCTTCCATTCCGTCTCGTTATCCTTTTGGGCTGCCATTTGAACGTCGATCTCGCGCTCAGTATTTATACAGTGTGCTTGCTAATATCTGCTTTGCAATCCAGCGTAGTTAACACCTGGTTAAGAGCCTAGCACGAAAAACATACCTACATGCACTGCACAGTTCGCAGCTTGTCCAATGAGCCTCTCAACGTCTGTGCTCGGCTTGGGCGGGATGAAGACAATGGGCGAGGCGACTATGGCGTTGTCATGGAGCAAGGATGCTCACGATATGAAATTCATTATTGTATGGAATTATGAATTCGTTGGATCATGTGCAATAAAGTTACTCCAATCATGGATATTAATTACCTGGATAGGAAACGAGGTCGTTATACGGATAAAATACTCAATAATCTATTCACATTCACAGGAAAAAAACGCACTTATTGAGTTTCAAATGATTTGTTACTAACATTATATTAACATTACTGTACCTGAACTGAATGTTAGTAACAAATCATTTAAAAATGACGCCCTTGTGTTTGCGTTGAAGGGGTGCTCTTAGAGTTACGAGTTCTGGCGAACGAAGCTTTATACCTGGTGGTTTTTTTTTCAGTGTAGACGTTTAGATACTGGGATCCTCCAAACCCAACTTATCGGAAGTTTCGTTAGAAACTTCCATATAGGATTTGACCCCGATTATGAATGTCATTAAAAAAAACGCGACCCGTCTGTAACAACACTCCGACGATCGGATCGTGTAGCTTGTTTTAGCAATCGATCTAGAAGTCAAAAATGAGTAGTTTCTTTTTTTTTTTTCATGTTGCAGAACCGCGTGGTTGTAGAGAACAAGACTGTACTGCCCGTTCTCGTACCCAGTCTCGGAACAAGGGGCGGGTCGTCTTCTTCTCCTCCTCCTTCTTAGCAACGCATAACTCGGGACAGGAACACTTTTAAGCAATCAAAATTTCACCACTAGCTTCAGAATCGGATGGAGGATTCGCTTTTATATAAATAATCGATGTTATACTCTGATATACAATCGACTATCAGCCTATGTCTTGTATAATTAGACATTGGGTGTGAAAAAAAATTTAAGAAAACAAGTAAATAAAAACATTCTCTACGAGAAAGTTGGTGGGATATAGGATTTGAAGGCAATTGGTGGTGTAAAAAGCAAGGAAACAAGGTCTTATCAGAAGGGAAAATGTAATAGTCCTATATTTAGCACACAAACAACATACGCCCTAGAAATGTGCTAAATATAGGACTATTACATTTTCCCTTCTGATAAGACCTTGTTTCCTTGCTTTTTACACCACCAATTGCCTTCAAATCCTATATCCCACCAACTTTCTCGTAGAGAATGTTTTTATTCACTTGTAAATTTAAGTTTTACGTCATCAAAGCTGCCAAGAACGTTAAGCTTTGAGTAACGAGATCTCACCAATCCAGGCACGCCGGTGAATTTAGAAACCTCTAAGCAACACCCCAGACCTTCGTGCACTGGGATTGGATGATTTTTGGCTGTGTAGCAAATTTGTAACCTCTTCTTGTCCAACTTCATCAAAAGGCAATCGTAGTACACAGTAGTATGCCAAGACGGAAAAATAGAATAAACCTCTTTGATAGACGTAAAGGGTCTCAAAGGAAGGCACTGTCAGATGTCATTAGTTGTTCGACTGAAAATGATGTAACGACAGAACGAGCTGATACATTAATAGGGCTTAGATCTTCAGTGATAAAGTCTGATAATTTCAGTAATTGGTCAAATATTCCCAGCGACTTTCAGATACAGCTTTGCAAATTTGTAGCTGTTTCAATGTGTACACTGCTCTGCAAGTTCTCTATTATTAATGCTGACTTTCACTGGAAAGTATTCATCACAGATAAATTAGTACCTAGTAACAATCCTTAATGCAAACATGAGTAGAAAACAGTGTGAGGATCACTGCTCACGGCTCAAGGTTTCCAATCATAGGATTATCTGCATTGGGTTATACAGTCCCTAAGAGGGCTTCATAGTATTCGGCACAGGCCACCTGCCTGAAAGGATAATGGATTTGGTCACTGTTGAGGAAATAGCTGGAATTGTAGAGAGTTCATTACTTTGTCAAGGCAATTCTGATGTTGCTTTTATTGACATAGCTGAAAAACGAGGTGGCAGCCTTGTAGATAAAGATGGCAGTGTTGTAGCTTATGTGGACACAACATTGAAGACACTCTGCCAGAATGGTTCAGTGACTCGGAACACAGTTCGGAGGAATGGCTGTGCATTGTTGTGGGCTATGCGTAGGGCACACCCACTCCGATGTGCCCAATGTTCACAGTATAGGCATCAGCTTAGAATGATGAAATGGAGGTATGAAAATAGCACTAAATGCAATACTGCAGAAAGAAGTCACACAAATTACCATTATTTATGTCATAGTGAGATGATTCTTCATGTGAAAAATATTCAGGTGCAAAAGAAAAACCTTTCTTTGAGTATAAAGGCATTGCCGAGAAAGATAATAGATTTAATGGAAGCTGAAGGTGCTGTGCTGACAGAAGCCAAGTCAAATGATTTAGAGAAAATTGTAGAAACACACTTACCCATTGAAGCAGATCAACAGAGTAGTAACTTTCAAAATGTACTATGGGAACACAAAAGCAATATTATACCCTTGCCGAAAAGAAACAAACGATGCGGCATCCTCTCATGATGAGAATTGCACTAAGTTTACATTATGCTTTGAAGAGTGCATATTCATTCCTAGCAAGCAGTGGGTTTCTATCTCTTTCCTCAGAAAGAACACTGTGACTATGCACACTGGTGTACCATTAAAAATGGAATTCATTTACCCTATATACGACAGTTAAGATGGGAAACTGCTTCATTTACTGAGCAAGAGCAATTATTTTGCCTCATTATATATGAAATGAAAATAAAAAGTGGCATTGTTTTTAATAAGAATTCTGGAGATAAGGTGGGGTAGGTGGGGTTTATTGATTTGGACTCAGTAAATCGTGAAATAGATTCCTTTGCAGAGTCACTGACTGGCCAGGCATCAGCAAGATCAAGCCCACAGCTAGCAGATCACACATGCTTTAGCCCATTATACAAACCTTCCAGATCATACATGATTGTCTCATACAGTATGCATCGTTTGACTTATGTGGGCACAATTTATATGCAATTGTATGGGAAGTTATAAAAGCATTAGAAGTAAATGATATTCCTATTCTATCAATAAATATTATTCATTTTGATATAAGCATACATTAGGTAATGATTGAATCACTTGCTTCTCACGAATCTTTATTAGAATAATTGACAGGTTTTTTGACGTAATGAACATTCAGAAGGAAGTCAAAAGAATAAAGGAAAAAAGAAACCGTTTACCAAGCCTGATGAATACAGGTTTAAGGTGCAAATTATGAATAGTTGATACCTCAATTTGTATGTATTTATGAGTACTTTGTTTATCTGTGTAGTAGCTACATGTACTTGATGAATTTTTGCCTTTTTTTTTTTGAATGGCAACTAGAGATATGTTCAAAACACATATACCACCTAAGACAAGAAAAGAACTTTGTATCAACCAAGAAACATTTGAGGGTTTGACAATAACTGGTATGTCATTTTTGTACACTATTACAAAGTATGACTTATACATGTATATGGATATACATTTTACAGTACTGTCCTTCTGTGAGCTGGGTCCAAAGCTACTTAACTGTGGCCATTATCTTCTTACTGAAGTTTTGTTTTCAAGACCCTTTGGAGCAGTTTTTCTCAGCAGTGTCATAGAGGTGGACAACCCCACAGTTAATGAGTACTTGGAGAACGTTGCTACTCTTCATGTGAAGCAACATCTTGCTATTGAACATAAAACCACCTGAAAAAGCTTCTGACTGTATTGTGAACTATGGTGAATACAAAATCCAAGTACAAAGCACACACAGTAGATTAAAGAATTGTCTTTGTTCAGTTCCTGCACATTTTAAACTGCTCCTTGTTCCTTGTTTTGTGGACTTCTTATGTTGTGCATGGTGTATGTCTTTGCAAATGAATGGCAGTGGATAGTAGCGCATAGTTCAAAAATGCTGCGTAGAAGTTCCATGACTTGTGCATCATTTTGGGGAATTGAATGCGGCACTGAAAGATATTGAGTCCCATGCCTCCAGCACACCCTCATCCTGTAATACATCCTCCACTATATGTGAATACACTTGCTTCCTTGCATCCATTTTGTCAGTGTGTTCAGATATTTACGAGTCACAATCTCTTCCATTATTTTGAACATCTGCAATCAAAACAGTTGTCATGCTTGATGAAAATTGTATACCTGTATTACGGATACAGAACCTTAGGATTTACAGTTACAAGCTTTCCTCTATCCACCCTCTCAGTCCATTCTTTGTAGGAATGAACAGGTGTATGGTCCAGGTAAGATAATTGATTGCAATGAAATTTATTTAGCAAAGCCAGAAAAGTCAACTATTTAGATCACTTGAATCATTGTACTTTTCAGTAAGTTTCTTTACTATATATCCTGACATATAGCATATGGCATTCTTTTCTATTACTGAAATTGGTTTTGATTCTGTACTTGAAGCAGTATCTTTATTTGGTTGCAGTGTGGCCATTAGCTGCTTAATAGTTCGTGTTAGAAGTATCTGAAGTGTCATCTCCTTGGTATTATTCAACAATAGTGCATGTTGATAGGAGACCCAGACACGTTATAAACACGAAATCGGTGGCGTATCAGACTTTTTACAGTAGATGGTAACTTTGCCCTTTTTTCTTGTCTTATGCAGTCTTTCAAATGTGTCACGACACGGAGAGCTAGCGCCTCTGTTTCTTTTCTGTCACGTGCTTCAAGAGTGTACTGAAGTATTTTCAGCACTGAAGGCCCATGCTCTGATGATAAAAGCAATTCATCACTCCGTGCATCCTGCACCACACTTAATTAACAGCAGTTCATTGCTGGTATCCTAAAAAGAAGACAAGACTATTAGACTTATTTTGCCTAAATAACGCGCTAGATCCCAGGCAAAAGTTAGAAACGTCCAGGCATGGTTTTTCAGGTTGGTTTTTAACATAAAACCACTCTGGGATTGGATGTCTAGCGTGGGAATAGCGTAAAAACCATCCTGCATGCATGGAATTAAGCATCATGGTGGTAATATCGTAAAACCATATGGTCTTGTCCTGGTTTTGTCGAACAAAAACCATGTTGAAGAAATGAATATAAAGTTTTTATTCATTGCTTCAACATATGGTTTTGTTCGACAAAGCCAGGACAAGACCATATGGTTTTACAATATATATTCCCACTCTGGACGCTTAATCCCAGGATGGTTTTTACGCTATTCCCACGCTAGAAATTCAATCCCAGAGTGGTTTTATGTTAAAACCCACCCTGAAAAACCATACCTGACGTTTCTAACTTTTTCCTTTGGATGTCATTACATGTAGACCTACCGTGTCCAGGCTCGTTACTCTCACTGCTTCACCCTCCGTAAATTCATACTCTTCTGAGTCGTCTTCGATTTCCTCACTTTTTTCAGATTTGGAACTCATTGTAGAACGTGGCTTACAACGCAACGCGGATGGTTTGCCCGTATTCGTAGATTACGGAGTTGTAGGTAATTTAATATCCATGCTCCAATATGCTTGCAGTCGGCGTTGCGTCATGCGGCCGGCAATACAACAGATGGCAACAATAACTCAATCCCAACTATACATTACGTATATAGCTTATACGTGCCGCGTGACCTTACAAAAACGGCCTGCGCGTATTGTTTATGTGTCATGTAGACTATGCGTATAGAGTGGGCATGCTAGAAACTTAAGTACAGTGCGTGAATTTGATTTCATATTTTGATTTGCAGTTTCTGGTGAGTCATGGTAAGCTTTGAAACATTGGCATGGGTAGCTATAATGAGGGGTCACTTCAGAATTGTAGATTGATACCGTAAATTATCTAATTGTACACCCAGTTTAGTTTCCAGCCGCATACAACCGTCTCTCCAACGCAGGGGGGCGCCCTTTTACATATCGCAAAGACACGCAAAACACCCAGAGACAAGCTATCAGATACAATTGAAGTTACGTGAGGATGCACCAGGCTGCAATGATTACACAAAGACATCTTACGTATAACATTTTGGGCGAAGACAACACTCAGCAGCAGTCCATCACTTCAGGCCTAGGGCCATCTAGACCTACGGTTTCTACGGAGCTGCCCGATTATTGATATTAAGACTACATTATTAGTCGATTTCCTTTTCTTCCACAGTTGACGTCAAATATACGTTTCCAAAAAAAAAAAAAAAAAAAAAGAGTTCGCTCAGAACAATTCTAATGAAAAACGCGCTATATTGCATGCCTGCGGTGCTCAATATGGTAAGAAATTAAGGACCTAGTCTTGTACCTAAACGTATATACGTATTAGATTATTGTCGCTTGCAGTGTGTAGCATAATCATCATTTGGGACTTGAAAGGAGCTTTGGTCAATTAGACTCTTTCACTCGTGTGTTTTATATCCAAGGTTTGGTACAGTTAAGATTTACATGTTTAACATTATGTACTTTCTCAGGCCAAAGTTGTCTTCATATCAGTTTGGATTCAAAACAGATCCTGTTTACATAAACTACTGTTGTTTCTCTCCATGTCTGTGCACTGTATTGAACACAATTATCAGCTTAATTAATGTCATACCGTACTCTTGCTTTTTCCCAGCTGGGCTCTCGATTGGCGACCCAAGTTGACCGTTCTATCTGATGTTACAGTAGGCTGAACATGAGCCTCCATCTGGTGAGAGCCAATGTCACAGCCATCCTCAATGTTAAACACTTTGCTGTTGTATTTCATATTCCTATTGGCCAGAAAGCTATGACTACTACAGCTCTTGCAATGGCTCGCATATGGGTCAGGTTTATACATCCATACAGGTCTGCAATAATTTTGGACTTTGGTTGGGATGAATCAGTAGCCAGCCGATATGCCAAACTGGAAAATAGCCTCTCGTCTTCAGCAGCAATGGGAACACACACCCAACCCAACTCTTGGCACTTTGCCGTGTGCTTACGACAGAGCTGGTACCGCAGCCACCTGACTAACCTCACCTGGGCGCCCTCACCTAGAAAGGCTGGGAGCCTCACCTAGAAAGGCTGGGCACCCTCACCTAGAAAGGCTGGGCACCCTCACCTAGACCTAACCTACATGTAGAAATCCTGGGAGCACCTATTGGTAATGCTGCAAAAAAAATCTTTCTCTACTAATCATCAGGCAATCCCTAACTCTATTGTCAACCATTAACGATTTCTGTAGCCTAGATCCCCAAGTAGCACTTGTCCTGCTGCATCTTTGTTCCAGCTTCTGCAAACTTGCCCACATTGCCAGGGCAACACCTCCACACCTCATTTTGGGCTCTATGGAGAAGTTTAATGCAGATGTTTGCTGTTCTTTTGCTAATTGTACTGGTGTTGATGTCTCCAATTACACCAGTACAATAGTTTTTCTCTTGCTGATAAAGCCAGATTGCTGTCTGTATCATCACCTCGTGCATCAGTGTGGATTTCAGTTGTCCCTACCCTCAGCTTGGGACTGCACCTCAACCCGAATGAATTTCAAACAGCAGTGAAATGGTGGTTGGGTGTCAATCCCTCAATGAATTTGGATGGAAATCCAATGGTTTGTCCTCTATGCCCCAACTGTGCACTTGACCCTCTGAGTTACCACTGTGTCACATGCAAGAGAGGACGTGATATAACAACCACTTCGCAATGTGGTTTACAACACCTTTCAGCGAGCTGGTCTGTCTGCACATCTAGAAGTTGGTTGGGCACGAGACAATACCAGGACATGACCAGCAGACATCCTTTTACCAATTGAAATTGCGGGGCCTCAGCTGCCTTTGACATTACTGTTGCATCCCTGCTTAATTCAATTAACATTTTGGAAGCGGGCATGTACCAGGATGTTTCAGCAAAGGCAGCAGAGCACAGAAAACATACAGAAAATGATCTCAAGTGCGTTGAGTTGGGCTAGTGATGTATACCATTGGCAGTGGAGAGCTATTGGGCTTGGGGACCAGAGGCATCGAGGGCCTTCTCACAGGTGGCTACTCAGTTAGCCATTCGTGGTAATACCAAGGTAGTAGCAGAGCTATATGGCCGCCTCAGCTTGTTATTGGTTAGAACTAACGCTCGATCAATCCTGGTCCGCTCCTATCCCCAAAAACCCCAACAAGAAAATGAACTGTTTATGTAGTTGTTTTGTGTGTCTGTGTGTTTGTTGTCAACTTGTTTATGTGAGTATACCTAATATATGAATTTTAAAGTCTCTGTACCATAATCTCGCTCGATGGCTACAGGTGTTAGAGACCAGGTATGCATACTTTAGAAGTTTTTATTTTGTTATTTACTTTCCTTACGACACAAATTTTGCATGCTACATCACCACAACGTAAGCTACAAGACGTTTTGCTTGACTTGCCTCGTGCCATGTACTGACTTCTCTTTCTGCGTTGCACGCCGTTTAAGAATTGAACTCCAATTATATAAAATGACACCCCTCGTTTCTTACTTCAGTTGTGCGTGTGTGTGTGTGTGTGTGTGTGTATGTGCTGTGTGTGTGGGTGAGTGGGTGGTGGGGCTTCCTGCCATTTTTGAATTGACATCAGTCACTTTTATATACATTTTGTTTACAAAACATGCAATTTCACTATATATTTGTTCATTTTTTTGTCCCTACACGTACGTGCGTTTAATTTTGTCAAATGACACCGAACGACGACACCAATCGGACAGACCGAATCGTTGTAGGCACGATGAGCGCTTCCGCCATCGTCGCTTGTCTCGTGGCGACGGTGCTCGTTGTGGCACAAAAACTTCACCTGCAGCTTACTTACAGGTTGTCCCTCTACCAAGTACTGAGCTCGCTGCTATTGCTGTGACATGCGCGCTACAGTTGCCGTTCATGAGCTACGAACAGAAGAGTTACAGATCTGATCACATACTGTGCACGATAGTGGCTTGCACCAATATGTACACGTCCTTCCTAAAGTTGTGCTTCACTGCCTGCGTCACCTGCCATCTTTTCTATTTCGCAGTTTTCTACAAGAACTACAGAAAGCTGGAAAAATGGTACGTCGGCGTGTCATTGATTCTTCCTTTGATCCCGTCCGCCATACCATTCGCTACCAATACTTACGGGCGGCTCCACACCGGTTGTTGGATGGTGTCAAACAACTCGACTTTGTCTCAAACTGCCAGCATGGTCCAAATGATCGCCCTTTGGTATGCTCCCACTTCACTCCTCTGCATTGTCGATGTCGTCATGGTGACAGTGACCCTGACAACGCTCGCGTACAGAACGTGGTATCACAGCAACGCAGCACGAGAAGAGCTCTACAGGACGGCCCTTTGCGAGATAATGCCGCTGTTCTCGTACCCACTCCTTTCGGTTATTTTTCTCGCCATCCCAATGGCGAAGGGCTATTACAATTTCGCGAGGCCGCATTACTATTTCAGCAAACCGCTCCTGGTGATCCAACAGATCAGCCTTCCTCTGTGGGGTCTGTCGGCACCAGCGGCTTTGCTGATGCATCTGTGCGTACTTCAAATAATACGGAGGAAGAAACGGAGGTTCCGTGACTATCGCGGCAGACAGACGATGTATGGAGTAGTGAACTGATTACCGTTTGAGCCATGCTGCACTTTGACATTATTATTGAGTCAACATGATAACGCAAGTGTTGTCTGCATCGTAATAGAGCTGTAGAAGTTGTCTTGATATTTGTATAGCTGTACTAACCACGCAACTGAAGAAACGAACTCGCAAAGTTATGAATTAGCCTCTAGGTATGCACATCTGCAGTAGAGGTCACAGCAACTACTCGCTGCGTTATAAATAACAGTACGATACAGAAAGGATAGTGAAGGCACGTTATAGACTTGCGTACACGTAAGATACAAACGTAGTCTCGTCCCCAGTCCCTATTGTATATATTAAGGGGAGGGGTTCTTAGCGCGCATGCGCTAACCAATTACCAAGATACTTTTGTAATTTTGTTTGTAAACCTTTCCGTATACTAGTCTTATGGCTGAGTTCCGTTAAGCGGTGGCTTATTCTCTAAGATGCGTTCAACAGCAAAGCCTAACATACAAGGCCAAACAGGAGGAAGCACTTTTTCATCTGTAAAATGGTCGGGATTTGTTCGCTTGGTTTCCAACTGGGTACGGAAGTCAATTTGCTACCGTTCATGTTTGACTTCAAACTGAAGCAAACCATTGCTCCACAAATTCTACGTAGCTCAGTCGTAGTTATACTAGTTTCCCTGAGGTCGACCAAGAGAAGAGAGATGTAACTGCTGCATGGAAACACCTGTAAGTTTTCCTATGTAGACATATACAAACCTCTAGCAATCTTAGCTACATAGATGTAAATGTGTTAGCGTTGTTGAGATTTTGTTTTAATTTGTGCAGACGTGGACAAGGAATTAATTGCCAGTGAGAGACCAGTGTCTCTTGGCCACTTTCAGCTCCTGTACAGTACTCCTGTGGCCATTCTTGGTACAGACACCTTGCGGAGACAACTCCCTCCTCTGTCAGATACTGTTGTGGCAGTAGCTGTTGATGAAGCACACTGTGTGTTCAAGTGGTAAGTGGCTTGATGTATGTTCAAATAACAATTCTACATGTATATTAATTTTACAGTATGCAGGAGCAAAGACTTTTATGCCAGTCTTCCTGCATGTGTGAGGATGAAGGATTAACATCATTGACAAGCTAGACATGGCTGGTTGTTTCATTGTGACTTGAGTCTCAACAAGCCAAACATCTGTTATGAGGTGGTACCATCGAGGAGGTGTGGTTAGGGATGTGGCTGAAAACAAGATCAAAGCCCATAGGGTTGTGGTCTACTGCCAATCTCTGGATGTGTGCATCTCTGTATGCTCATGCTCTACAAGATGCTAGCCAGGTGCTAAACACATCACCTTCCCTATCCCATTGATCATTCTATCTAATCTATGTAGGGGATTTGAAGAGAAGTTGGGAAACTTTCGAGTGATGTCACTTATTTATCACCTCACGTATTCTGGCCTTTAGCACAACTTGAACCACATCAGCAAGCATTTAACCTCCTTCTCAAGAGCAAGCATCTCAAGGGATCGAGGACACTGCTCTTGCTGCGGACTCAGTAAAATTGGTGCCCCTTGTTTCATATTATATCCTTGTTTATGTGCTCGTTGTGGGGATCACAAGGTATGTTGCCACCATGCAAACCTTCTCCAGATCAGGTATGCACGAAGTATGGCAGGAGAGTAGCAAGTTGGAACTCTAGTCCAAGAGCCTCAAGTGTGTATTTGCAACCTTGCTGAGCCTACCTGCAAGACCTGACATCAAAGATTCCCCAGAGAAGAGTGCTAAACAATGTGTAGGAGACACAACACTGCTACAAATCCTGACCTTGACTCTGTGGTAACTACAAAGCACTTTCCTAGTATCGATTTTGTGTACAAAGTGTATTTCAAAATGGAGTGCTATGAACTTCTGTGGGCAATGCATACACTCTGTTTGGGACGTGGAACAAAGGTTTACTAACAAAATTACAACAGTATACGATTACCAAGTTTCTTGTTAACGGCTAGTGCATGCGCGATAAGACCTTGTTTAGGCCCATTCCCTCCCCTGCCCCCCTTAACTTTTATATTTATATTAAAATAGGGCCTGGGGATGAGATAAAACAAACTTCCCCGTTAATTATCTAGTTTAGAACAGTCTGGTCTGAAGCATTTGATTATAGATTGACAGAGATGGGAAAAATACATGAAATACATGTGAACACAAACAACACAATTGTATGGCTGATCATGATACCATACAAGGACATTGATTATCCAAACATTTCTTGTGAGGCATAGGTGATGTAAAGAAAACCATCTTCATCCTTCTGGGTCCTGTAAACATCTGCCAGTAACTGCGAAGAGTTACCTATCATTCTGCTGTTGATTAGCAGGTAGAAAGCATGGGAATCCTTGAGTTGCAGCCTTTTTCTGTAAATGCATAAGAATGAAAACAGATGATCACAGAACACCTTTCTGCATCCCAAAAAAAAAAAAAGAAACATGCTGCCTCACAACTGGGTTCTTTTATGGAGATTAAAGTTAATAAGCTGAAAAAAAAAAAAGAAGCTTCAGATGAGCCATAGATCTAATTTAATGTGAACACTTGTGTGCATGTATGTTTAAAGCTGCTCACACTCAAGCCTTTTCATTTTTTTTTTTTTAGATTGGTCAGTTGCAATTAACAGAAACTGCTGAACTAATCATACAATGCACATTCTGGATGAAGTGGATTCCAATTTGCCTCCCATGAGAAGCAAAAATAATAATAATAATAAACATTTAAAAAAAAAGCTTAATAATTAAAAATGGCGGACGAGGCAGCGGCAGAAGAGGATGAGGATGAATTCTCTTTTGAAGGTTTCGATGATATTTGGATGGCTTTGATGAGGATTCTTTGAAGAATCAGATGAGGATGAGAAAATGCTAGCAGTGGACCTTGATTTTGCCAGCTGTGGAACAAGTGGTTAGATAAAGATGACAGCTGCCACAGTTCGATCCAGATTGCATCCCAACGAGCGAAGTGTCGACGCGAAGAAGCGCATGCAATGCTTTTAAAAACTCCATCGGACGCTCGATCTAGGAAAACAGTTGCAAGTGCGTTTGAACGGACCTGTCGTCAAGCAGAAAGCGTTCAGGTGGAATTACAAAAGTACGAAGACGAAGGTGTTGTCTCAGACCTCCGTTATGTTCGATCGCGATCAGTTCTTGTTGAGGAAATAGAAAGTTGGGATTGTTTAATCCATTGGCTTGAAATTGACCTTAAGCCAGACCAAAAATGGGAAGTTCCGCAGGACAGAGTGAGGGCACAAGGTTTACTTTCTCTCAGTTCGAGAAAAGTGTGTAATATGAGAGAGCATTGATTGATTGGGACGGGCAAACTGGTGACAAAGCTGAAAGGTGCACTTCGGGAGTGGCCACGAAAAGGGAGGGATCTCCTCTACCGATTAGGGCCATGCAAGAGGCTGATCCCCCGGAAGCTGCTTCAAAAGACTTAGTGGACAGTTTCAAAAAAAAACCACAACAGTTGGATGAGGCTAGACCAGAGGCTCTCTCTAAGAACAGGTTCAGGAGGATACAGAGGAAGTGCAATTAATGGATTTTTAGATTTAAAATAGTAATAGCTATAATAACACTAAACGTAGCGTATGTATCATCATATTCATACTCATATTAAAAAGCTTATGTAGCAATTCAGATGCACAGGGTACAAGGAGGTGACATATTATAAAAAGGAGAGGAGCAAGTTCAGATCTTAAACTTTAACACTACACACATCCATATAAGGACAACCTCAATGGCTGAACTGACATAGTGTCAGCAAGGTGAGTCATTGAAGGCAGCCGTTATGTTTTCCACCTTCAAGACAGTTGCAGCAGGTATACAGTATATGGGATCATTGCAGCCAAAAGGGGTGGTTATCATTGTAGACATTCTACAAGCCTGAATGACCCACCCCACAGCGACTCGTATGCACTGAGAATCAATCGGAATTACCAGTACCGATGTTTTTGGTGATTTAAGCCAGGAAAATTAATACACATTGTGCTTGTTGAAACCAATCACTGAGCAAAGAAAATGAATGAAACTTAAACAGCAGTACCAGAACTCAAGAATTCTGATGAAAGCATATTTTCAGGATACCATATAGTAAGTACACCAGTTCAACTGTATACATCCATGATGCTCACACACAGACACACATACATACACACTCACGCAGAGACAACACTCACGACACACATGCAGAGAACACACACATGCAGAGACCACACATGCAGAGACACACCTCATTATGGCTGTCAACTGGAACATCGTAAGGTCTTCAGGAACAAGGAACTTGATCTTGTCCAGCAAAGGCAATGACTTTTCACTTGCTGCCCTCTCCATCACAATCTGTGAGGAAGCACAACACTCATGAGCACAACACTAATGTAAACACAACACTGATGTTAACATAACATTGGTGTACTGGGACTGACCAGTGTGCGCACCCAGAACTGTAACCCAAGCTACTTTACAATGTATTTGATTTCGTGACTGAGCGGCAGTTCTTAACGTCAATACCACTTACACAAATGAGGAAATGAGGGGGGGAGGGAGAGGAAGAGAGAGGAGAGAGAGAAGAGGGAGGAGGAGGGTGGAGAGAGAGAGAGGGGAGGGAGGAGAGGGGGGAAGGAGGGTGAGAGAGAGGAGGGAGGGAGGGGGGGGGAGGGGGGAGTAGGGGAGAGAGAGAGAGGGAGGGAGGGAGGGAGAGGGAGGGAGGGGAGGCGGGGGAGGGAGGGAGGGAGGGGAGAGAGAGAGGAGAGAGGGGAGAGAGAGGAGAGAGAGAGAGAGAGAGAGAGAGAGAGAGAGAGAGGAGAGGGAGAGAGAGAGAAGAGAGAGAGGAGAGAGAGAGAGAGAGGAGAGAGAGGAGAAGAGGAGAGAGAGGAGAGAGAGAGAGAGAGAGAGAGAGCGAGAGAGGGAGAGGAGAGAGAGAGAGAGAGAGAGAGAGAGAGAGGAGAGAGCGAGAGAGAGAGAGAGAGATACTATGCTATTGTTACTGGTACTTTGTGCGGATGTTTTGCAGTTATATCCTGAACATCTTTTCGCCTGTGTCACAGAGAGAGAGAGATACACAGCAGGTGTTGATCTACCAGCATCAAATAATAATTTCTCTTTTTAATGCCTATTGGACTATCAAAATCAAATAATGCTTTGCTCATTCAAACCATGGAGTACCTGAA
>JABACO010000006.1:12320655-12330655 GCA_013339895.1 Ephydatia muelleri
CACCGTCTACTACCCTCTCTCCTTCCGACCCCTTCCTCCTCCCCTCCTCCCCTCTTCTCCTTCCCACCTTATCCGCCTCCCCTCCTCAGAGGATATTAAGATCACTATAACATACATGTATATACTGCACACCAGCACACTCCCAAACAACACACTAATATGCATACACCAACACCCCACACTCTCACACACACACACATACATACACGCAAGCTCATGCATACACTTCTTCAAGGGATTCGCTTTTTGTGCTTGCCAAGTTATCCCGAACTAATTTTATTTTTCCATCTGAATGTCATTCTGATCTCATTCCTGTTATCGTGTGACCTCGTAAGGAGGTTGCCTATTCAACTAAGAACAGCGTCCAGTTCCCATTCAGTTGGGTTTATGTTTTGCCCACCTGATGCCACACATGAGCCATTGTGGGGCCCCTTCTAAATTATGACAGAAATACGATGAATAGAGGCAGTGTTGCTCATCAAATCATGTCAGTGTTAAACCTTGCCACACTGATACATCTCTTCATGATACATCTCTTCATGATACACCTCTTCAAGCTCCCGCTATTTGCGTGGGGCACCTACATGTGTGCATCAAAATGTGAAAGTAGGTGCTCAGTTGAACGTGGTGGTTATGGCCTGTGTCTGATAGCAGGCCTGCTATTGTAGGAACAATCCAATACCAACACTTGTTGCCACCTTGGTAGCAACACTCATTTTCATTATCCCTCTCTTTCCCTATCTTTCTCTGCCACTTCTGGTGCATATAGCATGACAAGGCTGCTTTCCAAATACGGAGAGAACACCACTATTCCACCCAGCTGAGATATCCCACCCAGCTGAGATATCCCACCCAGCTGAGATATCCCACCCAGCTGAGATATCCCACCCAGCTGAGATGTCCCACCCAGCTGAGATATCCCACCCAGCTGAGATATCCCACCCAGCTGAGATATCCCACCCAGCTGAGATGTCCCACCCAGCTGAGATATCCCACCCAGCTGAGATATTCCACCCAGCTGAGATGTCCCACCCAGCTGAGATATTCCACCCAGCTGAGATATTCCACCCAGCTGAGATATCCCACCCAGCTGAGTCCCACCCAGCTGAGATGTCCCACCAGCTGAGATGTCCCACCCAGCTGAGATATCCCACCCAGCTGAGATATTCCACCCAGCTGAGATATCCCACCCAGCTGAGATATCCCACCCAGCTGAGAATCCCACCCAGCTGAGATATCCCACCCAGCTGAGATATTCCACCCAGCTGAGATGTCCCACCCAGCTGAGATATCCCACCCAGCTGAGATGTCCCACCCAGCTGAGATGTCCCACCCAGCTGAGATATCCCACCCAGCTGAGATATCCCACCCAGCTGAGATATTCCACCCAGCTGAGATGTCCCACCCAGCTGAGATATCCCACCCAGCTGAGATATTCCACCCAGCTGAGATATTCCACCCAGCTGAGATATCCCACCCAGCTGAGATATTCCACCCTCGATGCCAAAATGTAATGTACTCGTAGAGCGGAATTCTCAATGAATAGCAACTACTTATAATCCAGATACACATATACAAGCAACAACAGACAAATAGACAAGTAGATATCAGAGTGCTTGAGTGCAAGTCTAAAACATAATACACAACAGACAATTATCAGCCATGGCTTTGATTGACTCCATGTGTCCAGGAAACCAATTGGAGCACACAGACTTGAGAAAATTAAATACTGATTGCATCACAGCACACGTGAGAAAGGAAGATAAAAGAAGTACGAGATAGGAACCATCGCGTGCAGTGTATTCACGGTCACTTCAAGGAACTAAATAGCATTGCCACACTCAGATCATCTTTTTTTTGGCTTGCTGATTTTCTATTCCTCTATCTTCCTCCCACACTCCCTCACATGTTTGCCTGATTTCATTTTATAGCTATTTCATATGAGATATAAATTTTTTATAAAAGTGTCCAATTAATTAACAAGCTGACTCATAGGACCACCCAAAGGCCTCAGCCATCTGGTGCCAATATTGATGCCAAGTTTTACGAGTGGTTTCAATATTGTCAATGAACAAGGCTCATACCATCACACCTTGTTTCTGATTGAGCTACATAAGCTCCAAAGAAGAGAAAAACTCAATGGCGATGTACGATGATCGTTGTTGGGATCAATTCGAACCACACCTTCCCAAACTGGCAGGGCTTCCAATCCATAGCTCATTGTAGTGTTGATGAGACAGAAGTAGCCACAACCACAACCTCCTCAAATGTTCCATGGTGATACGCACGCGCTCGCACTCTTTGCTGTTCTGAGACGAGATGCCAGTCAGTCGAAGAGATGCCGCACAGCCAAACTCGATTAAAATAGGAGGCCAGCACAGCAAGCGTCATGAACGGATCTCCACTCTGGGTCAAATCAAAAAACATGTCCTGGCCTGATTTCTGTTGCAATGAGTCCATGAAAATACAGCGATGAATTTGCATACTGGTACAGTTTGCACCTAGTCTTGCAAGAGTATCGATAAAGGCTTTGTCTCCTTGACAAGAATGAGCGCTCATGTTTGAAAGAATAAGCTCTGTCTCGGTCATCAGGGGCAAGGCCAGAGGATACGAGGCAGAAGTCAGAGATCTGGCTCAATCGCCAGTGACAGCGTATAGGGGCCCACTCTTCAATCGAGGGGAAGCTGTTGGATGAATAGAAAACCTGAGAGACTCTTCATCTTCCACGCTCACTTGGACTGTGCCTATGTGCATGCGTTGTATCATATCGAGAGTCATTTGAACAAAAGGATAAGAGGGTATATCATCCAATCGCTGAACATTCTTCACAAGAAAAGTGCTCGGTGACTCTAGACTGGCAAATGCCATCAAGAGACCGGAATGAACTGTGAGCTGCCAAAAGGCGATATTTCCAAAGAGGCATTATCTGATGCTTCCACTAAGCTTGATTCAAAAGGTGTGATTTCTAGTATTGCTATAAAATCACTTTGAACAGCATGAGATGTTTCATGAACCCATACTAATGTGTTTGCCTGTTTGGCATTCATGCACTCGAATATTTGAGCAAAAGGACGTTCTGCCATTCTGACGCTGGACCTCAACGACAATCTTCTGAACCCATTTCAACTCGGCGAAAGACAACACACAGGAATGAGGAATCGAATGACTGTGCCTGCATTGCCAACATACACACGCTTTTCACATTCGGTTGTGCCTGGGACAACTTCCATCCCTTCTTTGTGGCCACTGCTCTCCTCTACCAACATGGGAGGCCTTCGTACACAAAGATGGCCCTCGTCCGTCCATTCAAAAACTGCCAATTTCAGTGTTTTGAGAGCCTGCATCATGAGGTTTGTATCTTCAGAAACGAGCACATGCCTGAGAGTTATGGACTCTGCTGGATCATTGAGACGTAAGGCAGCTAACAAGATAGCTCGATTGGTCATCGATTTCGATCCTGGCACACACATGACTCGTTTGTGAGGTGAAATGAGTTGGAACTTGGCCAGTTTTATAGGAATGTGCTAGTACTCTGTGGATACTTTGTTCATCAACAAATGCGACCACAGGCACACCAATTGATTTTAACAGCACCATTTTAAAAAACACCCTGCTTTGACCGTTTATCGCGCTTCAAATAAGGTATCAGAGCTGACACTTGATCAAGCTCCAATGGAGGCCAGCCAAGATCACAAAATCAAGGCTTTCACACGCTCCACTTGACACTCGTTTAGGTAACCAAGGAGATAAGAAAGTTGCGACTCATAATACATGCCATGTGCAACAGCGCGCCCATGAGTCACGCTCAAATGTGACTCTATGGCATGGCCAATTGTGTGGCCGAAGTTCAAGATATCCCCCTTGTTATGGCACCCTTTCAGATCATCGGAAAAGATGGTTGCTTTTTCTGTGAATACTCCAATGAAACCCAACGCTCAATCCAATCTGGTGCCTGGCGCCACACGATTGACAACATGTCTTACTGCATAGACCTTCAAGTCTTCAAACATTCCCTTGCTAGAGGTCAGGCTTAGCTTTACCATTTCAGACCAGCCTTCGGCCCACAGATGTTCAGGTAGCGTGTCCAAAAAACTCAAATCTACAAGTATTTTTTCAGGGTGCCAAGTGGCACCAATCAGATTTCTACCATAGCCAGGTAAATCAAGTCCAGTTTTGCCACCGATGCTAGTGTCCACCATACACAGCAAGGTGGTTGGTATCGCAAGCCAAGCAACGCCTCGATGATAGCAAGCCGCAACAAAACCAATCACCTCTATTAGTCTGCCTCCCCCTAGTGCAATCAAGAGTGTGTCTCGCCCCACATTGAAACTCCATTATGCGTCTTCTATAGCATCTCGATTGGCTCTTGATTTGATCGGCTTTGTGTCAATGATCAAAGAACTGAACCGTGTTGCTTGGTCAGTAAGACTCTTTTGCAGCTGCTGTTTCAATTCTTCATAATAACTGACACCATTCGTGCGAGAAACTGAAGCGAATTTTTTTCTGTGATCAACACAATCTTGTCATACATGGTGGATTGTAAAAATACCGTCAGCCTTCAAGTAAAAATGAATGGCCAATTTCAATGCTGTCTTTTTTGTCAACAATTGAAATCGTGCGTTGGTGTACCATGGGAGTCAGAGTGGCTAAATGAGTAATAAACGAGAGGACTGATTTGCTTCAAAATATCAAAGGGCAAGTCTTTTTGTTCAGGGGGTTGAAAAGGGGGTATGTCACACAAAGTAATGTAAGAGATGCAATGAAAGGACAATGAAATATATATTAATGAGGATTGGTCATTACTAGTCAGTTCAAAGAGAAAATTCTCAATTAAAAAATATGTATACTGGTTAGTAAAGAACAAATGTAAATTTTGGCAATACTGCTCATATGTAATCAAGTACCTGAAATCAAATGTTTGACATTAATAACTCTGCAGTTAAATTACTTCGTAAATTTTAAATTACAGTTTTAGTCAAGCAACTAACATTTTATTAAAAATTATGACTTGAAAATGGTCAAGATTCAGCAACGAGACCCTAATTATTGTGTACACAGTCAACACAATGATTATTAATCACATGATTTATGCCAATAGTTAAATAATTGCGGATGTACGGAAGCATCACAGAAGAGTCAGCAGCGATTTCTAACTTGGAAGATCTCCTTTGTGATTGTCGTATGTTTAGTGTGCACACCTTGCATGCAGCAATAAAGAGAAGGCTACATATTGAGTCAAAGGACAACGTATGGACAAAGGTCTGGCTCACAGCATTGCTTGTCTACACCGAAATGGAACTGCTTGACAAAACAAATCGCTGCATGTGCTTGTGTGATTGTTCCGTACATCTGCTATTCATCAGTTAGACATTAGCCACTCAATTATGTTATAGAGTAAACCATGATCAATTAGGGTAAAATATAACAGTCAACAACCACAGAATGAACTAGTTGCCGGTTACCATTTTGCCGAACACTGCTGGGTGGTCACTTAATCTTGAATGATTGGTTTGAATGTACAGTATTAATGTATTAAATTTTATAAACGTTTACAAGCAGGATATTCAATAAATTAGTAGCCATGTCATACGATTTTTTGTTGGGTGCAATATATTTTTTCAATTATTTTTTAACTTCCCCCGAATTTATTAATACATATATAATTAGCAACTGCATTTATTTTTGAATTTTCCTTGATTGTGGGAACCCTGTACAACTGTATCCCTTTGCCAAAGGATATACATGTAACAAACCCCAAACAGATATGCACACTCCCTTACATCACACACACACACACACACACACACACACACACACACACACACACACACACACACACACACACACACACACACACACACACACACACACACACTTACGTTGGATAATGCCATCACAATATGCACACTGCACAGGGAGCTTCTGAGTTCTCTCCACAAACTGGTGGTCCAGTCCTTGCACCAAGGTGTCTGCTGTCTTACGAGGGAGCCCTGTTGGTGTGCTGACCTGCTCTGAACGATCATCTGTGGGCGGAGTCACAGGAGGCCTACTCCCATTATCATTGAGAGTAACCATGGTGCTGAAGAGAGACAGCTGAATGGGGATGAGGAGGGGGGCAGGGAGGAAGAGAAAGAAGGGGCAATTCAAATTTCAGTTGAGACTGCTCACAGACCACTGCATACATCATGCCACATCCACTTATAATGTACATTGTCAGTCACATCTATTAAATTGTAGCTGTATGAGGTATAAAAAGTGGGCGACAATTGGAGTCATCAATCCATCAGGTAAGCACTATTCCATTACCTTGGCTTTGATCATGGAAAGCTCCGCCTCCTTGACTCTGATCCTGTTTCTCATGTCCAATAGCTCTCCAACCAGAGTATTTGGATCACCTAGGGAAGGATTGTCTCTGTAGCTATGGGGTGCAGGCAGAGGGAGGGAGGGAGGGAGGGAGGGAGGGAGGGAGGGAGGGAGGGAGGGAGGGAGGGAGGGAGGGAGGAGGGAGGGAACAGAATAATCACCAGCACAACTACACACATGTGGATGGACGGTACCTGTCTAGAAGGGACTTGACTGACTGATACTCATTCTGCAGCTTCTCTTTGTCACCCTGGAGGTCTGACTCCTAGTGTGTGTGTGTGTGTGTGTGTGTGTGTGTGTGTGTGTGTGTGTGTGTGAATGTGTGAATGTGTGAATGTGTGTGTATGCATATGGATGGTGAGACATGTTGGGTGATGATGCAGCACATGCACCATATACTCATCATGGTGGGTGTGGTCACTGGACTGGGGACCAGGCAAACACGTATGTTTGATTACCTTCTTTCTTAACGTATCGTTGGCGTGAAGTAGAGGTGCCTGAGTCATGTCTATCAGCTGAAGTGAGTCGTCGAGTGGAGACTGATGTGTGATTGTGCATGTGTGCGTGTGTACATGTGTATGTGGAGGTGCGTGCATGTATGTGCATGTATGTTTATGAGTGTGTACGTGTATGTGTACATGTGTGCATGTGCGTGTACATGTGTGTGGTTGGGTGTGTGTACATGTGTGTGGTTGGGTGTGTGTACAGTATGCATGAATTTGTGCACACAGATGTGTATGAGATCATGGATGTCTATGGCATGCACACAGTTCGTCAACACCACTTAAGCACTAATGCCAAAAGTAAGTACCACATAACTGGAAATTTGGCAATAACTACATATTGGCTATTTAGTAGTACGTCCTTGAATCACACATGCAATATTATTGGATATGACATAGCAAATATTATGAATTAAAAATTACAACTTGCAATTTGCCTAATTAATGCCACCTTCATATACGATAATTGGAATTTAACAGTAGATACCATATATGGGCATCAATATTCACCTAGGAGTGCTGTGTACACACTTTGGTTTAGATAGAGACACCTAAAGTGCATACTCATGCAGCTCAGAGACATGTGTTGCACACACACACAACACTCACACACATACACACACACACACACACACACACACACACACACACACACACAAGCACATACACACACAAACACGCACACACAAAAACACACACATACACACATAAACACACGCACACACACAAACACACACATACACATACACACACACACCCACACCCACACACCAGATTAATTGGTTTGGCATCTGGAGATTTGGACGGAGGGATTTCAGGTGTCTGGAAGTGAAGTTTAGGGGGAGGATAGCTCTTCGAGCTCAGGTCCTGCCCCTGTACGAAGAGAGACACATCAGTGGAGGGGTGGATGGAGGCAGCACTGCTCTGGATCTGCTGCACAACCTGGATAGACTGCTCATACTGTGAGGAGAGGTGGGATCACATGAGGTCATGTGACCATCAGAAACCCCTCCCCCCACCTTCTCCGTGTACAGCTGTGCCTGCCTCTGCATGCAGGTGGTGAAGCCTCTGGCCAGGTCCTCGTGGATGGCCTGCAGCTCGTCCAGCATGTCATAGATCTGCTTCCCATAGTAGACGTCATGGAGGCTGTTGAACCCTGTCAGCTGCATGATGTACTCATTGTGGGCATTGTACGAGTGGAGGATGACCGTGTCCTGTGGGATGGGAAGGGGAAGAGGTGGTAAGGAGAGGTGTGGGTGAGGAGAGGTGTGGGTGAGGAGAGGTGTGGGTGAGGAGAGGTGTGGGTGAGGAGAGGTGTGGGTGAGGAGAGGTGTGGGTGAGGAGAGGTGTGGGTGAGGAGAGGTGTGGGTGAGGAGAGGTGTGGGTGAGAGGTGTGGGTGAGGAGAGTGGTGGTGGGAGAGTGTGGTGAGGAGAGGTGTGGGTGAGGAGAGGTGTGGGTGAGGAGAGGTGTGGGTGAGGAGAGGTGTGGGTGAGGAGAGGTGTGGGTGAGGAGAGGTGTGGGTGAGGAGAGGTGTGGGTGAGGAGAGGTGTGGGTGAGGAGAGGTGTGGGTGAGGAGAGGTGTGGGTGAAGTGGAAGGTGAGGGTAGTGTGAGAGTGGAATGATTGGTGGTGTTGCACGTTAAATGGGTATGGAAGTAATGAACTCAATGGCAGAAACAAGCACACAAATGAATATACACATCAACACATACACAATTCATACACATACACACACACACGTGCATACATGTACATGTGATGACACCACAAGTACACACCAACACATACACACACACATAAGCACACGTACATACCAACACGTACATGCACGTCAGGACACACACACACACACGTCAGGACACACACACACACACACACACACACACACACACACGCACATCAGGACACATGCCTTGGACTTGAGAGTATCCTTCTCGAGGGACTGAGCATAGCGGCACCACTCCTCAGAATAATGGCTGAACAGCTTCTCCACAGAGTCCTCAGCCTTGTCCACACGAGACATGTACTGCTCCCTGAACGCAAACCACTAGAAGAGGGGGAAGGGGGCTGTAATTGGAGATGCGTGCTAAGCACGGTTTGTGCAAGATGCCTGTGGAGGGTTACATAAGATCACAGGCCCGAATTAATCTAAATAGTCCACTGTGCAGCCACACCCTCTCCCCTGTAATTTTGTAGTTATTGCAATAACGGGCTCATGCCTGGACATAGGTACACGCAGGATATATATCAGTTGTGAATGGTGGGTGGATGCAAGATGGAGGAATTTCCCACATGGCATAAAGGCTTGGAAACGTATGTTCTGGAAGTGACATACCTATACATGCTAGTGGAACAAGAAGCATATGAAATAGCAAATGAAATTATTTCCATATCTCATAACCACTATAGTTGTTAACTGTCCATGTTATCATATCCTATGTCATCTGGCACTGCTACATAGGGGAACAATTGTTTGAGGGGGGGGGGGGGGGAGGGGGAAGAGGGTTGGGAGGGGCTGTATTTATAAGTGTGACTTAAGCATGGAGTGTTAAAGACTCCATTGGAGGGGACAGACAACAGGGGAAAAGCATGGGGTGAAGTGGAGTGGAGAGTGTGTTCCTGGAAAGGGCATGGGGAGGAGGATGAGGAATTGGCCTGGAAGGAGGGTGAGGCAGGGGAAGGCATGGGGAGGAGGAGACGGAATGGGAGGAGGGTGGAGAAGGGGAAGGCCTGGGGAGGAGGAGACGGAATGGGAGGAGGGTGGAGAAGGGGAAGGCCTGGGGAGGAGGAGACGGAATGGGAGGAGGGTGGAGAAGGGGAAGGCCTGGGGAGGAGGAGACGGAATGGGAGGAGGGTGGAGAAGGGGAAGGTATGTCTTTGGAATTGCTAGCAGTCAATGGAGCGAAGATATGTGTGGATGATGTTTGCAGATACAGTGAGTGGAGAGGTGTGCATTATATGAAAGAGATGTGCAGGTATGGGGAGTGAAGATGTGATCAGCTACTACTTTGAGGTCTGGATCCCATGACAGTGCATGCACTGGGACAACACATGGCATGACAGTGGAGAATACACATCACATGACAGTGGGGAATACAGATCACATGACTTTGGGATAGGACTCACACTCTTCA
>JABACO010000006.1:12335655-12413542 GCA_013339895.1 Ephydatia muelleri
CTGCATGATGTACGTAGTCATTGAAATTTGACAAAGAATTAGTATTAAAAAATCATTTTTCTTAATAATTTACTTGATAATTTGCTTAAATGTACATCAGACACAGAAAAAGATTAACCTG
This sequence comes from Ephydatia muelleri, assembly GCA_013339895.1. Taxonomy (NCBI): domain Eukaryota; kingdom Metazoa; phylum Porifera; class Demospongiae; order Spongillida; family Spongillidae; genus Ephydatia; species Ephydatia muelleri. Next base: position 12,335,777 of record JABACO010000006.1, read on the forward strand.
CAATGCAAGATCTGGAAAGTATGGCCCGGGAGACGGCTCTGACTAGGTTTAGGTTCAGTCTTCCATACACCTGATTGGCGGTGATGGATTTTGGCTGGTTCAATCTGGAGGCTAGCCGACCTGAACGTCTAGAAAAGAAACACTGTGCTTCAGTTCCCCAACAACCATACGATTCTACGATCGATACCCAACCTAACGCTCTGCATTTCTCATCATTAGTGTTATGCTTCCTCTTTTCTGCTCGCAATGCAGCAGACCACTTCAAAATAATACAAATAAATGAATAAATAAATAACATTTAACAACATATGTCCAGCAAAATCACCCTTCTGGAGTTTAAATTTTATCACTATAGAAATTGTACGTTACTCAACGTAGCATATCTTCACAACGGTTGGATATTTTACTTTCAAATTTCGTACACTTGTTCACACATCATTTCTCTCTGTGCGAATCTAGTTTGGTGCTCTACTTATTTACCATGCCATGGTTGCAAAGGTCTCTAACCCAATGGGTTAGAATTCCACACTTCTCCAGATACGAGTAATGATAACACGTCAAATTCGGAGTGTACATAGAAGAGTCCTGTAGTTATTGATTTCTGCAGATCGTTAATTTTTTTCTTATCCGTTACGGAGATATAGATTTTCAAAGTAGCTCTTCATTTCTCGCCACTCACGTTAGCCCCATTCTACCGATGCGATTATGTAATGGACACGCCTTTTTCCCCAAAATTTACGTACTCAGTACAGTATGAACCCGGCCCGCTTTGAACTACATGTATCGCTCAACTAGCTGCTGCCAGGCTCGTGCGTAGGATTTGGGAAAGAGGGGTTCGATTAAACGTCAGGGAATAAAGGGGGCGTCGGTCACAAAATACGGCGAAGCTTTGAGTATCGTTAAAAGTATTCTCCACATCAGTCATCAGCCCTCAGCTCCACTTCAGACACAAGGTCAGTCCTCACCACGTCAATGCACACAGACATGCGATCAGATTGAGAGTCAGTGCGAGAGAGACTGTAGGTCAGTCAGTGGCTATGCTCTCTGTACCATAAGCCGAATGAGATGGCATATTATCAATAGGATCGCTACAATGTCGAAAGTATGGTACATTGTTTGAAATGTATTCATGATACCGTAAATGTTATGATACCGTTAATCGAATAATAAAGTGGGGGGGGGGGGGGGGGGGGGGGGGGAAACTGCATAAGTGCCGAAAGTATTTGCATGATATGGTGATATCGCCTTGCTTCAGATTGCTACCACTGAGTCTTTTACGTGTCGCCATTTTCGATCGTAACCGTAGGGGGCTGGAGGAGGGGGGGGGGGGGGGGATCGAACCCACTGCGCACGGGCCTAGCAGCTGCTACCAGTGCTACGTGGTATAGTAGATCAGACGATTGTGTCGTACCGTATGTTTCAACATGAAACAGTATCGCTCGACGTTCATATGTATCGCTTGTGTGTGGTCATGTATTGTGCACCCTTTTCTATATCTGCTCACGATCAGTTTGTGGCATGTACATGTAAGCATGCATGTACCATGCCTTCTAATCATGGAACCATTCTTCACCCTCTGCACCCTCTACACTAGTCTGGGGACCGGATGACTTCAGTTATCTGGTACCCAGACTACCTCTACTCTGTATGGCATATCCCTCTAGACCATTCATATTTTTCTTTCTACCCCAAAATTAATTTGCTCTTACCATAAGCCTATATGTATCCATGCTGCTACGTGCATTGATTCACCTCCTATTTGCTGCCCATTGATTTTCTTTACTACTTGTTCCATATCCTACTTTAATCCATCTCTTTTGTTATTTTCTACCTTGTGCATTGCTATTTGCAATCTAATCCTAAGTGATGATTGAAGGAGACTTCATCTCTCACTGTAGTAGGTGGGACACAACTTCCTCCTGGTATACTAGAGCCACATGGTCGCAACCTTCACCTAGTGCTGCACCATTATCATGTTCAGCATCACCATTGGACACAGTGAAAGGTTGGTTATTTGGGATGTTGATCCTGTGCCACCCCCACTTGTCTGCAAACTCGTAATGGCAAGGGGAAGCAAATAGGAGGGCATCTCATGTCTGTTCGACTTATGCATCAATCAAACCCCCCGCCCCCCCCCCCCCCCCCCCAGCCCCCTTCGGTTACGATCGAAAATGGCGACACGTAAAAGACTCAGTGGTAGCAATCAGAAGCAAGGCGATATCACCATGCAAATACTTTCGACATTGTGAAGATATGCTACGTTGAGTAAAGTACAATGTTTATAGTGATAAAATTTAAACTCCAGAAGGGTGATTTTGCTGGACACCGTTCCATATGTTCATCTTTGAGTTGATTTAGTGGGCCTTGATTTAGTTGCTTAACTTGTGTTGATCTGAATCTAAATTTGCTTACTATTATTACACACCAAATTTGTTATAACGATTACAAGTCAGCTAGCCGACTACTGAGAAATAACTGTTTATCAATCAACTAGACTGCTGTAATAAATATTCACATTCGTTTATAATAATACCTACAAATACTTAGGGGCACTAACGTAAATTTCGGCTACTGGCGGTGTGGTTGCATATAGATAAGAGTTACTCATTACGTAAACCGTATGCTGATAATCATGAGCTCGTGTGTTAGGAGCTATTGTCTCATTACCATCCTTCGTATATATTTCTGTTCTGTGTTTAAAGTGTATTTATCTTTGCGTGCATTGAACGTGTGTACTCCCAGCTGGTCTGCATTGCGTGTACTCCCAGATAGTCCGTTTTATTCAATAATGAATCAATCTATGGTAGTACATGTGTGATTGTGTAATTATAAATAATCTACACAGTAGATTATGCAAGGAATGATTCAATGCGGAATTAATTATTAGGCATGTTTCAAGCGTTTTATGACTTCAAACCATGTTCTCACCCGCCGCCGCATACCAGCTCAAGTAAGGCGCAGTTGACATTAGATTCAATAAATTAATACTAAAAGTATTTAGCATCTCCCCCTGTGAAAACTGTAATGTTTGCTATAGTGTGTGATTTGCAGAGACATAGAGGAAAGTGAGAGACTCAATACAGTGTGTGAGGGTTGCGCGCGTGTGTGTGCATGTGGGGGGTGGGGTCTCGTACCCAGCTCTAAACACAGTTTGGGCACGAGGCGATCCGTGAGGAAGAGGAAGTAACTGGCGAGCGATGTTGGGAGTTGAGGCGCGCGCCTTTAGGGACATCGAGAAGGCTGGTCCTCCGGAGCAGACCATCGTTCGGGACGTGACTGACCCCACCACCTTGGGTATTGCCACAAACCTACTCGGAATCCCGCTCTACGGGTACAACCAAGTACCCTCTTTCCTAAGGGGAAACCCACACATCACCGATGGTTACCGAGCCCACTTGTCGACCGAACTATGCGTCAAAAGGTTAGAGTTTTTATCAATGCAGAAGCGTGCCAAGTTTACAAGGTTGCGAGGGTGTAATAGCGAAGGGGTGGAAGGGTTAAATACGCTTTGTGCCCTAGCACTCGAACGATTTCGGTAGTTTTATAAGGCTTGTTCGCATTGTATGCAGTCAAACGTTGCCTCCCTGTGTGCAAATGCTCCAGCTCGTTTATCTGGACCAACGAGACGCTCAACATCTGGTCACACGTCTTAGGCTTTCTGTATTTCTCCTACCTTTTCCTGGAGGACAACTTCTCCTTCCTTCCAAACAATGGTGGAACCTGGAAAGACCATTTGGTCTTTTGTTCATTTAACCTCTGCTTTCAGGTAGGTGGGGTGTATACGTGCCACTCGTTGCCATGACTCCTCCCTCCCTCCCAGGCCTGCATGCTGTGCTCTGCCGGATACCACACCTTTGCTTGTCAGTCTGAGCTAGCCAGCAGGAAGTGGCTGAGCATTGATCTGGCTGGTGTGTCAGTCGGCCTGTGTGGTTGCTATGTGCCTGGAGCATACTACGCCTTCTATTGCGATGAGGTGTGTGTGTGTGTGTGGATGGTGGTGTCTGTGTGCGTTCCACAGTTTAACCCTGTAGTGGGTTCTTCTAATTAACCCTGTAGCATGTTCTTCTGATTAATCCTTTAGTGTGTTCTGATTAACCCTGTGGTGTGTTATTCTAATTTGACTCAGTGTGTTCTTCGGATTAACCCTGTAGTGTGTTGCATGATTTGCTGATTAACTCTGTAGTGTGTTTAGTGAAGTATATAATGTGAGTAGTTATCGCAGGCCAGTAATATCATACATTTGCCCTATCATAATGATGCACATTTCTCTGTTTTGAGTTATTGTCTTGTATTGCTGAATGATTCTATGATTCATTTCCTCTATGCTACCTTGCAATGGCATACATGTAGTCTTCCTCACACCTACACTGCACTCCAGTTAATTTCTTGCCTAGTGTTACTTGGGATCGTGCGTACTATGTCGTCCCCAGCCCACTTATGTCTCAATTTGTTGCTCACAGCATCTGGGCATCTAGGGGCACTTAACAATGGCCGAAGGTTTTGGGGGGCTCCAATCAAAATTGCATCCTACATTTATGGCATATTCTCAAGATGAGCGACTTGTGATACCTTATGCATCCCATGAAGGTTGGATGCATCCCATGAAGGTTGGATGCATCCCATGAAGGTCGGATGCATCCACTGAAGGTCGGATGCATCCACTGAAGGTCGGATGCATCCACTGAAGGTCGGGTGCATCCCATGAAGGTCGGATGCATCCCATGACGGTCGGATGCATCCCATGAAGGCTGGGTGCATCCACTGAAGGTCGGGTGCATCCCATGAGCATCCACTGAAGGTCGGGTGCTCCCATGAAGGTTGGGTGCATCCCATGAAGGTTGGGTGCATCCCATGAAGGTCAGGTGCATCCACTTAAGGTCGGGTGCATCCCATGAAGGTTGGGTGCATCCCATGAAGGCTGGGTGCATCCCATGAAGGCTGGGTTACTTGTGTCAACAACAGTTGAGGTATCGTTCCTTGTAAGGCAGATATGATATGATATACACCAGTGCCCCTGTGCCCCTAGTAACCTTACTAAGGCTGTGAACACCAGTGCCTAGCAACCTTACTAGGCCTGTCATTTGAAACAGATCTGGAGACGGAGAACAGATTAACCTCGTGACATCTATGCTCTGTTGATACCTTCTATTGCTCAGACCCTATATTATTTGGCAAGCCATACCTGTAATTGCAGCGAAATCACGTCTTGGGAGGAGACTGTTAGATGCCATTAAACTCATCCTCTTTGCATCCTTCTGTCCACGGGTCTCTGTTCCGTTCTTGTGTCTCTGTTCTGTTCTTGTGTTTCTGTTCTGTTCTTGTGTCTCTGTTCTGTTCTTGTGTCTCTGTTCTGCTCTTGTGTCTCTGTTCTGTTCTTGTGTCTCTGTTCTGTTCTTGTGTCTCTGTTCTGTTCTTGTGTCTCTGTTCTGCTCTTGTGTCTCTGTGTTTTGTTCTTGTGTCTCTCTGTGTTCTGTTCACCCTCCGAATCATGCACGGTTGCGCTTTCTTCTCGCATGCTAGACTAGAGGAGGTATAGACACATTGCTCTGTGCTTTGCTATTAGTCATGGATGCACATTCTTGCCTTGCTTGCAGTCTAAACTTGTTCAACATAAACCCGTAAGCTTACAATGCGACAGGACAAGAAAGCAATAAGTGCTCAATCAGCCAAACTGACCACTTGCCTTGCATGGTCTACAATGGAAGTACACTTCTATTGTACACGTCATTTGCTAAGTGCCATTTTCTAAACACAAGTCGAGCATTTGATTTGCATGAGGTACATTTCTTTGGCAGTACAGTTGTATCACTTTGTGAGGTGGATTAGGAGGTGCGTAGAAGAAGTGTGGGATTTGATGGAAGAAAAGATTAGTCATTTGAATCCTACATTGTCATTATTGTTTGATGCTGTTTTATTCTCACTCAACAAATGCACACACCCGTACACACACACATCCACGCGTGCACACACACATATACTCTACATGCACATGCACACACACGTGTATACTCTACATGCACATGCACATACCTGCACATCTCACATCATGGCAGAGGTGGCAGGTGATCTACATGATCGTGATGCTCATCTTGGGTCTCTGCAGTGTCTTTGCCCAGCTCCACCACGACTTCCTCTCTTCGCACTGGTACATGCGACGCCTCTTCCTCTACTCGGCCTTCATCTTCGCAGGGATGGTGCCCGTGGAGCACTGGGTGGTCCAAAGTGGAGGCCTGGATAGCCCTGTTGTCCAGGTTAGTGGGAGGGAGGGAGTGGACTGTTGTCCAGGTTAGTGGGAGGGAGGGGGACTGTTGTACAGGTTAGTGGGAGGGAGGGGGGGGGGGTGGACTGTTGTCCAGGTTAGTGGGAGGGAGGGGGGGTGGACTGTTGTCCAGGTTAGTGGGAGGGAGGGGGGGTGGACTGTTGTCCAGGTTAGTGGGAGGGAGGGGGGGTGGACTGTTGTCCAGGTTAGTGGGAGGGAGGGGGGTGGACTGTTGTCCAGGTTAGTGGGAGGGAGGGGGGTGGACTGTTGCCCAGGTTAGTGGGAGGGAGGGAGGGGTGGTAGGTTAGTGGGAGGGGCACTGCATTTGACCAATATCAAAGCACCTAGTAGGAAATACATACAGTATATTTAGTGTATAATTTAACAACAAAACATTTTTCTCTATCGAGAAAGTGATTTGGATATACATGTTAGGATTGGGTGATGCAAAAGCAAGGAAGCTGATACAGTCTTGTTACAGTGCAGGTACAGTCCTGTTACAGTGGGTTTAATAGGCCATAGTGCATGCAACGAAACAGTCCAAATTTTGTAAATACAGCCATACAAGTTTATGTGTATTAGCAAATGGGATCGTTTCTGCGAAAAGGGACCTAACGCATACATTACAAAATTTCCAGTACATGTACGTGCAATAGAAATGTAACACTTCCATTGAAATGTATGGCTAATTAAAAATTCTGAACCTTACAACTCCATGACAGCGTAAGAAGCAATGTGTAGAGAATTGTAGAATACAGTGGCGAATCCAGGATTTTATTATATATATATATTATTTATTTATTTATTTATTTATTTATTTTTTTAGGGGGGGGGGGGGAGGGGTCTAATAAGTGTATTCATACCAGTGGGGGAGGGTACATGATCCCTCAGGTGCCAGCAAAGGGGGGGGGGGGGGGGATGGTTGGAGCGCTGCTAGCTCCCTCAGTGGTGTCTGGAGCAAAGCTCCAGCTGCTTTTCAATTTAAAGCTATTTGGTATACAAAAAACCATACTATACAGATGTAGCGAGTATGCCAATAGTCAGCTCAGAATTATGGTTTGCAAGCTTGATTGAAAATGTGTTGGGGTGGGAGTCTGGTGAAATTTGAAGTAATCAGGGTGAAAAGTTGGTTTTGGCACCAAACCTAAACCCTAAGGGCCTTTGACCATAAGGCCACCTTAAATGTCTCCTAATTAATGAGCTTCATTAGGCCACGCACTCGTGTTGATGGCATTATGCTCGCTTCACCCAGTGTAACGGTGTGCTAGCTTCACCCAGTGTAACGGTGTGCTAGCTTCACCCAGTGTAACAGTGTGCTCGCTTCACCCAGTGTAACGGTGTGCTAGCTTCACCCAGTGTAACGGTGTGCTAGCTTCACCCAGTGTAACGGTGTGCTAGCTTCACCCAGTGTAACGGTGTGCTAGCTTCACCCAGTGTAACGGTGTGCTAGCTTCACCCAGTGTAACGATGTGCTAGCTTCACCCAGTGTAACGATGTGCTCGCTTCACCCAGTGTAACGGTATGCTCGCTTCACCCAGTGTAACGATGTGCTAGCTTCACCCAGTGTAACGATGTGCTAGCTTCACCCAGTGTAACGATGTGCTAGCTTCACCCAGTGTAACGATGTGCTAGCTTCACCCAGTGTAACGATGTGCTAGCTTCACCCAGTGTAACTGTGTGCTAGCTTCACCCAGTGTAACGGTGTGCTAGCTTCACCCAGTGTAACGGTGTGCTAGCTTCACCCAGTGTAACGGTGTGCTAACTTCACCCAGTGTAACGGTGTGCTGGCTTCACCGATGTGCTAGCTTCAACCAGTGTAACGGTGTGCTAGCTTCACCCAGTGTAACGGTGTGCTAGCTTCACCCAGTGTAACGGTGTGCTAGCTTCACCCAGTGTAACGGTGTGCTCGCTTCACCCAGTATAACGATGTGCTAGCTTCACCCAGTGTAACGGTGTGCTAGCTTCACCCAGTGTAACGGTGTGCTAGCTTCACCCAGTGTAACGGTGGGCTAGTATCACCCAGTGTAACGGTGTGCTAGCTTCACCCAGTGTAACGATGTGCTAGCTTCACCCAGTGTAACGGTGTGCTAGCTTCACCCAGTGTAACGGTGTGCTAGTGTAACGGTGTGCTAGCTTCACCCAGTGTAACGGTGTGCTAGCTTCACCCAGTGTAACGGTGTGCTAGCTTCACCCAGTGTAACGATGTGCTAGCTTCACCCAGTGTAACGGTGTGCTCGCTTCACCCAGTGTAACGGTGTGCTAGCTTCACCCAGTGTAACGGTGTGCTAGCTTCACCCAGTATAACGATGTGCTAGCTTCACCCAGTGTAACGGTGTGCTAGCTTCACCCAGTGTAACGGTGTGCTAGCTTCACCCAGTGTAATGGTGTGCTAGCTTCACCCAGTGTAACGATGTGCTAGCTTCACCCAGTGTAACGGTGTGCTAGCTTCACCCAGTGTAACGATGTGCTAGCTTCACCCAGTGTAACGGTGTGCTAGCTTCACCCAGTGTAACGGTGTGCTAGCTTCACCCAGTGTAACGGTGTGCTAGCTTCACCCAGTGTAACGGTGTGCTGGCTTCACCCAGTGTAACGATGTGCTAGCTTCACCCAGTGTAACGGTGTGCTCGCTTCACCCAGTGTAACGGTGTGCTAGCTTCACCCAGTGTAACGGTGTGCTCGCTTTGGCTAGCAACGGTGACTTGCAGGATTCTGATCAATGGCTTCTGCTGGCTTTTAATGTACAGTGTTGTCTTTGGCATGGTGGTCTGCTGCTTGAACAGCCGGCCACCTCTGATTCTGTGGCAATCACGGAGAAGCCACTAATAGTAGTGGATCTAAGTTTGAGGGTATGATAGCGGTAAACAAAAGGACAAAGTATAATTTCTCCCCCACTCCCCCCCCCTTCGATCCACCCCTGGATTATAAAAAATTTGAAATCTTGAAAAAAACATGTGTTGGGTCCCTTTTTGTGGAGACAATTCAAATGTTCATTGTAGCATCTATCAAACCACATGCTTTTTGCACTGTTCAAATCACTTCCTGAATTGCTTCATTCAGTTGTCCACCAGAGTACCAGTAATCATATCATTGACTATTAACATTCATGCGGTCCACCAAAGAATGACAAACTTTCAAACACTCAAATATGTCGCTAGAGGGTTTTGGACCAATATTTGCAGTGTGTACAATTGATTCTTTGGATGAAGATACTCACTTCCATATATGCAGGTCTCGTGGTTGAGGCACGTCAAAGGTAGCAGGTTGAGGGGATCGCTAAAACTGTGCATTCCTGAATGCGATTGCTATTTACTAATATCATCAGGTTGCAGATTCCTTTGCCAAACAATCAATCTTGGCCTCTGTACATTTATGTAGCGTTCAAACACAGCATTCCTGTTTCCAGACCCACCATAAATTAAAAATTCTAGATAAGTCTTTCTGTGTTTTGTTTTTCTCATCACACATGGCAGTACGACAGAATCTTACTCCTACATGTACCGAGAATACTAATCTAGACCATAAGGCAAGCTAAGATTTTATGCTCCAGAAGGTCCTTATCTGGTACCCAGACTGTACCTATAAGGGATAATGTTTACGTCATAGAGCACTGGAGAGATCCTGCTGTTTCCTAGGACAGGTCAAGGCACTTCAGACACTCCTCTTGTGTGCTTACGTGTACATTTAACGATTGCAACATGCAGCAAACTTTAGTAGCAATTGATAATAAATATAGAAATCCAATCCACTTAATTGGATGAGTGGGTCATGCACTACCAGAAGCAACATTTAGGTTTGTCAAATGTCCCTACAAGTTTATTCCCATAAGATATTAGTGCATTTATATGCTATAATGTTACATTGTAAGCGATTTGCATCTGGTTGTTGAACACTATAGAGGTGTGCTGGTAGTAAGCACGTATCCATATGGGATACGCTTGCTAGAAAGGTTACAAAGTGACTTGACTTGCTCTACAATCCATAAACTATTTACGTACAGTGTATTATAATTAACGCTTCTGAGGATGGAAATCTAAAAGCATGATTGAAAGAATCGTACTGTTATCATCAATACCGCTAAATTTCTAGGAGACGATGGGGTTTGTCAGCATCTCTAGGGCGAGCCGTTCTCGTCCATGGAAAATTGAAGACAATGATAAAACCGGCAATTGATGCACTTCCATATTGGGCTAAAATAATCACGAGCGACAACTTTTTGCTGAATTCACCAATTTGGGTATTGATCTTTCATGGACTACATGTACGTGTTAAAAATGTAGAAGGGTTTCTCTTCGACCCACCTCAAAACTGTGGGTTCTAGACTAAAATGATCACATACATGTGTGCACATAACTGTATAGAGTTACCCACAATAGCAGATGGAAACAGTTTATGGAATGTTTGTTTGATTCCACAACTGGCAGTGTTATATTGTATGCAAAAGACACTTTTTACTGTTAGACATTCTTAAATGAGCCTAAGGATTTATCTCAAGTACATTTAACCTAAATCTTAAATATGCACATGGCATTTTACTTTGGGAACCACTGCATTTGGTGGCTTGTTTTGGGATGAACTCTCGTAGACTATAGCACTTTTATTCTCCTGAAAATACGGGTTGGGGTCAGGGACTGGTGTGGATAGCCCATCCCATCAGGAGGCATGGTAATTATGTTGATTGATGATGTTCCTAACTTGAATGAGAAGGAGTGAGAGAAAAGAAAGCTGGATATTTACAATGTCAGCCTGTTCTGGGACAATGCTACTGAGTGGTGTGTGTGCAGATGTATCCTGTATTTGATAAACTATACAAGTGCAGGAAATGCTTTTTGACTGTTTAAATACTGTACCAAAAACCACACCCATTCATCTAGCTGGTTTTTGCTATGTACTTGTATACGATCTCTATAACATGGGTATATCATGGGTATAACATCGTATAACTGTTTACATTTTTGCATGCTCACACATTCCAACACACACACCTTACAACACACACACACCTTACAACACACACACCTTACAACACACACACACCTTACAACACTCACACACTCACGCGCATGTAGACTCTGATGCCCAAGATATTAGTGATGTATGTTTTGGCTACACTTGGGGGCTTTTTCTATGTTTCCAAGATACCTGAACGATTGTTTCCTGGTAACTTGTGTGCGTGTACATGTATGTTTTCTGTGCATAGGTTTGTGTGTGTGTAAGTGTGTGCTTGTTTTGTGTGTGTGTGTGTGTGTGTGTGTGTTGTGTGTGTGTGTGTTGTGTGTGTGTGTATGTGTGTGTGTATGTCTGCTTGTGTACTGCTTTAGTGTGTTTCTAGGTGTGTGTATGTGTGTTTGTATATGCATGTGTGTGTGTTTGTGTTTGTATATGCATGTGTGTGTGTGTGTGTGTGTTATGGTGCACGAGAGGCTTAGAGGTATCTGGGGAAGTAGTACATGTGCTTAGTTGGTGTTTACCATTTCCTCTTCCCCAGGCCAAGTGAACTACATTGGATCCAGCCACCAGTGGTGGCACCTGATGGTGGTGTTGGCCTTCTCCTGGGCCCATCACTGTGCTGTTGTCATCCTTACCTATTGGAGGACACACCCATGTTCTGCCCCCCTTCTTCCTGCTTGATTGCCTCTTTCCCACCCCCCCCCCCCTCCTCTCTCTTGTCTTACCAATCTTTCAGGACTAGAGGTTTGTATATATTTTTTGATGTGTGGGAATGGAGAACATGACACTACATGTTCTCAGTATTTCTTATTCCATTACTACCATATGCAGTCATAATTGTATTTCAGTGTTTGTTTTGTTATTATATTTTGAAGTATTTTAATGCTATTCAAGTGTCGTCTTTTTCTGCGCAAACATGAGTTTTACACTGATTCGTTTTCAACCATAAAGAAGTGGTTGTATGGGAACTGGGTGGTGGCACTTGGGAATGAGACTATTATAGTAGGGGCGTAGCCACACCCTCCATTCTATGTGAGGGTGTGGTCTAGTGACCAGGTAAGTACGTTGGGTTTGATAGGATGCTATAGCCAGCTAACAGGTTGTGTGTCAAGTCGGAAGGTTGCATTATAGTTTTGCAGCATACACCACATGTACCACATGTACCACATGTACCACATGTACCACATACACCACATGTACCACATGTACCACATGTACCACATGTACCACATGTACCACATGTACCACATGTACCACATATACCACATGTACCACATGTACCACATGTACCACATACACCACATGTACCACATGTACCACATGTACCACATGTACCACATGTACCACATGTACCACATATACCACATGTACCACATGTACCACATGTACCACATGTACCACATGTACCACATGTACCACATACACCACATACACCACATGTACCACATGTACCACATGTACCACATGTACCACATGTACCACATGTACCACATACACCACATACACCACATGTACCACATGTACCACATGTACCACATGTACCACATGTACCACGTGTACCACATACACCACATATACCACATGTACCACATGTACCACATGTACCACATGTACCACATACACCACATGTACCACATGTACCACATGTACCACATGTACCACATGTACCACATGTACCACATGTACCACATGTACCACATATACCACATGTACCACATATACCACATGTACCACATGTACCACATATACCACATATACCACATGTACCACATGTACCACATGTACCACATGTATCACATGTACCACATGTACCACATATACCACATGTACCACATGTACCACATATACCACATGTACCACATGTACCACATATACCACATATACCACATATACCACATACACCACATACACCACATATACCACATGTACCACATGTACCACATATACATGTAACTACATATGACTAATGCAGCAGAGCTCGCGCCAGTATAGTGACTATGAATGTTAAGTGAGTGTGCAGCAAAACTGCATCCAACTGAGGCGATCCAGTTGAAAAATACAATTGTGCAATTCTCAATATCAGCCTCAACTTTGGCATTTTCAGAGCAACCCGCGTGCATTTTCTGTGTGGTATCTACATTGTCAAATTCAGTTTGAGCCATAACACATGCACGCCTACCACAACTTGTGCAAGTCGTTCAGGTGGAGTTAAGATCGATGTGCAATGGGATCTCAAGTTTCGCAAATCCCTTTTGATCCTGATTATAAATACGCCGGGTTTCGGGACTGAAGCGAACAGCCTGTCGAACCAGTTAGTGAATTATATCACATGCATACATGTACACTGTATCATGCACCTGCATCGGTTGAGTCTGTTAGGGACCATTATGCTAGATATATAGCCACAGACCCACAACAACACCTTTTGTGGATGGTTGTAGTCCACGATGTAACTTGTTGACTACAAATACAGGTATCAGGAAAGAGCACAATAGATTTGAGGGCAATAAATGCCTTGCAAGTGCTCTCGACATCATTACTGTTGTGCTTCCTGATCTCAGAGACCTGAGCAGCTGCTTCTCCCGCTATTTGAAGAAGAAAAAAAGTTGTTAGCTAGATCAGCAAAATAAAATAGTACACTGAAGTTGTACAACGGGGCCATGAGCCTGCAGCTGGCCCATTGCTTGACATCGAGGATGAATTAATGCATTTGTTATTCGTTTAATGTAATCGGACTCTAGGCTGTTTTGTTATACAGTGTTGGGTCCTTTTTTTACATACATGTATATTGCATAAATAAAGACTGCATAAAACAAAAATGCATTATTGTTTAAGAAATGACGACTCTATAAATATCTTCTAAGGTCAGATCAATGAAGCTGGGACTCCTTTCTAAGCCCTTACCTGACTGGTCATGTCCCCAGTCCCACATGACGTAACCGCTGTAAATTCGTGAACAGCGATAATCGTAACGTCGCGTGAAACTAGGCAAACAAAGGGTCTTTGTTTAGAAGTTACGGCGAGAAATTGTACGGATCAATTAGTCCTATGTACGCATTCTCCTCCCCCTCCCCCCCCCCCCCCCCCGATGTTCTGCATGCTACAGTGTAGATCGAAGAAGAGAATGCGAGATCACACTTATGTTCTGACATAAATACATAAGAGTGCACACAAACATGAAATACGCACCACATCAAAATGCAACATGTCAATATTAATACCCGACCCACGGGGTTATTGGAATTGTGAAAGAGCGGTACCACCATAAACCAAATAATTTATACTTAAAAACTATTTGCAATTAGGCCACTCACAGTATAAAGCTATTGACATTATTTGCCAGCCGCAAGTAAATTCGTATGCTTGTATATGCAAGCAGGAAATGAACATATAAACACGTTTTAACGTGCATGCGGTCAGCATCACTGGCGGCATGAGGGTATAAAATGACTCTCGACAGGCGAGTTATCGATTTCGCATTGGAGCAATGGCTGGATACAACGTCCCCGAGGTTCGATCTTCCGTCTGCCAAAGAGAACAGATCTGCTACGGAAAAGATGCAACGGATCACCCGTCAAAAAAACCTTTCAAATTCATATCCACACGTAAGTAACCCCGCGTATATACAGTGACTGTTGTGCCTCAGAAAAAATAATTGTATTCAACCGCGAGTATATTTCGCATGTGTTATAGCATCAAAAATTCAGCGCTGTTGTTTTGCAAGTACCCCAGCGTTATCGCAGATGCTGAACAATGCAAGAATTATTTAGCGATCTTTTGTGTAGGACAATTTGAAGGCATATGTACAGGGTCTTGCGGAGACGTAGCTAAAAGTACATGCACCATATATAGTACAATGTAATTGTTCTTTTTTTATGTAGCTATTTCAACTTAACTATAGAAACGGATCAAACTTGCTGCCAAGATAACATAAAACATTCCTAATAATACTATAATAATTGCTATATCTGGCCCAATGTCAGTATATTAGTTTGAGCCGGGATCATTAAGTATTGAGTGTTTTTTCCCTCCCAAAGCTGATAGACACTTCTATTATGGAGTTCGAATCGTCACTGGATCAGAATACGATGCAGGAACTATGGACAACGATTTGTATGTTACACTGGTGGGCAGCAAAGCCTGCACAGGAAAAATTAACATAATTTCGGGATTTCTGAGCTCTCCAATCGCTACACAAAGCTACGTAGACCTGTTAATCCAGTGCAAAAGTGACTTGGGCGAGGTGCTAGTGGTCTCCTTAGGAAATCCAAAGAACTGGATAACTATGCCTGGATCTGAGTGGTTTGTCGACTTTGTGGATATCATTGACCAACAGACAAAGAAGACTGTTCGGTTTCCGTGCTATCACTGGATTGCTGATGGAGATTCAATTGGCTTCACCTCTAAAACTGGTGAGTTAACTGTAGAATATAGCATATACAATAATGAGTAACACAAACATCCATTGCTGCAGCAATCCTGAAGGATGTGATGCCCAATAGCATTCTGGTGCGGCAGAGGCAAAGCACCATAGACCAACGAAGACTAAAATACAAGTGGCAAGTATTTCCTGAAATTGGGTTGCCATCTGCTATTGATGTCTCATCATTGAATCTGCCAAGTGACGAGCAGTTTGGGACTGTAAAGGGAATTGATTTTACGAAGGATATAATTGCAGGAGCGGTCACTCTAGAATTCACAGCTGTTTTTACAAAAATTGATTCACTGAGTCAATATGAGCAATTGGCTAAAGCAATGGGGAAACCAGAATTTCCTACTTATGAACTATCTCGCTGGATGCGAGATGAGGAGTTTGGTCGGCAAATGTTGAATGGAGTGAACCCAATGGTCATCGAGAGATGCGCAACACTGCCTCCTAATTTCCCCGTTACTAGCAGCATGGTCAAAAGCTCCATGGATAGCGGCCTCAGTCTTGAGGATGAAATGAAGGTTAGTTCACAAAACAATACTTCAACTGCTTCATTTCAGAAGTGCTCAATACATGTCTACATAAATGTACATGCATCGATCACACTTTTGTTTCCAGGCTGGTCACATATACATATGCAATCTGAAGATGATGGATGGACTACCATTGAGAGATTGCTTTTATTCTTCTGCCCCTCTCTGCTTGCTTTACGTAAACAAAGCAAACCAGCTGGTTCCCATTGCCATTCAGCTCAAGCAGGAGCCAGGGAGTGACAACCCTATCTTCCTCCCAACAGACAGCTGGGCAGACTGGACCTTGGCTAAGATGTACTATCAGTGTGCACATGCCCAGGTAGATATAAACAGCCTCTGTGCAGTTACCACATTGTATCATTCACTTTTGTACTTTCAATTTCAGTTTCACCAGATAGCTACTCACTACCTGTCTTGTCATGCTGTCATGGAAACCTATGGAATGGGCATCATGCGTAACCTTCCAGATGCTCACCCAGTGTACAGGCTTCTGAGGCCTCACTTCCGCTACACCATGGCCATCAATGCTCGTGCCAGAGAGACTTTGATCAATGATGGCGGAATCATTGACATCGTGTTTGCCATCGGGGGAGAAGGGCGGAGGGAGCTGATGAGAAGGGGCGGGGCAGCATACAACATTCATTGGACCAACATAAAGCGCAATGTGAAGAGCAGAGGTGTGGACGACCCTAATCTGTTGCCAGGATACTACTACAGGGATGATGGACTCAAACTGTGGCAGGCTATGGAAGATTTCGTTGCTAAGATCATCAATGAATTCTACTCCTCTGATGAAGATGTACAGGGTGATTCTGAGCTTCAGAATGTGGCCAGTGATCTGTACACAAATGGTTTCCCGGCCAATGGTGGGGAACAGGGCCATGGATTTCCAAAGTCCATTGACAGCAGGGAGCAGCTGGTGGAGCTGTGCACACTGATCATATTCACTGGCTCTGCCCAGCACTCCTCCATCAACTTTGGGCAGTATGACATGTACAGCTACACTCCCAATGCAGCAACATCAATGAGGTTGCCTCCCCCAACAACAAAGGGAGTTGCGAATAATGACACATTAATAAGATCGTTGCCTGACAAGTATACTGGCTCCCTAGTGATAGCAATGGGTTTCATCTTGTCTCAGCATAGCAAAGATGAGGTATGGTAATGCTTTAGACTTACTGGTGCTTTTCTAATTAAACACTGGTCATTGAATTGTTTACTATTCTACACTATAGCGCTATCTTGGTACATTTCCCACTGAACGTTTCACTGAAGATAAGGCTCAAGTGGAGATAGAGAATTTCAGGAAAACTTTGACCAACCTTGATGCTGATATTGTTGAGCGGAACAAGCCCCTTGATGTTCCCTATGTGTACATGCGACCATCAAGAGTTACAAACAGCATCACCATATGAAGGAGTAATGGCAGCACTGTAGTGTTTTTTAGTTATTGCGTCATGTAAACTGAGCAATGGTTTTGTAGTTGCTTCTAAATGCATCAGTGCTGTGTCTTTTCCCAGTATGATATATAAGATAAACACATCCAAGTTGTGAGAATGAATTAGTTTCTACGTTTCAAATAATCAGAGAAACCAGTCATGCTTCAATAATATGCAATTGTAATTGCTCTTTTATTAATACATTAATATCAGCTGAGTTGGAACACATATGACACGTTCTTTCATGTGTCCAAAGTCACTTATTTTTCCATCTCTGCCTTGTGCACATAGTTTTGAGCCAGGCATTAACATGTATTTGGATGGTACTCCAGACGTTCATACATGTGCCTTTTGCCACCATTGCATTGCACTCATTATCTACGCGCCACTAATAAAACTTACACTGTCGTGTTCACCATTCACAGCTAAAACAATGCCCAATTGATGAGAGGTTATTAAAGTTGACGTTTTTTAAACGTATTCAACGCCTAGTTAAGACCAATTATTCACAATGGCGACGCCCACCAAGCTACTGGTGTTTACGAGCTCAATTTCTACGCGGCCTCTGGTGGAGCGAATTCGATAGAACACTGATCTCACGATATAAAATGTAAATCCAAAGTGCTAACAATTGCGCTGGAGGAAAATCCTGGCCTAACAGAAAAGGACCTACAGTGGCGGGTATTTTGTGAATATAACCATAACAGTTAATCTAATGTTGGATGCTCAAGACAAAAATGTTGCAAACATAGACGACATACTAGTGATATACCCTATATTCAAAACTCAGGACGAACAAGTTGATTTGGACATAGGTCACTAAAAACATTATTAACGAACCCCTAATATCATTTGATGACTTTCTGTCCATATTCGTCACACACACTCTTTTTGATTACCAAGTACAAATGCCACACCACAAATGTTCCTAAAACATAAAGTCTGCTGAGCCTTGTAGCTCCCATCCCTTCCATTTGAGTTTTTGCTGAAGCTTTTGTTTAACTCCTTTTCCTCCAAAATACTGGAATGCCACACCCACTTTGTAGTACAGTGCTAGGAAAGCACAATTTCTGGGAAACCAATGACTGAACAGTGTAGCAGTAAAAGGCAAACTACAAAACAGAAGAGGAAGTGAGAGTCTGTGTGCTGTGTGTAACTAAAGAAATGAAGAGGTACGTTTTATTCTCTCCCTCACATTCCCTCCCTCCTTCCCTGACACCAACCTTTCTCCGTCCACCTCACCCCATCTTCCACCCTCACCCCACCGTTCTCCCTCCCCTTCCTCTCTTCTCCTCCCTTCTCCTTTCCCTCCCCTCCTCCCTTCTCCCTCTCTCCCTAGCCCCTCCTCCCTTCCCTTGTACACACCTTACCTCTCTTCAACACAATTTGGTAGATTTTAAAATGGGAGAAATCAGACAGTTCTGACATCATATATGTATTGCCATAAAGAAAAAAAAAACTTACTCACAAGTGCCCAACAAAAAGGTTCTGCAAAAAGATGTCTGTAATGCATTTCATACAACAAAGATCAGGCACCTCACTGTTAGAGTGCTATCCCTGGACACACCCACTTTGAGCAATAACTGTACTACATTTCCTAAACGAGCCACACATATAACAGATCCTCACCTGAAGCAAGGAGAAATGTACTTCTGGAGTATCCCAAACCGGAGCATTGGCTCCTGTTGCTTTGCTTTCACATGGCCTCTTTTGCGCAAAACAGGACTGAGCCTCAAACCTCTTCCTCTTTAAGTCCTTCCTCCCAACTCCCAGCATCTTCAAATAGCAACTGACACACTCCCTATTAAACTAAGCAGTTCAAAACACTGTATTCCCTCACCTTTGATGAGAACCACATCCAAGCACCCCAAGTCACATCCTTGGTAAACTCACTGGATGAGCCAATTGAAGAAGAAAAAAAAGAAGTGCTCAATGAATTTTGGTGGTGGGTTGGGTAATGAATGCATTCTGTGTCCTCACTGGCACACCTCCCATGCACACAGCTGAGGCCTATGCCCTCGCAGTAGCCCAGTGGCAATCCCGCCGCTGGGTGCGGTAGCACTAATCACACCCGCCGCAGGGTTGTGCCTGTGTCCATGATGACATCACATAACATGATGGTGAAGCCAGGCAAGCATGCACAGCTGGCTCCAAGGGGAGTCCCCTTGCACTGATGCCATGGCGACAGGTCATGTCAGAACATGCATGAGTCAAGCACTTTGCAAACACGTACTCTCTTTGGAACTGTAGGCAGTTCAAAAGTGTGCTCACATGTGCATATCTACATGTAATTGCCATTGATCAAATTAAACCAGAAGTTGAGATTGTGTGCTAATTATAAGCCAATACGCATCTACAAATGCACATGCATAAACACATAGACGCACACCTGCACACACTTCGTCTACTTCCTTAGTAGCAAAATCCTCTGACTAAACCACCTCCTCATCTGGTGCAAACCTCACCTCCAAATGTGTAGTTCTGCGAAGCGAGGATTCAACAGTTCTGTGAGTATTCGATAAATCGTGATCATTTCAGTCAGCGCTACGTGATTGTGTTCTTATATGGTTCGTCTATGTCGGGTATGACAGTTCGTCCATTTCAAATTCTAGAATGACGGTACGTACAAAATATGGACATGCATGATGCCTAAGTGAAAGGGATGTTTGCAATAACGAGCCAAGAATTGCAAATGAATGAGCGTTAGAAATTTCTC
Source organism: Ephydatia muelleri (assembly GCA_013339895.1). Classification (NCBI taxonomy): domain Eukaryota; kingdom Metazoa; phylum Porifera; class Demospongiae; order Spongillida; family Spongillidae; genus Ephydatia; species Ephydatia muelleri. The sequence continues at coordinate 12,356,100 of JABACO010000006.1, forward strand.
GCCATGTATTGAAGGACATTTTAATTGTAAGCAAGATCATGAAGCCAAGTGGGCCATCCATGATCAGAGCTCCCAACTGCAATAGCTGCTCTTGACTCCAAGAAGACCCATCTCTCTTACTAACCGGTCGGTCTTGGAATCACCCAGAAGCCAAATGTGTCAGTCGTTTTTCTTGGTGTAGTTGCTTAGCTTAATTCTTGTAACGAGCTCGCATTATTTCTGTGCATCTTGTGGCCTCATCCAGAAGCCAAATGCGACTCCCATGTTCATTACAGGGAAGACCCAGAAACCATGCAAGCGAGCTCGTAAGCCCAGGCTCAAGGGCCAAACGTCCAGCGTGAACTCAAGCATGCAACTACATGTCAGGTCGCAATGCAACATGCCTATGCATCTGCATGCATATTCTAACAACTATAAAAAGTGTATATAGTCATACCATATATAGTCAATACTGGATTCAACTGTGCATGGCTTTATTAACCAGCAGTGCGCATTCAGTTTGAGCCACAATGATATAACACATGCCTCCGAGTACAGTACGAGAAAGCCCCCCCCCCCCCCCCCCCCCCCCCCCCCCCCCCCCCCTTTCCCCAATCCGGGCCATCTTTCCGTCACTTGCGGTTTTGGCTAACAAAGCGGTCTTTGTTAGCAAATTAACAGCTGTGGTCTTGAGGCGGCGCCTGTACAGGAACAAATTCTGCGAATCAATTAGTGCATGGTCATGTACGCATGCAAGTGTTTGCATGTCGACTGCTATACATGTATGGGCTACACTTAAATAATTAATTGTGTTCATTTATGCCATCACTCACCGTGCATGCAGTAAGCTTTACACTATGTATATAGACAAGGAACCTATATCCGACGGATTGGTATAGACAGCACAATTAAGTGAATTAGTTCACGAAATGACGAATCTTTTAATATCTTCTAAGATCAGATTCAAAGAAGGTGGGACTCATTTCTAAGCCCTTACCTTTATAAAAGTGTGCCTCCTCTCGTCCCACGTAATGTGGGTCTGGGTTCGAAACTACCAGAATTAATGTTATTGGACTTTTTTGTGGTGTTGGTAAACGAAAGGGTCTTTGTATAGCAGTTACGGCGAATCATTGCTCCTGTAACAAGTTCTGCGAATCAATTAGTCCCACGTCATTGTCTTGATGGATTATTTGCCAGCCCGCAAATAAATTCATATGCCTGTATATGAAGGAAATGTACATGTATACATGTACATGTACATGTATGAAGGAAATGTACATGTACACGACATGTACATGTATATGTGCACGTGCCGCTGGAGGCATGAGGATATAAATTGACTCCCGACAGGCGAGTTATCAATTTCGCATTGGAGCAATAATGGCTGGATACAACGTGCCCGAGGTTCAATCTTCCGTCTGCCAAAGGGAGCAGGTCTGTTATGATGCAGCGGATGGTCCGTCAAAAAACCCTTTCAGATTCAAATCCACACGTAAGCCGCAGAACGCACACCGCTTGCACTGCGCATACGTATACATATACAGCGGGAATTGTAACCCTTTGTATGCATATTGACTCTATACGTTTAGTCGAAAATTCATTGACATTGTTAATTGTATGCATACGGCGTGTAAAACACTAGGGCTTAGGTTAGTAATGATAATTTCCTGGACAATTATTTTTTCAAATACTTCTAAAACACTAATGAGATCTGAAACCGAAGGTTTTGTCAATTTGCCAGCGAATACCTACAGTAGGTTAATCAGGTTTCTTTACGATACATTTCTTGATCATGGAGTTCGTAATTCTGGCAAATTGATAAAACTTTCGGTTTTCAGATCCAATCCTCATCATCACATATCAATAGCACCACGTGTCCAGCATGTAGTACTATCCTGAGAACCTGCATGGCCTCGAGCTATTGTGGGTACCAATAGATACACAATGATGTCACTATCAGTTTTAAAAGTATTACCCGAATTATGAAATAGACAATATAGACAATGTTGCTTTTTCCCTCCCAAAGCGGATAGGTACTTCTATTATGGAGTTCGAATTGTCACTGGATCAGAATTCGAGGCAGGAACCATGGACAACGATTTGTATGTTACACTGGTGGGCAGCAAAGCCTGCACAGGAAAAATTAACATATCGGGATTTCTGAGCTCTCCAATCGCTACAAAAAGCTACGTAGACCTGTTAATCCAGTGCAAAAGTGACTTGGGCGAGGTGCTAGTGGTCTCCTTAGGAAATCCAAAGAACTGGATAACTATGCCTGGATCTGAGTGGTTTGTCGACTTTGTGGATATCATTGACCAACAGACAAAGAAGACTGTTCGGTTTCCGTGCTATCACTGGATTGCTGATGGAGATTCAATTGGCTTCACCTCTAAAACTGGTGAGTTAACTGCAGAATATAGCATATACAAAAATGAGTAACACAAACATCCATTGCTGCAGCAATCCTGAAGGATGTGATGCCCAATAGCATTCTGGTGCGTCAAAGGCAGAGTGTCATAGACCAACGAAGGCTGAAATACAAGTGGCAAGCCTTTCCTAAGATTGGTTTGCCATCTGCTATTGATGTCTCATCATTGAATCTGCCAAGTGACGAGCAGTTTGGGGTGGTGAAGGGAATTGATTTTACCAAGGATGGAATTGCTTCAGCGGTCATTCTAGAATTCACAGCAGTTTTTACATACATTGATTCTCTGAGTCAATTTGAGCAATTGGCTAAAGCAATGGGGAAACCAGAATTTCCTACTTATGAACTATCTCGCTGGATGCGAGATGAGGAGTTTGGTCGGCAAATGTTGAATGGAGTGAACCCAATGGTCATCGAGAGATGCGCAACACTGCCTCCTAATTTCCCCGTTACTAGCAGCATGGTCAAAAGCTCCATGGATAGCGGCCTCAGTCTTGAGGATGAAATGAAGGTTAGTTCACCAAACAATAGTTTGAATAAGATAAACTGCTATTGTATTTAACCTGCAGCATTTAATCACACATTTGTTTTCAGGCCGGTCACATATACATATGCAATTTGAAGATGATGGATGGACTACCATTGAGAGATTGCTTTTATTCTTCTGCCCCTCTCTGCTTGCTTTACGTGAACAAAGCAAACCAGCTGGTCCCCATTGCCATTCAGCTCAAGCAGGAGCCAGGGAGCGACAACCCTATCTTCCTCCCAACAGACAGCTGGGCAGACTGGACCTTGGCTAAGATGTACTATCAGTGTGCACATGCCCAGGTAGATATTAACAATCCCTGTGCACCTACCACATTTTTTCTTTCACTTTTAGTTTCACCAGATAGTCACCCATTACTTGTCTTGTCATGCTGTCATGGAAACCTATGGAATGGGCATCATGCGTAACCTCCCAGATGCTCATCCAGTGTACAGGCTTCTGAGGCCTCACTTCCGCTACACCATGGCCATCAATGCTCGTGCCAGAGAGACTTTGATTAATGATGGTGGAATCATTGACCTTGTGTTTGCCATCGGGGGAGAAGGGCGGAGGGAGCTAATGAGAAGGAGTGGAGCAGCATACAACATTCATTGGACCAACATAAAGCGCAATGTGAAGAGCAGAGGTGTGGACGACCCTAATCTGTTGCCAGGATACTACTACAGGGATGATGGACTCAAACTGTGGCAGGCTATGGAAGATTTCGTTGCTAAGATCATCAATGAATTCTACTCCTCTGATGAAGATGTCAAGGGTGATTCTGAGCTTCAGAATGTGGCCAGTGATCTGTACACAAATGGTTTCCCGGCCAATGGTGGGGAACAGGGCCATGGATTTCCAAAGTCCATTGACAGCAGGGAGCAGCTGGTGGAGCTGTGCACACTGATGATGTTCACTGGCTCCGCCCAGCACTCCTCCATCAACTTTGGGCAGTATGACATGTACAGCTACACTCCCAATGCAACAACCGGAATGCGATTGCCTCCCCCAACAACAAAGGGAGATGCAAATGACGACACTTTGATAAGATCGTTGCCTGACAAGCATATTGCTGCTCTAGTGATAACAATGGGCTACCTTTTGTCAAAGCACAGTAAAGATGAGGTAAGCTACTGCTTTACATTTACTGGTGCTTTCTAATTAATGCACCAGTTGTGGCATTTGTTGAGTTTGTGTGCCATTCCAAAACTACAGCGCTTTCTTGTACAATTTCCCACTGTACAATTTCCTGCTGAACGCTTCACTGAAAGTAAAGCTCAAGTTGAGATTGTAAACTTCAGGAAATCTTTGATAAATCTTGATGCTGATATTGTTGAGAGGAACAAGCCCCTTGATGTTCCCTATGTGTACATGCAACCATCAAGAGTTACCGAAAGCATTACCATTTGAGGAAATAATTACAAAACTTTAGAAATGTTTTAGTTGTGCCTTGCTTCAAAATAAATGTGCAATGAATTATAGCTGTCCATTGTCGTTCCTTTTTGCTTCAGTTCAATGATTTTGTAGTTTTCGTTGTCAGTTGTCAGCATATTTTCCTATCAATTAAACTCAGCCAGTGATATTTTTAGATACGAGGTAGTACTTCTGCTGTATAACTATACATATTCTGCACGTAATCTAAAAATCTTACTGCATGCAATGAAAAATTACATATGGAACGTTCTATACGAAAATGGGTTTTGTGGATGTTATTTTATAACATAAAATTTAAATCGATAAATGTTCCGAAATATTAACGCTATCGGGTTCCTATTATTAACACAACATACCACACCATTACTATATGTGAAAATCCATTTTGGTGTCTTACAGATGGGGAGTACCGACGTTTCAAGGTCCGATACCCCGTAGGGTTCAAAACGGCCACCTTTTCAGGTAGGAGTGTCCAAATCGGTTCAAAATAGGTACCTATGTAGAAGGGTCCTACCGCTATTGATTTGTTCTGTTCGTTAATTTTTGCTTTATCCGTTATGGAGATACAAGTGTGCAAAGAAATTGCATATTTCCCGGGCGTTACGCGCCATTAACGTATTACGAGGACGTCCACAAGACCCATTTTCGTATATTACGCTCCATATTGCAGAAATTGTATTCCTACATCAACTCAATGTTGCAGCATACTCCTTCTTCAAAAAGGATATGGCTCTCTTGTGATGTTATAATGATGGATATATCTTCAGAATCAATAGTTTGCTTTAGCCTTAACCATGGAGGATGGTAACTTTCCTTCAAGAACAATTCCATCAACTTTGTTGAGTCCACCCCACAGAAAATGCAATCTTCCAGATAGTTGAAATTCGGCCATATCATCACGTACATGTATATTCATTAAAAATACGATGGAAAAGGTTAAAGCAAGAAAGGGCAAGCAAACCATCTCGTGATCTGTGCAAGAACTAGGCAGCTCTTGTAAACATCACTTTAAAAAAGATACTCTTTATTTTTGAGAAACTCAGAGGGATATAGGATTCAATCGCAATGGTGGTGTAAATAAGAAACAAGATCGAGTGTAATAGGAAAATGACACAAAGACCAATATTGATTCTGCACTCACATTTTAGGGTCCTATAAAGAAGCTAAATATAGGTCTGCATCATTATCCTTAACTTTTAACAACCATTGCCATTGAAACGTGCAAGCGATATTTCCCAAAGTAATTTTTTAATTCAATAGTTTTTAGGAGTACAGTACATTCCTTCTTAGCTGCCCTCTCAGAATTGGTACATCGTAGTGCATGTAACATGACCTCTGGAGGTGTTGAGTAGTCAGGTGCATAAAGACTATGTGTTAAGTTATCAAAAGACTAGATTCTATAGAATGTTCACTGCATGTCAATATATAAGTCGCTCTGCGTGAAGTGTGTGTGTGTGTGTTATTATTCCGATTGTTGTCTCGAGCCACGTTATTACAGTAGTAAACAGTCTGCATACATGGCTGGCAATCCTATCTCGTTCCATTAAAAATCACTTCGCTCTATCTCTCCACGCTCCTCATAGGGTAGCGTCAGGTATATGTTCGCCAAGGAGGAGTGTTCGCCCCCCCCCCCCCCCCCCCCCCCCCCACTTCAAAAGCGGCGCAAAAACTTATCTAACGCTTATCCATCTCGGGGAAAAACGGATAGTATTACATATAGAGTCAGTGTTTGCGGCCCTATATTGAAGTTCTATTTACCATTTCGTTTCTTGCTTTTTTGTACTTCGCTACCTTATTTATCGGCAGAAATGGCATGGCAGTGGGGCTTTAGGAAAAGGCTGTGGCTAGAGAGCCGGTACCGGCACCCTACAAAATGGCTGTAGTACCGGTACCGGCTCTGTAGTTATAATAAATGGTAGTGCCGGTACCGGTTCCGTAGACAGTTTGGCTAGAGAGCCGGTATCGGCAGCCTACAAAATGGCTGTAGTACCGGTACCGGCTCTGTAGTTATAATAAATATAGTGCCGGTACCGGTTCCGTAGACAGTTTTGGCTAGAAAACCGGTACCGGCTCTCTTGCTGCAATACCGCAAGTAGCCGGTACCCTGTCTGTAGTAACACACATATAGTTATGAAGACTGTACCATTACATGCACTATGCATACATACTCATCGTGCACCGTAGGTTCTAAGTCCCCTGCCTCTCCAGGAAAAGGCTATTAGCTAGCTCCTGCATTGTGGAGTCACATGCCTTTTGATGATCAGGTGTGAGATATTTCACTGAAAAAAGTCCCACTTTTGTTTTCATAAAAAGTACACATCTGAAAACATACGAACGCAGATAAATAATGAATTATTGAAAGACGCACAATGAGAGTTTAGTTTGCATTTAAATTCACCAACATTTTCTTTCCTCTGCACCTAACAACTTTGTCACTTGTTATTGGAAATGGCTTGAGACATTGGACCTAATAACATTGCAAAAGGTGAGTTCGCATCTGTTCTTCTTCAAAGCTTAGCAGACATAAATCGTCACCATTAGCAGCATGAAAGGCATAAGCATAGATTCCACAATTCATAGATCCTTTCTTCTGCTGTTGCACTGGCAAGCGATGTATTGTTACCACATTATCCTCTGAAGTGTTTTGAAATAAGACTCTTATTGATTCTTCCAAGGTTTGTGTCAGTTTGTCACTGGCCAGGCTGTCACATAAGTACAGCTTTCCTTCTGTGCACACTACTGTAACCCAGTGGTAGTGTCCATGCATTGTAAAGAATCTGTATAGCTTTAGGGACAAACATGTAGGCACCCGTATCATGGGTGCGTGCAAGTATTTCAAACTTACCATTTCCATTCCCATTCACAGGAACAAATTGCTTATTTTGGCAGAGAAGTGTTGACTGACATCCCAGCAGTTGAGGAAACTGTTACTGGATCAAATTTTGAGCTGCCATCATATGTGTATCTTCCAGCATCTGCCCACTTTGCAGGTGTTCTATATCACTTGGTCTTAATCCCAAAGTTGATATACATCTGGGTATGGCCACTGCCTGCAACAGTTTTCAAAACTTAACACTACGATCCAAAAAAGCACCTCATATATTTACCTCAAGTAATCCTTTTGGACCATGGAATCCTAAACTCGAGTATGTAAACATGATGTTAAAATGGTCATTTATAGTAGTACCGGCTCTCTGAAGTAATTGACTAGAGTGCCGGTACCGGCTCTCTGAAGTAATTGACTAGAGTGCCGGTACCGGCTCTCTAAAGTAATTGACTAGAGTGCCGGTACCGGCTCGGTAGTTATATTAAATAAAGTGCCGGTACCGGTTCTGTAGATAGTTCGTTAGGAAAATGACCAGACAGTGTTTCGATGACCGCGGTAACATCACTTTTAACCCTGTATTGTTCACTGAATGCCAAATACAGCAACCAGCATATTATCTATTAATAAATTCACACTTATCATCCTGAGGCTGCGTGCTTCCAATGCAGCCCCGGATCCAGGAATTTGTTATGGGGGGGCGGTATTACCAGAGGGGTGGCAATGTATGAAAAGCTGTTTCAACGGGGGGGGGGGGGGGGGGGGGGGGGGGGGGGGGGAGGTGCAGTCCGCTTCGGGCTATATACGAAAACTGGGGGGGGGGGGGGGGGGGCAGTCGGCAAGTTAAATGAACCGAACCAATTCATCACTCATATGCACGCATTCTCTACTAAAACACAAGTAACATCAGGAAAAGAGAGTCCACTTCACTCGTAAAAAGTTTCCGTCGCGTGCTATGCTGGATCCAGGGCTGTTCCAATGGTGCTGTTTTTGTTGGTGGCCTTCTACCCAAACTTAACTCACACGTTTCACTCTTATATTTGATGACATATGACAGTTTTTAAGTCCCTACAGGGTTTATGGATGTAAAAATGACAGCTTCCTATCCGAATGCCACCGTCACAAAGAAAAGCTTCCCACGGTGTTTGAAGGGTTGCAGTGTACAAGGTAACTTGGTTTAGCATGTTGGAGAAATGAAGCGATAATTAGTGACCGAGGATCTCTTGGAATCAAGTATGCTTGTAAAATTACCCGTCCGGTTTGCTAGATATGTAAGAAACCGACGCTACCCTACACGGTAATGGTTGCAAAGCTCGTATTCTTAATTTCATCAGTGCAAGCGATTTTTATTCAATTTTGCCATTTTATTCTATTACAGTTACTTCTAGGCCGTAGATTGTCTCGGTCCCAGACCCAGTTCGCCGCATCTGCAGATGTCACCACTACGATCGTTGAATAACATCACCACTACACTCGAACTGTACATCTACAGCTACACTCCCAATGCAGCAGCATCAATGAGGTTACCTCCCCCAGCAAAAAAGAAGATGCAAATAATGACACTTTAATTAGATTTTTGCCAGACAAGCAGACTGTTGCTACAGGGGTAAGTTACATCTGTCTCGTACAGCATAATCCTAGATTAGTAATCCTACATGCTTGTGCGGCATACATTAGGTCTTCTGGGTTTGCAGATCTAAGTAACCACCATCTACTACACGCTGTGGGCACCTCAAAAACTTGGTTTCTCCTCAAGACACTATTCTCGTTGGCTCTATTGTAGATTCACCAACTTCTCAAAAGGTACATGTACTGTCTCTCAGAGTCGATATGTACCAATTTAGTACAGAGGTCTCCAGTGCCCCTTGTCACAATGCTGCACTGGATATATCTGGGCCACCACCCAACATCATGTAAGAGGGGTGGTAATATGGTCACCCGGCACACTAACCTTCAGGATGTCTATTAGGGTTCTGTCATCTGAGTGTCAACGTTGAAATGGGTTCCATTCTAACATCCGATGGGTCTCAATCTCACCCAGTTGATGTCCTGGTTCAAGATTGCATGGATGGGAGGCAAATTTGCAGCTTTTGACCTTGATGTGTCATTCCCCCTTTCTGCTGCATCACTGAATCAGGCAAGCACTACACCAGGCTCCACAGCACAAAAAGCAGAAGCCCACAAGCACAAAGCCAATGAATCCAAATGCAGTGAGCTGGGGTGGGTATGTGTCCCCCTGACGATTGATATTGGGGCAAAGAGGCAAAGGACACATTTTCACGTCTAGCTACCCATGCAGCTTGCCATTGGCTCAGCTCACTATAAGAGCAGGCTTGTATTTAAGATCTTCACTAGACTCAACATCACTTTGATGAGATCCATAGCAAGAGCAATTTTGTCACAAACCTTTGTTACTTAAGTTAATATAGGCTCTATCTGTAGTGGGAAATTTTATCAATAAACAAAACGTTTAACAAATTGCCAACACCATAGATTCATTGATTTAAGGTTGATCTAGAGCTAACACTTTAATCACAGTTTATTACGGCTGACCCAACAGATTTGCAGTAATATACTTTTGTTTCATTTGTAGATACGATTTGCAAATGTCAGCCATTGTTTTCCATAGACTTTATGAAAAGGGAAGTTGTTGTCTGTTAGGCCAAGGCAATGGGCATACATTGGGGGACATATTTAGAGTATGTGGGGGGATATTGTTTAGTTTATAGGTAGCTGTACATAACAGAGCCAGATATGTGTAGTGATATAGTCTCGTCAGAGACTTGATTTTCTATTATCAGTTGAGGAAAGGGACTACAATGCACTCTGAAAATACATGAACGCACATGGCGCAATGATCACAAAAGATACACACAAATACTTCTGAAGACGTTACCCTCAAGCATCTATAACAGGCGTAGCATAAAGCGCTATGAAGTGCAACTTGCGAAACAAGGAAATTACACATATTCTTCAATTTCTGAAAATTGGACATATACAATAGCGTGTAGCAGTTAGTTTCAAAAAACTTCTAGGACGCTCCTTAAAGAATAGTAAACGCAATATTGTGAAGCCGCACAACTTAAGACTGCCGGCCCATATACATGTAGAAATGATCATTTGTCATCCCGCTTTCAGCATCCAACCACTGTGGTTTCAAGATGAATGCGGTATACTAAGAATAGCAAAGTTTGTGTGTGTGTGTGTGTGTGTGTGTGTGTTGGGGGGATGGGGGAAGAACTCTTATGCTCATTTGTTAATGATCCTTACTGTCACAATGCTGTATATGATTTGAGCAGCTTTAATAAAATTGAACAGAAACTTTTGTAATCCCATATAGGTGTAAAAATGTGGATGATTCCCAAATGTATAATTCATTAGCGGGCAGCACATGCTAAATGACTTCCTACATGTATATAGTAACAAGCGGACTCATAACTAGGATCCTTTACTTCATCATTATTATTACATCGTAATATCCCCAGCAAGTTTTAATTGATTTCATCTTGTATGAATTGACTGCATGTGAAGTGTTCAGCTAATCAAAATCTGTTAATGTTGTTTATCTAGTCCGATTCTATCGGTTTTTACACACCTAAACTAACATTTGTGTATTGGCGTGTTAATAATTAACAAAAGTTATCAAAAGCAGTTCATTAAAAGGAAATTTTCCAGATGCAAAGTTATTTCAGATCTTCAGTTATCTTCCTGTCTTCATTATTCTATCCTTGCAAAAATCAAGACATTTGTTTTAATAGGACCAAAATGATACAAGCTAAAATACTGACACAAATCCATTTAAACTACTATACCTTCAATGCCTGTTGTAGTTTCAGTTCTAGATCACAAATGCGTGCCTCCAGTCCTGTGACATACCCTGAGTTGCACTCGGCCAGTTTAGAGCTTCTCTGTGGTAGTGTGACTGTAGAATTTGCTGAGAGGGATGAAGCACCAGAGCTTGCCTGTGTGAAGATCATTTCACCACTTGGGTCTTTGTAGACTGCCAACATCTGCATGGAAGAAGTATTTGTAGATCAGCAGAATGTTACACGTTTTTCTCCCCATAACACACACACACACACATACACACACAACTGCACACATACACACACAACCACACACACATACACACAAGCACACACACACATACGCACACAATATTTATTAGGTCATTAGAAAAGAATAGCAGAGCAGGCAAATGTATAATATACATTCATCGGTTGTGCATTTCTTTTCAAATGACCTAATATATATGAACCCACAAAAGAAAATGTGTGTTTGCATGGAGTACAAATGGTACTTTTCTGCACTGGCAAACAGAGCACAGCTCTTGGAACTCTCATTACACAAATATCCCTTTAGATAGTGCTCTTTTGTTGGCAAGAAAAAATATCAGCCTTACCTTTGGACCAAAGACCAGTCCAAGAAATAAGAATACAAGCACCAGGTATAATACACCAACGATAGATTGGCTTATGTTTAAGTATCCTTTGAATTGAATTTCTATGAAGACAATGATGCCAAAGCAGATAGTTGAAAAGTAGATCAAAGCAGTGACAGACTTTGTCTCATTTAGTGATGGTATCGAAGCAATATGCTTGCTCTGATAGATTAGGTAGAGGCCCACTAACTGAAGCAAAGCAATACAGGCATACATCATGACAACTCCATATGAACTTGAAGACTGGTCATCAGAGCAAGTATAGAAAAACTTAGTCTGCTGTGAGGACTGTTCGATTGCCTGCAACAGATATGAAAAAAAAAAAGCAATCCAGCAGCAATCTTGAATGTAGGGTACTACATGAAAACCATTGTCAGGTTACATACAAATATAACAGCATTCAAAAACACAGCCATAAGCACACTAAAATGTAGTTGCACTTGTTACAAGAGTGAGCTGTACCATTGTGGGCTTGAAGCGAAAATCTGGAAGAAAGGTTTTCAGAAGTAGCAAGATTACTGAAAGTCCTGTTGTTGAAGCCACAATGACGACTAAATGCCAGTCTTTTGGCGGCTGTAAGAAAGTGAATATGTACTTGCAATAGTGCTTGCTAACTCTCATGCAGTAATAATACCCTCATGTACTATATCACCTTCTCCTCTTTCACATTTACCTCCTTATTTGGGGAAGGGTTGTTGCAAATGTAATTGATTCTCCACATCTTAGCAAGAACAGTACTGAAAGCCAAGACATAACCCAGAATCAAAGACCAGTCACGAAACTGAAAAGTAAGAAATGCATTGCATTGATGTTCTACAATTGCTGAGTCACTGACGATGCATTGGGCTTGAGATTCTGAAGGCGACGTGACTCTGAGAAAGTCAGCAAATATGCTGCAACATCCGATTAGCACACCAGCCACTATGAAGTAGTTCAGATTAGGGCTAGATAACTGTACCACACTGTATAAACAAAAATGGTGCTGTGATTTACACGCACCAATGCAAATTGAAACAGTCAATGCAATGTTAACTTACAAGCAGCTGGTACTGTTGCATGATTTATAGAATACATTCACATGATTAAGACATAATAAGTAATTCCATGCAAAGGTTGTAAATTATTTTGCATGTGGTATCCATCTTTTAAAGTGAATATGCTAACCGTTTGTTCCTGCACAAAAAGTTGAACATTCCACATATGAGTGCACAACCAATTCCAAGCGTAGACAAAGCATAAAAGACTTCAGAGAGGCCTGGGAGATATGTGCATATGTCTCTGTCATTAGGAAACCCACCTGAATGTTTGCATTATGATTTGGAGAATGTGATAATGTAGGCGTAAAATCGAATACACATCAGATACTTTACACTTACCATTTGGGAATATTGGAGCTAAGGTCGGCTCTGTTATTGTGCTCAGTTGACCAATTAATGTCTCTGTTATATTTCCAGCTGCTACAATACAACCACAATGAATGCAAATATAATGATTCCAGTCACATGCTTACATGATATCATTTGGGCAACGTTGATGATGGAATAGTTTCGACTACCATCATCGTTGAATGATACTTTGCCCTTTTGAGGGAAAAATACAAGTGAGGCAAGATTTCGCAGAACTTTAGGACACACTCACAGATGCTCCATAAAAGTTTGTTTCTCTTAGGTTTTGCAAGAACAGAGACAACACTGGTGTGTCATGGAAATATGAGAATACTTCTAATGAGATGCTCGAAGATGCAGTTGTGTTATTGTACATATTTTTCTTCAGCTGCATGATTGTCTTGTCTAGAGCTATAGCCAATGTCCACACTGCATCATATGCAGCTGCACCAACTGGGCTAAAACTGTAGTGTGTCCCATAAAGTTGTTCTTTGTATAGTTCTGATAATCTTTGTGGGGTCTGGTGAAGAAAGCTCATTTAGTGTCCATAGAATAATATGAACACAACACAGACACTTTGAGAACCAATCATTCATTGTATGCTTTAGTTCATCTGTGCGCTAAAATGACAGGTAGACAAAGTTAAGCTATAGAGACTTACTATTGTTTGTGTTATCTGAGTGCAACAAAAAGTCTTGCTTGCGGTGTCGAGAGCGCAACAATTTTGTCATGAATAATAGTTAAACGTTACTAGCAACTATTGAAGCCTTGTTTGACTTGTAGCTATTTGCAACTTTATGGTTTAATGAATTGTTGAAAGAACTCATATGAATTTGCCATAGCATTCAGATCAAAAACCGCTTTTGTTATACTTCATGAAAGTTAGAGCCAATATCTACATTCTCTTATGCAAGGTTTGGGAAAATAATCAGTTTCATTATTCAAATTCTGTTCCCTCAGCCAATACTATAGCCATGTTTTATGCAAAAGTACTGACATAGTTTTGAAGCCCATGCATATGTTTCCCTGATGGACTGATAGTTTAAAGGCCATGGCCAAAAATAACCCAACCACACTTCAAAGAGGAATAATAGGGCTGTTGTCACATATCTATCTTATAGCAAGACTACTGGCATGCATGCAATAGCTGTAAGGCCACGTAAATATACTCACATATCCACTAACAGTCACTTGAGTCATGTTAGCTGGAGCAGGTTGTTGCACAATAACAAGTGAAAGGTTCAGCATTCTCATCATTTGATAATTGCTGCAATCATCTTGGTCTAAGTTCATCCACCAGTTTTCCGGGTACCATCCATGCAACACCCACACGTATTCCTTGTCAAACATGTTTCTTTTTGATGCCTGTTTATATTAGAATTATATGTAACAGGTACATCTCACAATAAAGACATATCAGTGACCACTAACCTCACAAATAACCATTTTTGCCACTTGGGAGTAGCAGTTTAACACAATAATCTTGAAACCTTTATTAGCAATAGTGAGCTTACAGAATAGGGAAGAGTTTCAATCATTTGCATATAAAATTGTGCATATACAGGTACTGTCAATAGAAAATTAATACATGTACGCAACATACAAGAACATCTTCAGCACTGGAGAAAACTGGGTTCAGTGTCATAATGGATTCACTTTCAGTCAGTTGCTGAAACTGTTCAGATATCTGGAGTGGACCAGTGACTAATCATCCCAGTTTGACCAAAAGAGGCTGCCTTTGTTAGTGAGCATTGAAGTGCATGTCCTCCTCATACAAATGACATTGATATGCACGTCCATTATCTATGTGAGCTCACTATTAGAATATGCATGCACTTTTTTCTCTCCGACTAGATGAGCATGAAAGTATGAGGCATCACTAAGTGCTTTGCAAAACAGAGTTAAACATCACTTTCACATATAAGTGCGCATTATGCACACTTAGTAAATTGATACATGCAGATACACACCTGCCAAAAACAACTTTCATTCTGTGTCACAAAAGCAACTCTCCTCCAGTTGAACCATCTCATCAAAGACAACACGGCAAAAGGGAAATTATATGAAGATGGAATTGTCTGGAACACCCTCTTGTAGTCGGTATTAGTGTCAATAGACCCATACGTATACGAGATCTGCAATGAGAACATACTGTATATCGATCATACGTATACGAGATCTACAATGAGAACATACTGTATATCGATCATACGTATACGAGATCTGCAATGAGAACATTGATTGTAGTATAAATTATTTTCGATGTTCCTGAGAAAACGTAAATCACTAATGTGCGTGGTATTACATTTGCTCAGTTGACACGATTATGGCAAAGATTCAATATAGTACTGAGGTCTATCCCTGCATAAATGAACATCGATTGAAAGAACGTTGGCTCCGTATACGTTACATGAAATCGTCAAACCAAATCAGAAGTTATATCCTTGCATGGTATACTACAATGACTAATGTCATATGCATCAATGTATACAGTATATTAGCTGACATAGTTATTCATAGTAAAGAAAACATTTTGATAAGGCCGTAAACATTATTATGGGGCGCTACTTTTTGGGAATATTTTTGTATTGTATACAATGAGAACATGCATGTATGCAACCTTTGGAACGCGTAACCTCCTCTACCCTCTACATGTACACATACTATCTTAATGGAGTGCAGCTGCCTCAAACGTATATTGAGACATGTAAAACCTTTCCGTATGACATTCATTAATGTTCAAATGACATGCACATGAATTAAAATTGTTAAAAAAAAACCATGCAGAGATTCTACGCGTACTATAAATATCAACGCTAATTTTATATACCTGGGCGACGTTCCACATTGAACTAATTTCAGCCACGACTTCAGTCGCCGTTGAGCATCCACAACAGAGCGAAGCAATGGTGGTCTGGTTTTTCAGCCTCGTCGAAGACACGAAGTCTCTCAACGAAGTACCTTGGTCGCACTTCGAAGTGGGAAGCGTGATATTTCACGGGTCAGCGAGACGGTTGCAAGTGGGTAAAATTTTAATGTCTTGCATATCACATCTCTACATAACCAGTTGCCTCTATGTATCTAAACTAAACAATGCAATCGTGGTGCATTGAGGAACGTTTACCTTGGTTTCCACGAAATTGGTGAAGTTAAGCGTGTAACCAGAAAGAAGAGTTGAATTGGTATTGATGTGTTCAAGAGCAAGCTGCACTGCTGGCTGGGCCCCAGAAAAGTCATTAGAAGATGCCGCAATGTGAGAGACGAAAATAGGACACTTCGCGATCTCTTGGGCATTAGAAGAAGCCCTTGACAGGCACTCGACAACAAATAAAAACACCAATAGAGACATTCACTAGACACGACACACATGCACATGCAGCAAAGTCTGAGCTATTATTGACATTGCTATTGATAGCGATTTACCTCTTAAGGATGGTTTAGTATTTCTGGTGCTTTGTTAGAACTATAAATGTGACAAATCGACATATTTGAGATATAAACAAGCCGGTCTATAATACCTGTCACACACTAGCACCCCACAAATTTTCTTTTCGTCGTGCACGCACATTTGCGCATGTTTTGCAGCATGTATGATATAACGACGAGAGTGTGATCGATAATCAAATGAAACCGGCAGACAATGGTACAACACAGTGCATATTTAGCTATGTTATTTAACTTGAAGTACGCCACGGCTGGAAACTAAGTTTGCATTTAGATTATTACGGCATCTATCTAGTGAAAGAAACACCTCATTACAGACCTAGTATGTTTCAAAACTCACAACATCTCAGAACAGCAGTAAAATATATGCACCTGTTCTCCAATATAAGTATTTGCTTAATTAGAGCAAATGCTAGAGCCATTCTCCGAAGAGTGTAGAACCGTACCTGTCTGTGTTTGATGTGTATATTTGTTTTTAATTATAATGATACATCAAAGTAAAATACAACACAACACTTTATTCCCTTTTATTTATAATGTCTTCAAATTGCGTACCAACTGTAAGCGTAACTGAGCCGCGGTACAGTGTATTTTCGGAATGGCGGGTACAAGATCCGATACTGCGGCCCTCTTGTACAAAATTAGGAGGTAAGACTTGTGTTTTCGTAAGCCAAAGGCAGTGCCAGATTAAGGATGTTATTGGGCCTGGCGCAGGGTAAATGTAGTGGGCCCGATTTATTGTGCCGTCAAGTGGTAAGGGTTGAGTCACACAAGCTCACAAGGTACCCAGACCTTACATCAGAGTCCCATGTACCACACTATAAAAGAAGACAATCTTCTCCCAATGTCATGCCTGGTAACTATACTCATTCACCAGGACAACACTTTGGAATGATTCATTGTACCTGTCAAGTGGTAAGGGTTGAGTCACACAAGTACCCAGATCTTACATCAGAGCCCCTTGCGTGTACCACACTCGCGTATATGTATATGCCAGCGATGTACATTCACCTACACATAGCCACTGACATTCCTGTCCTCCAGCTAGTTATATATCGCTGCGCTTGGACTAGCCATTCAAACGTTATCGTCACGCGCACCGAACTAGCTATTTCGTTAACGTTTAATTAGAAGGAAGGTCATATTTGCTTACCCTCGTAAAGATGATCCCACATCTAGTACGAGCAAACATATGGTAAATACGTACGTAAATACATGCCGCATTTACTCGCTCTGCAAACGTGGCGTAAACATGTATGTAATTATGTTTGTACCTTTACGTATGCGGTAAATGTATTGTAAAAAAAAATAAAATTGTAACGTATAAATGTTTACGTCTGTGTAAATACGAGCGTAAAAATGATGTTTCACGTTTGCAATAAATTTACGCATAGCGTTCAGACGACATTTTTTTGTCCAGTGCCCCTGGGGGCGAGTGATTCAATCCTTATTATAAGCGAAGTCTATATAAGCTGCATCAACCTGCATCTTAGCATCTGCTAGCAATGATGTTTCATTTAGTGTTACCAAAAGTTAGGTACTTTCGACTCAAAAGCCATACTGATCTTTAGATATTAGACCCTTAACTCTTAACTGAAGAGGTACGGAACCAGCATCATCCTACATCCAGATACACACATGTATATATAAAATGGGACAGTTTCCGCGAAAATTGCCCCACGGTTAAAATGTTATAAAAATGCATCGCGTTTGAATCGCTATAACTTCCCAACGGATTACGCTATCGACTTCCTATTTTCAGCACTTCATAGTGAAATAGTGTAGTATGAAGTGTTGAACATAGGAAGTCGATAGCGTTATCCGTTGGGAAGTTATAGCGATTCAAACGCGATGCATTTTTATACCATTTTAACCGTGGGGCAATTTTCGCGGAAACTGTCCCATATTATATATATATATTTGCCACCCTTTTACCATAATTATCTAGTTTGATGTGTTATTCTTTCCTATGCTCTCCCATGCTCAATTGGTACATTTGTATACCCTATATAGTGTACAGTTTTTAAATGGTCTTGTTTTTCATGACATCATTCAGTTCTGTTGAGCTTATCTTCACAAAAATAATACGCTTTTGATAGCATACATGGGCATGAATTCAAATATGAAGTATCCAAAATTATGAAAATGCAATTTTGACCACCCACTCACAATGATTTCGGGTTGTTATTTCTTTACACACTTTTCAGCTCATGCGCTCATGCTGGCTCATACTTGGCTGCACACATGGACCTGTACATAATTGTAATGGCATATTTTCACACACTCAAGTACACGGTACACTTGCACATACCAAATGGTTATACACTGTACATGCATGTGGTATGCAATAAGCCTGTCTGGTAATGATGGTACACACATTGACAAACATTGTGACATGCACATGCATTCTATTCCATTTTTTAAACTGCTGTTGTGCATGTTTGTACAGGCCATGCCACTGATTTGATGTACCAACTCTCTGTGTATTGTTGCACATATCCTCTGTACAAGTATTCCTTTTGACACCTTCTCTGAGTTTCCATATAACTGGTCCTTCATACTTGACGTAGAGTCTTCACTTGAGACCATGCATAAGTACATGTAGCTACCTGCACTGTCCCATATGATTGGTCCTCTGTGCATCATCAGATTCTGAATCGTGTCCCCATTGGATTGGTTCTTTGCACATGACCTGTAGGATTGGTTCATAGATTGATCCGTTGCAACACATCATGACCCAAATAGGATTGGTCCTCTAAAGGTGCACATACAATGTATACTTGCCCAACACACTGTATCCATATGGCAATAAAGGCTTGAAGTTCACTTTATATTTCTGTGGCTGGCGGAGAAGCACGTGGTAAAGCTTTCCTAGGCATAACCCTTGCTCAACTCATCATTCTTTATGCCTTTTCAACTAAGCTGTTACCACTTGCAGTGACTTCAGTTTCTTTTTGCCCACACAATGGTCAGCTCACACAGAATATGCCATGATGCTGGGTTCACACACCCTCAAACAGTACGCATGTCAGTGTCCGTCATTATCAGACAGTGTTGTCATGTTTTCCACATGCGTAGAGGCGCATACGTGTTGTGTGTGTGTATGTGTACATATGTGTGTATGTGTGTGTATGCAAGTGTTGTGTTCAAGAATGGTAAAGGTTCATTTACACAATGTGTACTTGTACTCATGCATAATGAATGATGAGTTCCTACATGCATGCTATTCCATTTAAATGTTGTTGTGCATGTTTGTGCAGGTGCCACTGATTTTATTTACGGCGCTTTCTGTACTCTGTCTTTTTCCTCTATATTGTTGCACGTATCCTCTGTAGAAGTATTCTTTTTGACAACTACTCTGTGCATGTTACGTTCCCATACAACTGGTCCTTCATACATGACACAGAGCCCTCACTTGAGACTCTACATAGGTGCGTGTAGCTACATGCAGTGCCCCCAATAGGACGGTCCTCTATACATGCGTCATGAATTGGTCCTTTGTACAGTCCTCATATAGATCGGTCCTTTATACATGCATCTTGTCAGAATTGGTGCTCTACAGGTACACATACAGTGTACACTTGCCAACACACTGTATACACATGGCAAAGAATAGACCGATATTTACCACAACATGCGTAAGGCGCGTGCGCACTCACGTAATCTTTATTTCGCCAGTGAACAAGCGTGTAATAAAGCTTTCCTATTTGGCATAACTCTTGCTCAACTTCTCATCATGCATTCTTTATGTCTTACCAACTACACTATGTGGCTTATGTACCACTTGCCGCCTGTCAGTCTCTATTTGCCCACACAGCTGACACAGACTACATATACATGGCCTCATGCTGGTTCACACACCCTTATGCATAAGTAGTATGTATTCAGTAAATGAACCTTTGCCATTCTTGAGCGTGCAATACTTGCATATATATATACACACACACAATACATTTGCACTAGGTCTGTTACACATGTGGCAAAACATTACAGCACTCGCTAATAATGATGATACATTTGAGTCCTATTGAATTTAACAGCTTAAGAGACCACTGATTTTATTCTCAATTTATTTACCAATTGAAGATTTGGTGTTTCTCTGTGTTCCTCTAGCACTGTAAAATGATTCCCTTTGACATCTCAGTTTTCATCTGACTGGTTATCTGTATGTAACGTAGAGCCCTCCCTTGCAAAATGACAACACTCTACATATACAAGTACTGGTACATGTAGCAGTACAGTAAAGTTCATCGCCATAGGCCAGGCAGTGCAGGAACATCGCCCTTAAAAAGAAACCCGCGTGGTATACATCCTTTTTCATCCAGAAGAGGCAGCACAGCGTTGCACTAGTTGTAAGCAGGGGATTAGATGAGCGTACGAGGACTCCTGCAAGGGTAGGATATGTACTTCGTACTTAATGTGAGAGGGACAGGAACAGCAATCTGTATACTCACATGACATGTACAGTCCTTTACTTCTCTGATCTCAATTAGTGTGATATAAGACATTGTGCCGATGGCATGGAGAAGTAGGCTTGTTCGGACGTTACCTGCAGTGTATAGCGATGAGAATACTGAACCTACATAGCCAAAAGTAATTTTCTGTACCGGGTATGTAACATATGCCTATGATTATATGATGCATATTTGTATCATGACTGGTACAACCAGGAACGTATCCGTACAGCACGACATATGTTTTTTTTTTTAACATTTATAACACTAAGCGTATCTACTCTACTCTAAGCTTGTATAGGTGAAATGTACAGAGTTCTAGATGAGTGTACTAAGGGAAGAGAACTTCTAGAGAAGATTACATACAACAATACAGAGGAAAAACACAGAGAGTGGAACAGGAATTGAGACTAACATCAATGGCCTCTTGAGACGTTCAAACGTCATGATAAAGGCAGAGAATGAGTCAGAGGACAGACTTGCACAATAAAGTACAGTCATTATTAAAGAGTGTTATGTTTTGCCACATTGTAAAAGTGCATAGTATTGTGTGTGTGCATGTGTGTATATTGTTCTCAATAGTTCTAATGACCAATCTGCACATGTGTGAACCAGCATGAGGTCTTGTTTATGTACTATGTGTGAGCTGAACATTGTGTGAGCAAATTGAGATAAAGTCTCTGCAGTGTGTAAGCGATATAGCTGAGTGGGAGTGATGAGAAGTTGACCAAGTATTATGCCAAATAGAAAAGCTTTACTTCTACACTAACTAGATAAAGATGATGTGAGGGTGTAGGAACTGAGTCTTACAAATGTTGCAGGGACTGTGGGCTGGCTAAGGATTGAAACCGGTTGTGTTGGAGCTCCGGTTAACCGGTTAACCGACGGTTAACTGATCGCGAGAATTAAATAACCGCCTCAACCGGTTCTATTTCAACTAAATAACCGTTTCAACCGGTTGTTAAAACATTAAGCAACCACAACCGACCGGTTGATATTTTATTGAGGAGTTGCAAGTGGCGTCACGTCCGTCTTACATCTACCAATAATGCTGGAGATAAGCATAGCCTCGTCCCCAGGCCCAATTTTTATAGTAAAGTTACGGGAGCGCTCTTCTACACTATTTTTCGCTCCCGTAACTTTAATATACAAATAGGGTCTGAAGACGAGGCTACTAAAGGCAGAGATCATAGGTCTATATGATTTCCGATAGAGACTGCTAATTCATGTACGAAATCTACCACCCATATACATCGTGCGAGCACTGTGTTCAACCTCTCATTAATGAATAGAAACAAATGTAATCAATATGCATCACATAATTGTTTTTTAGTTTGTCTTAACAGTTCCAATGACTACATTTTCATTTGTGTCGACAGTTTGACTTTTCCTGGAATGTGAGAAGAATATACAGTAATATGCATTCAGTTTTCTGAATGTGGGAAGGCATTTGGACCTAGTGGCTCTCTGAAGACACACAAGCTTGTCCATACACAAGTACACAAGAAGAATTTTTAGTGTGGGAAGGCAAAGTGGGCATCTGAAGACACACATGTTTGTCCATTTACACAAAACCATAAATTTCATTGCTCTGGTTGTGGAAAGGCATTTAGGCGAACTGGAGATCTAAACAAATACACGCCACACACAAGTGAAGGGATTTGAATGTATAAAGAATGTCACAAATCATTTGCACGGAAGTCATCTCTTTTGTGCTATATGAGATGTCATAGTGAGGTCAAGGTTTTCAAATGTTTTTTTGAGAAATTATAAGATATTCCCCCTCCAGTCTCATGGCAGAATTCACAGTGGAGGAGAAGCTAAGATGTCCAACAAAGGATGTGACAAGAAGTTTCTGTACAAGTCCACTTTAATGATCCACTTCAGACGTGTCTGTGCATTTCAACAGTGAGATTCACCCTTCTGCAACAAAGGACGGTTAGGTCCACCTAATTGACTCATCCATTTGTACTAGTGTATGCTACTCATTGGTGTTACGTTTTTCCAGTTGCATATTCATTTCTACAGCAGCATTAACTTTCACTTTCACTGCATGTCCAGTACATGTATGCCACGCATTTGTGTAACGTTTTTGCCACCTCCAATTTGTCACAATGTGTCACAATCATCATACTCCCTAGCTATTCACCAACTCCCCTCTCCATTCCAATCACACACAAACACATACAGCCTCTCAGCTCTCATGCACTTTAACTCTAATGGATTACATAACATTACGTTTGAACACTTGTTTTAGGAGAGTGCTAGTGATCAGTTCATGCATGTCATCACTCATGCATGCATTCATGTGCAGTGAATACGTTGCAGAAAAAAATTATGTTAATAGCATTGCAAGGGAATTTGATTTATACATGTGTAACCTATCAAGTGCACGTGTATGTGCAATCATGTTTGTTTACTCACCTGATTAGTTTTGAAGTGCCCAATACAATGGAATCATAACATCATCTAATCAACTATTCATAGTGCCCTCACTTTTAAAATCATTTCAGCACCATGCAGTCTTGAGCCCAATGCCAGAGGTCATATTATCTATCACTAAACATTGTCAACTGTATATAAGTTGGTACTTTGTGCAGTCTGTATGTTGTGAGGGACTTTTTATCGTGGGGTTTATGGTACTTCCCCCCACAACAATCTCCTGGCAGAGTCCCTTTATCATGCTCACTTGTCTGCGCAGCTAAACGAGATGCCAGCTCAGCACACACCTTCAATTTGGGATCATGATTTGGGATCATGAATTGTTTTTCATAATGATGGCTCGCGGATAGCTAAATGGTGTAGGAAAAAAACTGGTGCAAAAACGTTAAAGTTATTGTAAGAAGTTAAGTCACCTAATGTTGCCCACCTTACTGTCAGGTAACAAAATAAAGTTTCATTGAAGTGGAGGGGTTAGTTCACTACATTCATGACCAGATAGTGTAAGTGGACACTTTTTATGAACCATATACAGTGAATTAGGAAGCACGGGCACATTCTTGTCGGGTTCTATGTTAATTGTGGTATGTACTGTACGTACGCGTACATGTAATCTCAATAGATACCTGCACGTATGCGTCATCTAGTCGGTTTCGTTCAACGCGTGACAACAGCACGTGTGTTCGAGTAGCAACGTGTCTTTCATGTATGTCTTTCATCTCTTAAGAAGCTAAGCAATCAACTTTAAGTGCTTTACGAATGTTAACTTCAAGTTCAGTGTTAGAGAGAAATACATGTACCATGATGAAATTCTGTTGATATAACAATACTACTTCCATACATATGTAAATTGGCACAGTACCTGGACCCAAGTGGTAAAAACACAGACAGAACCTGGAGCTTCAGCAAATTCTAAAGTCACACTAGCACAGAA
Organism: Ephydatia muelleri; assembly: GCA_013339895.1. Classification (NCBI taxonomy): domain Eukaryota; kingdom Metazoa; phylum Porifera; class Demospongiae; order Spongillida; family Spongillidae; genus Ephydatia; species Ephydatia muelleri. Next base: position 12,380,385 of record JABACO010000006.1, read on the forward strand.
AAGGACCGTTCTGCATGCTGGCGTCGCTGGGCAAGAATACCTGTAGTCACTGGCTGGGTGTGGTCTGTACCCGGCCCTGTGCAAATCTCTATAGCTGCTGGTCAGTTGTGATGTCTGTACAGGTAGGTGTTATCCACTTTACAATTGTGTGATAGGTAAGCAACTGTTAGCGTGGTCTACTATGCAAGAGTGTGATTAATGAAATATGTTTTGTTTAACTACAGTATAGGTGCCAAAATCAACTAAGAAGCGGGCTTTAAAAAAAAAAAAAAACTGAAGCCATGAACATGACGAACTTCAAGTATTCTTTGATAACACTGAGTAAAACTAATACTCAAAATGCATAATCAGTTATGCAACTTGAGCCAGTGCCCTGTGGTTGAGGTCTACTCTGCAAGAGTGTGTGGGGTTAAGCAACTTGAGCAGAGAATATGGGTCCAAAAATTGAATAGGTGTGGAATATGATTAGCTACCTGTGGTAAATGTTTGGTCACGAGGCAGGACAAGACGAGAATTTTAGCAAGGTTGCTGGCAAATTGGAAAGCTTTATACGACTAGACGATTATGCCAAATCACCTTACGCGCGCCGTGTTGAATACGGCCATGGGAGGCGCAAGATTACTGCAACCAATTGAATTTTCTGTGATCCGCGCGAATTTGAAACGAATCGTCTTGCGAAGTGAGAAGTCCTCTTCTTTTTTCTCCTAATATACCCACATAAATTCACTGCCTGGGTGAGGCATAAATAGTTGCAAACGGCTAGCCGAGAGGCTAGCTAAGTTTAAGGCGGAGAATGCATGGCGGAACAAAGAAGTTATCAAAATTTATTGTGGATTGGGAGAATTGTATGCAATAATTGTGCCAATCAAGCTGGAATGTCAATTAACTTTGCACAGCTGTATTTCCGTAACGGATAAAGTACATATTAACAAACAAAACACATCAATAGCGACAGGACCCCTCTACCTATACACCGAATTCGATGCGATTTAAATGCACCTACCTGAAGTTGTGGAGGTTTTGAACCCCCTGGGGTATCGGACCTCGTAACGTCGGCACTGTGCTTGTGCAAGTCACCAAATTATACTTTCACACAGCGAAATGGTATAGCATGACATGTTGAAAATAGGAAGCCGATGGTGTTAATCATTCGGAAGCTATGGCGATTCAAACGCGATACACTTTTATAACATTTTGTAATAGTATATCTGTGATGCAATCACATGTGTTCTTACATTGGGGACCGAAACTATAAGCATCTATAGCATGGTTATCAAAGGAGCAATTGATCGTAGCGCAACTTGCAAAGCAAAGAATAGTTCTAAATTAACAATTAGATAGGTACAGCGCGCTGGTAGTCCCAAGTTGCAAGATGTTAAAATGTAAATCACTGTGCAAAGTTATGCGGTACTGTATTCTGTAGCGTATATTTGAATATACACCTTAAATATACGCACCAGCTTCGGGTGCATACTCGTATATTGAAATCTAACCGATCGCGCGACATGCTTGGTAGCTTAGCAAACAATTGAATTCACTTTGTGGTTTAGATGCCCTGTCACCGTATACTAAACGCTTCATGTTCCGTATACTATCCTCCAACCGCTCCTAACCCTCCTTCGCGCGCTTAGCTGATGATATTTAAGTCGTAATGATTTTGGACATGTACAAATCAACACACAAAACAACAAACTAACAGTCCGAGGCGAGTATTTTCTCCAATCTGCATATTCGGTCCAAGGCACCTGTACAGAATAACAACTGTTTGATTACATATGGTCGGAAATGTTTGACTCACCATTGTCATCATCATTATCATTATCAGCATTAATGACATCACCATCATTATCTTCGTCGTCATCGAGACTAGTCTACAAAAGCAGCAAAGAGACGTTATCGGATGGGGGAGAAATAGGCAATGCTAGCTAACCTTTCTAGTCTCGTGCTTCGATTAATTAATGCCCAAGTTGTGCAAACCGCACTGAATGGTCTGCAACTGAAGTTAAATGAAATTACCTGCTTCACAAAGTGTCCGGTATTCGTCCAACACTATAGTCACTTATCTTGTGCAAACGATATTTTGCACGAAAGAATTTAAATAGACAAACGGACTAGTAAATACGCACTGTGAGAACACAAGTAATTAGTACCATTTTCCACCGCGCTCCATTGTGCCAGTTTTTCTGCCATTTTGGCTACTCAATTGACTTGGGTCAACATGCCAAGCTAGTCCAGAGCCAAATCGTACCTACCTTCACGATATACAGGTGAGTGCAATTTTAGTTTTTAAAAGCAACTGCAACACGATGCCATTTGTCTCGTTAACGTGTACACTCCGGAAAGACAAAGGCTTACCATTCGATAATGAACACTCACAAAGCTGAAGTCCATCGGCCTTACAAATGCAACACGCGACCGTGGTCGCCTAAAAATTACGTATCCCGTACACGGTCAGAGCTAGCTGCACCAAATATTCGTACGATTGGAGCATTTTTATGTACTACATTGATAACGTCATTTTACAGGCAGCTAACCTATTTACTGGTCTAATGAATGATACAAAATTGATCCCACGATTATACGCTTGACTTGAGATGGTTACTGCCTTGCATGATTGTACTGTTGAGTATAAAATTGTTAATCATTAATATTAATCAGACTTCTGATATTGAGTTAGTGAGGGTGTGTGTGTGTGTGTGCGTGAGGAGTATGTGTGTGAGCAAGGAGTGAGTGAATGATGGAAGTGAGTGAACGTTTGACTGAGTGTGTGAGCAAGCAAGTGGGGAGTGCGTGATGGAGGTATGAGTGTGGGGTGTGTGAGTGAAGGTGTATGTGTGAATGAGTGAGGGGATTTGAGGGAATGTTATAGCGTATGAGTGAGTGCAGCAGTGTGTTAGTGAATGTGTGAGTGAGGAAGTGTGTGCAGGGAGTGATTGAGTGAGAATGAGTGTGTGAGTTTATGGGTGAGTGTGAGGGAGTGTGGTAGAGTGAGTGATAAGTGATCTGAGTGTGTGAGTGTGTAAGGGAGTGAGGTAGTGAGCGAGTGAATGAGTGAGTGAGTGTATGCTTGGCTGTACATTATCGACACTCTAACTTGCATTTGATACAATTAGTGTCTGCTGTGGGCTCCAATCTGTTTGTATACCCAACTTAACACAGTGATGAAATAGGGGCATGGTTCATGAATTGGTGGTATCATATGCATAGTAAAATCATTGTAGTAGTGAGATGAAACACTTTACAATTTTTATCTGATCCAATGCTTGGGACTCTATTTGGACGCATGCATCGCTATAGCCAAGGGAGATGTGTTTTGCTAACATGTAAATGGCTTTTGTTCAACTGACACCATGTTACGCGTTGTGTGTAATACCAGAGATAATCTATATATTATCTCTGGTAATACTGTGTGCGTTGTACACTGCATGTATGTAGAACTATATATTATACATACATGTATACCCGCACACGCGCACTTGCACCCACATGCACTCAAAGCGGCTACATTGTATATGGTGAAGTTTTATATAGATGCATGGTAGCAGGCTTCGAGCAACCAGTACATAGAAGTACTTACAAACGGGTATCCGATTCCTCGATCTTGGCTGACACCTCAATTCTGCTCAATGAAAGATGTTTATGACCATGTCAGCACCTGTGAAAAGCAGGATATGAAGAACGAATCCTGCTGAGCTGTACTCGCGCCTGTGCCATGCATGCGCGTGGCCAAATGCACAACGGGTTTGTACATACGTACTTAATAGATTTCAATGGCGCCTACTATGACGCAAATGCGGTTGTAACTTACAACATCATATACTGATCCAGTGTATACTTCAAATATAGTCCAAAGTATACAGTATCGTATAACAAAATATTTGCACAGTTAATACCATAGATTTCATGTGTTTTAGGCCCATGCAACACCAGATGTACTCACGGATGTTTGTGCTCGTAGAAATAAAGTTCAGTAAGAAACGTACTTGCGTCATGCAACCACCCCGACAACGTAATGTCCTATGGAATTTGCAGCTGTACAAGGTACCAACAAGTTCAGGTTTGCAGCAGTACATACACCAATGACCTTTGCTCTTTGCACAATAGTAATCACGTGCTCGGTGTTTCATTGCTACATTGAGCCGTGACTGGAAAGCGGACCGCTTGGAACTGATATGTCGCAGCAAGTGCAGTATATTCGCCAAACGGTGCAAAAAATGCCAAAAAACCTACTTGCCAGGTAAAGTTAAGTCCTCAAAGTACCTTTTTCTTGTTTTCTGAAATCGAGAACGATAATTCTGGGGAAGTTGTGTGTCACCAAACAGTGGCATTTTTATACGCGTAAATTCATATACCGTGTATGAATACATGCACGAGTGGAACGATTACTGCTTTCTCTTATTTTGTGGTGGTAGCGGTGGTAAGAGTTAAAAAGTGTTGCTTGACGATGCACAGTAGTTTTTGAACCTTATCGTGCATGGTGTTTTATTGGGAGAGCAGGGAATGTATAGATTTGGCACCCTGCTCTCCAAGAAGACCAAACCCGACATGCATTCTGTTGGCCCATTGTAATGTATGGTGTTCCAGGAGGTGCATCTTGATGGGAGTAGTGGCTTTTGGAAATGCTTTTCTGAACTTTATATAAAGCTCTGTATGGCTGTGGCTATTGAAAGCAAAAGGACAAATTAACCTTCAAATGGACCTTCATTTGTACCTTTAATACCTGCCTCATGCATGTAGGGACTTTGACCAGTCACTCATCAGGGGGACTGTTGGTAACCACACGCCTAAGAACATCATCTGCCATATTTGCTTCACTTCTTGTAAGTGAACTGATGCACAGCACTTGTGACCAACAAATGCACCAGTTCTCATATTCCTGCCACAGGAAGTGCACTGAACCATGTAATATTATTAAATCAGAAGCTGGCCTCAAGGAAGCCGGAGCCAAAGAAACTGCTGAGTGGCAGCATGGACACAAAACAGTACCTGCGACTTTTAGCCATGCAATGATACATTCGGCACACACAAGGACACTGCACGGCAGCTCAGAAAGAATCTCAAAGCACAAAGGGCATTCCAGTTCGCTCGGGCAAGACAAATTTCAGGGGCCCGGACAGCCAGGACCAGTTACAGTAGCTGGTGCAATGACCTGGATATGTTTTATCAGTGCGCTTGGCCAGACACCAGTTTGACGAATCAACTTCACCATTCGCATGCACCCCTTTGCTGGTTTTTTGAAAGTGCTCACAATTGCAAATTTCAATATGTGTATATAATTATTTATTTGAACCTTATTTCTTACTATGCATCCTTCAGCTTTGTGAGCATACCACTGAAAAGAGATAATGTGCTTCTTGGGGACACCTATACCGCGGGCATGGACAATAGTCAGCTTGCAGGGTTTGTTAACCCATTCAGGGTGCGTGGCAGTACTCATCCTTTACATCTATTGCAAGTGCTTGCTGCAGATTTTCAGCAAGTTCCTTGCACTTGTAAACTCTGTATGTACTTTTTCCACGATGATCCGCCTTCCGCAAATCCTGCAGGGGATAGCAAGCTGCTGGATGTGGTAATCCATTTGGCTGCTAGTGTCGGGAAACTAATCAGAACGGAGCCAATTATTCACAAATATGCAACAACTACAGTACGCGTAAAATGATCGTTCTCACCTTGCAAATCAGATAGACTTGTGGACTTAACTTCTCTTTAATATTTAGTATGTCTAACCTTTTGGTTTTGCGCGTCTTGCCGCTGCACTGTTAAAAAAAGGGTGTTACCGCAACACACTTAGGGGGGTGTTCGTACGCCTGATTAGGAATAACACCCCATGGAGTGTAGTGGTAACCGCTCAGGGGTGTTATAGCCAACACTCCTGTAGTGTAGCCATTACAGGTGTTGACATAGTCTCGTACCCAGATCCTTATTCCCACAGCTGCGGATGGATTACATCACCGCTACGTGATTTTCACTACCTCGCGGTGATGTAATCCATCCGCAGCTGTGGGAATAAGGGTCTGGGTACGAGACTAGTGTTGACACGGGTATCAGAAGTTCGTGTATGCACCGTAATCTTACGATACAACATAAATTGATCTTAATAAACAATACAACAACAGTTGATGATTTTAATAAAAAGTTGACAATAAATACAAACATAGAACAAAACTATAAACATGTCTTTAGGGCCTATACGACGATCGAGTAGTCCTGGAGTGTTTCTCTGCATGCTTCGGACACTAAACAAATGAAGAAAACAAATGCATATATATAAAGGTCAGGTTCCAATATGAGACATGTCTAACCTTTTTAATTGAATCTTTGGTGCCACCATCAGTCCGACGACGGTCATGTTCGCTAAGCAGATCGGTGACAATAACAACGTCAATCGTACCGATTGTTAAGCTTACCTCGAAGGCTTGCTAGAGCCAGCGTGTCATATGACCTTTGTAAGGTAAGGTAGGGCGTTATTTAACGCGACAAGGTACTTACCTGCCTTAAGCAGTGGCTCATTATAGTAGGTAGCGCAGCACACAGTACCGAATTTTCCTTAGCTAGAGCGTATAAACAGGCATTGTTCTCGATGAACTCTCTTCAAAGAGCTCAATTCGTCTTACTCAAATGCATCGCTCAACGCTGGAAGGAAACAAATAGCTTACCAAAAAGTCGTGTAACACCGAACTTACCTGTTCCCAGAACGTGTTTCTAAAGTTCACGCATGCGCAACGAAACATATTTTTAGCATGATATATTTGTTACAATTGTGGATAATCGACATGTCCCACGATGACAAGAAAGGACACAAATAGCTAGGGTACACTGTAGGTATTCAGGATGTCTAAGATATAGAGTTGTACAAATGTGAGGAAAGCTATACAGGACTTTTGAGTAGTTCCAATTGCAAAAAGTGCACTTCTCTCAGAGTGTATTTGCTGTCCAACAGTATTTCTGTGTATGTGTGAATGTGTGCATACATGTATGCATACATATACACACATGAATTATATGCACATGTGCATGTGTGTTAATTTGTGTGCATTGTGTGTGTGAATGCGTGTGTATGTGTGTATTTGCATGTGTGTGCATGTGGCCATGTGTGTATGCAGGCTTGTAGCCAGGGGGGTTGGTCAATCCCCCTCGTTTGATGCCTGATTGCGAGGGGGACCCCCCCCCCCCCCCCTGACCCCCGCTTTCATATTTGGCTAAATGTGAGGCCCCCCCTTCCCCAACAGTCCTGCAGTCCTATTAATCGACACACCCCTCCCCCTGCCAGACTTCCTGCCTATGAGCCTGTGTATGTATGTGCATGTGTATGTGTGTGCATGTGTGCATTGTGTGTGCTTATGTGTACATGTGTGTGTATGTGTTCATATGTGTATGTGTGTGTTAGCATGAGTCTGTCATACACGTGTGTGCATGTGTGTGTGCATTGTGTGTGTATGTGTGTATGTCTGCACGTGTGTGCATGTGTGTATTGTGTGCATGTGTGTGTGCATTTGTGTGCGTTGTGTGCGTTGTGTGTGCATGTGTGTATATCTGCATGTGTGAGCATGTGTGTGTGCATGCATGTGTGATAGTGTGTGTGTGCATGCATGTGTGTGTGCATGTGTGCATTGTGTGTGTTCATATGTGTGTGTTAGCATGTGTATGCATGTGTGTTGTGTATGTGTGTGCATGTATGTGCACATGTGTGCATGTGTGTGCACGTGTGTGCATGTGTGTATGTGTGAATGTGTCTGTGCATGTGTGTATGTGTGTGCACATGTGTGTGCATGTGTGTACACATGTGTGTGTGGTTATGTGTGTATTTGTGTGAGTACATATGTATGTGTGTACATGCACATGTATACATGAATGCAAGTGTGTGGTTATGTGTATGTGTGTGCAGCTCATGTAAAAAATTTGTATGTATAAGTGCATCTGCTATGCAAACATGTGCATGCATGTGAACATTGTCAAATATTTAATAGTTATTGTATTTATCTAGTATCAGTCATTACACCAAACCAGACATACATTTCGCAAAAATTATATTTAATCCCACAACACTGTACCTACAAAAAGTGTTCAATCACTGCAGTACTTTACCTACCCTTACAAGTATTGAGCAGCATTCATTCATCCAGCATATTTCTTCATGATCTGCATGTGGTATATAGGCATATGCAGCTGCATGAATTCACGAACACTTTTAGCATACACCCAATGTTCAAGCTGCAACAGGTCTGTTAAATATATTTTGAAAAAAGACTACCTACCTAGAAATACTGTGATTTTAAATGCATACCCATTATAGATACTTGTGAGTAATAATGTATATGGTTCCCATGCCATTTTACTAGGGTGTGGTCTAAATAGAATCCAGATGGATTTTAATACACAGTCACTGTTACCACACAAGCACTGCCATTGTACTTAACCTTAGCACAAAGTGGCATGCAGGATAATAAACAAGCTTGCATCAAATTTGAAATTTAGCAGCATACTGGGGTACTCTACAACACGCTAGCGAACCATACACACAGCAGTGCACATAGGCACGCAAGCGTTCATAAGCACATCGAGATTACATGCATGCATACGGTAATTACATGTTGAAAAAGCAGCTGTAGGCCTACTAGTATACTAGAAATCCACACGCGCACGCGCTGCTGGGGTCACCAACGCACGGGCCATGGCCAGCCTATGGTAGACGTTTTGTACTGCATGGTACGTTGTGCGTGCATACCATTAAGATATAACTTTTCACTTGAAGTCCAGTATCACCTCCAACTACGAAGTCACAGCTGCCATCATAGTCATATCATCTAACAAACCACGCCCTCAATCCGTCAGAAAGTAATTACTAAACAAGAACTTTCGCAATTGGGGTAAATCAGTGTTATGACAACACACCTTTAAAACGACCTAACACCCCACCCTTGCTGGGGGTTGCTCCTAACAGCCTGCCAACACCCCCAAGATGTCAGCTCAACACCCTTGTGTGTTGCCATAACACTCCCTGGGCTGTAACACCCCTCAAACCTAACACCCCTCGGGAATTTTTTTTTAACAGTGTGTATGCCAAACTTTGATAGAATGATTCCAATAGACGCGCACATAGCCTTCAAAACAAGCATGCGCATTGTCCTCGAGCGTTAGAAAATTGTATGCTCTGGTAGGAAAGTGATAGAGCATGTGGGTGCTACATTTAGATATGACATGCAAGAGAGTTGTATTAAGCAAGAAACTCTTCTCGAAACGTATATCACAAAACACGGATGCGATAATGAGCTCATTAAACATTGCTGATACCGTACCCCACACTAAAGCCACTCTGTTTATCTAAACCGTAAACATTTTTGTGGTGACAACACATGTGTTTACCGTAACAAAAGTCTTCTTCCAGACCCTTTGAAACATTACACCAATTAGAAGTTATTCACGTTACGGTATCAGTTTATATTGTTGAAACCCTCCTTCCTGCTACCTAACATTCCTCTGTTGCCTCATTTAGTTGATTTTTGGACAACTCTACTGTAGCTAAACAAAAATATTTCGGTGTTAATCGGTTATTCGATTAAATTATTTGGCCAAACGTGTTATTGAGATGCAGTCGCAATACAGATGGCGGGGTAAGCTAGTGCGGAGTAAATCAACCATCCAAAAACGGGCCACCGCAATGGATAAATGTAGCCATACACAAATGCATACACTTGTCTTGATGGGAGCACCGGGGGTTTTGGGGTGCGCTGAAGGTGCCTGCGGGGTCAAATCGCACCCGCCTCACCTTTCACCTCTTTTGCAATCTTTGTGAGGCCGCCTTCGGCGCCATACTGAGCGCAACTCGCGCCTAAAGTCAATTTCGTTGAGCCAAAGTAGAGATAATTATCTCTGGCCAATGAATACAATGAATACGTTTAGTGTTGATTATTTACTATTACACTACGGTTATTACTTTACGTAGCCGTGGTGTCAACATCTGGAGTACATTCCTCTGGGAGCAGAGGCGGCCCCTGCACTTATAGAAGGGGGGGGGGGGGGGGGGGGGATCATTTTTCTGTCGTTTGAGGAACGAATTAGACAGAAAATATGCTCCCAGCAGAATATGGAGGCGTAGCCTACATGCATGTGTTGTGCACGCAGCGTACATGTAAGCATGTAGATCGATAAAGATGGTAAGGGGTGTATGTTAATGTGCAGCTGTAGATATCAGGTGATGAGGAGCACATGTTCTGTGCAATGAGTCTTCAGCTGGTGTGCGTGCGCATCTGGGCTTGGATATAAGGTTGAGGAATGCGTGTTAGAATCACTCTACTATAAGGCGTATTGTGCACAGCCACTGGCAGAGCTAACCCCACTTTTTTCCCCCATGAGAAATCAGGTGTACGACGGTGTGCAACTGAAGAAATTAACGGCAAACTCTTCCACGAAGGCATATAAATGAATTATTGAGCAGTTCTGAACTCGGTTTTTCCCTTTTATAAAGGGTTTTTTCCAGGAGGAGGTGTGGGCCCACTTCCTCTTAATATAGGCAAAATTAATAGACCCCTGCTCACGTGCTGGCAGTATGTGTTGTACAGTGTACTTCGTGTACCGAATGTGAACTAGTGCAGGTGGTGTGCACAACGGACGCTGCACCAATATATATTGAAAGAATGAGAATATGCATGGCGGAGCATATGGCGTTGGGAGGGGGCCAAGTATGCAGGGGCGCCCAAAGGGGTGGAGTATTTTGGATGTTAACTTATAATAATCATTTTGGTACATAATGCAAGTGTAAAAATACACTTACATTTACTCTAAAATAAGATTTGACAGCTCTACTTTTCTCGGGTGCATTTTCAAAAATAGTTTAACTGCTGTGTCGTAATTAACTGCGTGACCATAATGTATACTCATGAGTGCCAGCGAGTGCAGCCATAGATGATCGAAGCCAGTTGTGCAGACGGCGCAGTGTGGAGAAACTCCTTTCACAGGTGCAGCTAGGGAGTGTGCAACCAACCTTAAGGAGGCAAAATATATTTGGAAAGCGCTCTTCATCGTACTGTTGAAGCGCTGACCATGCACTGAAGGGAATCGGGACGCTCTTCATGCAGGAGAGCATTGTGCCCATATTCGCTTCCAAAGCTTTATTTCTTGATCCAAAAGGTATTTGTCCACCAGGTCCCTTCTCATACAGCGATACAAATCGTTCAAATCGTGCATGTTCGCCATCAACCGCTATTGTGGGTACCAGGTATAAAACTTTGGATGCAGTTCTGGACAGAGATGAAAATCGTGAATCCAGTTCGGAAATAATGCAATCTAGCAAAGGAATAGCAAGAATCTTGTGATAATATTCTGCTGGACTGTCTGCTGGGTGATTCTCCCTATAATAATCATAAACAGCAAAATGTTTATACGCATGCATGCAATTACCATAAAGATTTTATGCTTGGTATATACGGATTGTGCACTTAATTGAGATTAATTGACGTTGCAACTTGGCTGTCTGTTCTCTGCTCACTTCGTTTTCGCTTTTGGCTCGACATTATACTTGAGGCTCGATAAAACCAGATGATCCAATACAATGTACTAGCAGCTGGCACTAGCAGCTGGCACTATATTGTTACGTATATACGCTTACATATAGCACGCGCACGCTGGCGAAACAACGAGTGCGCGTGCGCTATCTATACATGTAGTTAACACGTACATGATATCGTATTTTGCGTACGCATGTATTGCATCATCCCGTTTCGAAGGGGGGGAGGGGGGGGCGCCACTGCCCGGGGAGGGGGGGGGGGGCCAAGGCCCCCTGGGCCCCCCCCCCTGGGGCCGCCTATGTGGAGTACATTCCTCTGGGAGGTACAAGTATGCTTATTTTGATCGTGCATGAAGTGGCCCTGAAGCCTTCGAGGTTTGAATGATGAGGACGACAGTATGAAGAACCTCTCAGAATCGGTATATCGTATTTAAACAGTCGGCTGGCCCTATCTCATTCCATTAAAAATCCCCTTCCCTCTCCACAAACACATTACACGTGTATGTGATACACGCACACACATGATGGATTTATAAATGCAAGGACCATTTCCTGAAGACGTTTACTATCCCTCTTTATTCTTACATCGGAGCCGAAACTATAGCTTATATAGCTTGGTTATCGAAATGAGCAATTGATCATAGCGCAACTTGCGAAGTTCTAAACTAAAATTGGATATAGGTAACAGCGCGCTGGTAGTCATAAGTCGTAAGTTGATGAAATGTAAATAATACAGATTTCATGTGTTTCATTTCATCAGGCCCCCAGATGTACTCCGGATGATCGCGTCATAGCTGATTATTGATGACGTCATGCTGACCCGCATCCGCATCAAGAATTGATTTTCTGAGGAATTGGAGGGCGGAAGGGTTTGGAATTCAGTGTTGTGCATGTGATCACATGTTTTGACACATTGGCAATGATAAACATGATGTACATTGTACTGCTGGCAAAGTGATATCAATGATTAGATGTCCCTCATGTCCGCTGTAGGCACACCGCTTACACAGCAACCTATACAGGGATTATTATACGTGAAACGCATGCATGCAGGTATATTATGCATCGAGGCCGCTGCTCAACAGAGTTTATACCACGGGCAGTATGTGCCAAACCACAAGACAAATCCTTCCTTCATACCAGGCCGTCTAATGGTTAGAGTACTTTTAGTTATAGTGTCCGTTAAATTATGCATGTTATTGAGATGCAGTCGCAACACAGATGGCGGTGTACAATACATAGCATGCATTCAGAGTAAATCACCTCCAAAACCCCCATGGATAAATGAAAGTGTACGCCGTAATTTTGTATAACTAAAGTAGAGTTGTCCAAAATCAATTATAAATGAGGCAGCAGAGGAATGTTCAGCAGCAGGAAAGGGGAATTCAACAATATTAAATGAAGCCGTGAACATTAATAACTCTTAATTGGTATAATGCTTCAAAGGGTCTGGAAGAATTCTTTGGTAACGGTAAACACATCTTTGATGCAGAAATGCATTAATCGGTTAACTTATTTGGACATGCATGTTATTGAGATGCAGTCGCAACACAGATGGCGGTGTATAAGTGCAATCAAATTAAAACACCTCCAAAACCCCACCTCTACGCATGGATAAACGGAGGTATTCCTGTGAAGCCATACGAAAATGCAGACACCTGTCTAGCCACCCACAAGTAATTTCATACTGTAAGTTGCGCCCGCCCAGGAAATGATCAGCTAAATCATAGCGGGTGACATGAGGGTATTTAAGGACTCTGAGAGCCGATATATGTTAAGCAGGTCAAATGGCTGGTTTCAACGTGCCCGAGGTTTACTCTTCGGTCTGCAAAAGGGAACAGTTCCACTACGGTGATGATGAAGTGGATGGTCCGTCATCAAAAAATTTCACATTCAAATCTAAAAGTAAGTAAAAACGCCCGCCAACCCGCAGCCCAATGCCACCTACATTATATTATATGCGTGAGGGCATACAGTTTCTTGTACTACGTCGAATGTATAATTTACAGGGTATGGATTTACCGCGCGCATGACCGCCGCTCGACCTTCGATGCAAACAGTCAGTGTAATATCGGACTTGGGGTATAGTCTCTTTTGCAGACTTCTATATGTTCTATAACTAATAACCACTCCGGGGAAAAGAATTTTACATACGCGTATGTGCCCTCTCGCACAACTAATAACTGTACCTTCCATGCAGAAGCGGATGGCCATTTCTATTATGGAGTGCGAATCGTCACTGGGTCGCAATGCCGTGCGGGAACGAGGGATAGTGATGTGTATGTTAAGTTGGTGGGCAGCAAAGCTTGCACTGGAAACGTTAACATCATTTCGGGATTTTTGAGCTCTCCAATTGCTACTAGAAGCTACGTAGACCTGTTAGTCCAGTGCAAAAGTGACTTGGGCGACGTGCTAGTGGTCTCCTTAGGAAATCCAAAGCACTGGTTGTTCTCTGCTGGATCTGAGTGGTTTGTCGACTTTGTGGATGTCATTGACGAACAGTCAAAGACGACTGTTCAGTTTCCGTGCTATCACTGGATTGCTGATGGAGATGCAATTACCTTCACTTCGAAAACTAGTAAGTGTTACATGCACATATAAAACATATACAGTGTGTTAGTGTACGAATATATAGTGTATGTAAAACAAACAATTTACAACATCCCTCACCATAGCAATTCTGAAAGATGTAATGCCCAATAGCATCTTGGTGCATCAAAGGCAAAGCACCATTGACCAACGGAGGCTAAAGTACAAGTGGCAAGTCTTTCCTGCAATCGGGTTGCCATCTGCTATTGATGTCACATCAAAGCAGTTGCCAAGTGATGAGCAGTTTGGGGTAGTGAAGGGAACTGATTTTACCAAGAACACAATTAGTGCAGCAGTCACTCTACAATTCTCAGCAGCATTTACAACCATCGATTCTCTGAGTCAGTTTGAGCAATTGGCTAAAGCAATGGGGAAACCAGAATTTCCTACGTTTGACATTGCTCGCTGGACGCGTGATGAGGAGTTTGGTCGGCAAATGTTGAATGGAGTGAACCCAATGGTCATCGAGAGATGCGCAACACTGCCTCCTAATTTCCCCGTTACTAGCAGCATGGTCAAAAGCTCCATGGATAGAGGCCTCAGTTTTGAGGATGAAATGAAGGTTAGTTCACAAAACCATGCTTTATATAATGTAAAACTAAGTGCTTTATGCCTATAATTGCACCTCTGTTTTCAGATCGGTCACATATACATATGTAACCTTAAGATTATGGATGGGCTTGATTTGAAAGAAGGATATTATTCTTCAGCCCCTCTCTGCTTGCTTTACGTGAACAAAGCAAACCAGCTGGTCCCCATTGCCATTCAGCTCAAGCAGGAGCCAGGGAGCGACAACCCTATCTTCCTCCCAACAGACAGCTGGGCAGACTGGACCTTGGCTAAGATGTACTATCAGTGTGCACATGCCCAGGTAGATATAAACAGCCCCTGAGCAGTTTCCACATTGTATATCACTGTTTTTCTTACTTTCATTTCAGTTTCACCAGATAGCTACTCACTACCTGTCTTGTCATGCTGTCATGGAAACCTATGGAATGGGCATCATGCGTAACCTTCCAGATGCTCACCCAGTGTACAGGCTTCTGAGGCCTCACTTCCGCTACACCATGGCCATTAACTCTCGTGCCAGAGAGACTTTGATCAATGATGGTGGAATCATTGACCAAGTGTTTGCCATTGGGGGAGAAGGGCGGAGGGAGCTGATGAGAAGGGGCGGGGCAGCATACAACATTCATTGGACCAACATAAAGCGCAATGTGAAGAGCAGATGTGTGGACGACCCTAATCTGTTGCCAGGATACTACTACAGGGATGATGGACTCAAACTGTGGCAGGCTATGGAAGATTTTGTTGCTAAGATCATCAATGAATTCTACTCCTCTGATGAAGATGTCAAGGGTGATTCTGAGCTTCAGAATGTGGCCAGTGATCTGTACACAAATGGTTTTCCGGCCAATGGTGGGGAACAGGGCCATGGATTTCCAAAGTCCATTGACAGCAGAGAGCAGCTGGTGGAGCTGTGCACACTGATGATGTTCACTGGCTCCGCCCAGCACTCCTCCATCAACTTTGGGCAGTATGACATGTACAGCTACACTCCCAATGCAACAACATCAATGAGGTTACCTCCACCAACAACAAAGGGAGTTGCAAATAATGACACATTAATAAGATCGTTGCCTGACAAGCAGACTGCTGCCACAGTGATAACACTAGCTTACAGCTTGTCTCAGTACAGCCAAGATGAGGTACGCTCATACTTGATACTTGGGATATGTGTTGTATTTATCACCCACCCCACCCCCAAATATAGCTCTATCTCGGAAAGTTTCCTGCTGAACATTTCACTGAAGATAAGGCGCAAGTTGAGATAGGAAATTTTAGCAAAACTTTGACAAACCTTGATGCTGATATTGTTGAGCGGAACAAGCCCCTTGATGTTCCCTATGTGTACATGCGACCATCAAGAGTTACAAATAGCATCACCATATGAGGTGTTAATGACTCGTGCTAGAAATATAATGCTTTTTGGTGTAGTTTGGTTCAATCAAGCTATTTGTACATATGTATGATATTTTTAGGCCAAATGAAATAGTATTTGCATTAAAAAAAGTTCGTTGTTGTGGTGTGATTGGTCATGGTTATATTATTCTTAGTTTTACCACTTCATGACATGTAAAGGCCCTTTGAACCAATCAACCAATTTACCGTTGCACAGAGCGCACCCGCTATACGTCTAATGGGTCACAGTCGCACTATTCTTATCAATGATTGGCTTATGATCTCACACATCTTGGGGGCAAGATTGCTTTTCGCATTAACATACACTCGTTGCTAGGACGCGCATGCATACTGTTTGTTCTAAATCATACATATTATAGAGTACGAATATCCCTCAAATAGCTAGCTACTGTATAGTTTTCGAGCGGTACAAGCTAGGATCATGCATGCACAAAGCTGCTGCAACGTGTAAAAGACCGCTGCAGGAGTGTAGAGTTAAAAAAATGCACAGCCGTTGCTATCATTTGCTGTATTCTAAAGCAATAGTGAATATTTCAAAGCTGCTTGGTTGCGGCCATTTTGTTGCTATAGGTCATTTCAAAATGCCTGGGCGTCGGTCTGTTTGACATACATTTCAATGCAATGAGACATTTGTGCGCAAGTCACAACCGGGAAAACATTATTTATCTCTGCAAATTTTCATTCTACCAGAGAAAATATATATATTATCTCTGATTCTACCGTCATCCATTCATATATGCGCCGCACCCCACACCACCTGTAGTCTTTGCTAGTGTGGAGTCCGTGCCAAAATCACACATGCATGGATTTGGGTTGTCCCACATGCATATGATTTTGAAACTGAAGCCAAAGAGTTTCATGCATGCAGGTGCATGTGACAAAGATTCACATCTCGCGCGTCAGTGACAAAGTGCATGTAGAATGTGCTTCGGATCTGAAACTGGTAACCCGTTCTGAAACTTTGTCACGTGATCTCAAACGTCGTCGCTCGCTCAAGTCGAAACTGTCGTGCACTCTGTCGCATGCACCCTGAAACTTTCAGTCTTTTCAAAACCATGCCATGTGTGATGCTTATATAGTGGCCACCCAAATCATTGTGTGATTTTTGGCACGGATTATGATGAAGTTGTCAGAGAAGAGAAAGAGTGCAATGGTGATGAATCAAGTTCTGTGGTGAGTACTGAAGATCTGAAACAGAAAACATAAGAAGACAAGAATGAGCTACTGAAATACAATGGGCACCACATTCAATAGTTCGCAGTAGGAGATAATGGATAATGTCAGCATTCAAATATCGCGCATTGCTGACCTACCTACCTACCTTGCCATGCATCGTTGTACAAGGCTTGTACCATGTATCATCTTTGCTGTAAGGTAGGAGTGCTGAATACCTGCTATGGCGCTGGGGATATGAAACTTTTCACGGGTGTCTTGTCTGATATTGATGTTGATGATATAGTACCAATGAGTGCTGGTACTCATATTACTAGGGTGAGCACAATATGTTAGTTTTGTGCATGTGAGCAAGTATTTCTATTTCAATAGCATTGCATGACAGTATACATATTATCCCTCTACAGAACAATTGTGGAGTCTGTTTTTCTGAAGAGAGGAGAAAAATCATTGAAACTGGAGACTGGCTTACAGATCAGTACATGTCCCTTGCACAAAGTGTCAATATTTGCATATTGATGGATGGCAAAGTACATTATTGGTGCAGATTGACGGATTCCCTCTTACTAAAGCCGGAGCTATTCAAATGCATCTTGTTTCTGACTCACATTGGGTAAGTTAACTTCTTCTAGCCTAGGTGGTAAAGTTACTGTGTATATGATTGCCGTAATTACAATGGAGGAAACTGTTCACGAAGTCCGGACCATTTAAGTTGTCCCAAGGACACTTGGCTCCGGAGCAACCTGTCCCTCGAGGACAAGTTACTTCGGAGTAAGCTGTCCCCATCAGGAGTAAACTGTCCCTACCCCAACTCTCTTTCCACGGACAACTTACTCCAGAGTAATATGTCCTAGGAAAGTTTGCTTTTCGCTGGATTGATGCATGTGCCCTGAGTTCAATATTAATTGCCATAAATACAGTTTTTGAACACTAATTAATACACCAAGGACAGGAAAGAGCAAGAAGCATTGTTTAAATTGAATCACAATGATCTTGAGGTGCAGTATGATGAGATATCCACATCTAGTTTCATCACTTGCACGAAGTAATTATCCAACTCATCTACAGCTCTTTCTGGAACATCCAAGTGGTACTACTCCTTGCATCCTGAACATTCAATCATTTTGCCTTCTATTGGCATTCGGCAAGAGCAGAAAATTTCTATACTGTTAATGCAGTGAACACCAACTCTTCGTCTCTTCATCTTCTCCACTGGAAACATGGAGAGAACTTTTTCTTCAAGGCTTCTTAATAAATGCTTCCTCATTTCACTCTGCTTAAAAACACAGTGACCAGGTTCTACCCCATTAGCCAAGCTGCTGCAAAGCAATGGCAAATAAGCCACAGTCATTTTTCCTTTCCTGCTGTTGTACTTTCATCATCTTAATACTAATCTCTTTCTCTGGACATGCCAAAAGAGCTGCCACTTGTTTTCTTCCATGACCACCCAAAGAGTGTAACATGACACTTGATTGAGAAATTGCTATACTTAAAGATGGCGCGTGGCAAATGTGTTGTTTGTGAAAAGAAGAACGTTGACATCTCTTTGCCTTCTGGTCTGGTTTGCACGTACTGCAATGCTCATTTCCACTCTGAATGTTCTCCTACTTTTGCTAAAATTGACTCTGAAGTTTTGGTTGTTGTGAAAAAGGTGTGCGCTCCGTGTCCAAATTGTGAGAATGGTCTGAGATCTTTGCCGTCAAAACTCATTCTACTAGAAAAGAAAGTGGACGTCTTCATTACAAACGTCGAAGCAACACTTAAACAGTCTGCCACTACAGTCCCCATTCCTGTTAATGGCGAGCACATTGAAGCCGTAGATGCTGCGGTCAAGGAAGCGGTTGCGGTCTATGATAACAGGTGCCAGCTTATTGTATCAGGACTTAAAGAAACTGGAAATGCCACTGATGATATCTCTCATGCTAGGAGTCTTTTTGACTTTTTGGGTGTAAAAGACGTGGTTGTGGTGGATGCCTTGAGGCTAGGTAGGCATAATTTGGAAAAGGTCAAAACAGATGACAGATCACGCCTTCTTAAAGTTCGAGTTGCGAATCTGGCTCACAAATCACTTATCCTACAAAAAGCAAAGATGCTAAAAGGTTCTGTTTCTTACAAGGATGCTTTTGTTCGCCCCAGTTACACATATGCTGAGCGTCAAAGAATTCGTGAACTTTATGCTGATTTAAACAAAAGGAATGAGGCAGGCGTTCACAAGTATTATATTGATCGTCGTGGCCATGTACACAGCTGGTCAGTAAGAGCGAAGAGCAACAACTCTTCAGTCCCCGGATCAAATCCACAAACTTCTTCAGCCCCTGGAGCAAGCCTACCAACTTCCATCTAGGGATATCAGGCAAGTAATAGTATGCTGCTTCGTTGTAAGTTATTTAATGCGCGTTCCTTATGCAATAAATTATCGAATCTTCACTTGCTGCTTCACTCCTATGATTTTGACATAATTTTTATTACTGAATCATGGTTAAATGGTGATTTGTCTGACTCTCTTCTATTGTCTGGTTCTTCGTACTATATCCTTAGAAAAGATAGATATGATGGATATGGTGGAGTTCTGGTTTTTATTCAGAATTCACTAAAAGTTGTAAATAATGAGCTAACCACTGACTTCCTACAACTGGAGTGCATCATACTAAATGTAATGTTTTCCTACAGATCTATGTACCGCTTTGTGTGTGTGTATAACCCACCTGCTCTGGCAAATGATATATCCCATACCACACTTCTGTGCTCGCTATTCAATTACAACTGTTGTGTAAATTACCCTGTTTTCTTTGTTGGCGACTTTAACTATCCCAATATAGACTGGGGAATTCCAATGAGTTTTGGTTCTGTTTCACATGATTATTTCTTGACCTGCACTATGCAGAATGGTCTTACCCAGATTGTTAACTGTCCTACTAGAGGTCATAATTGTATTGATCTCATATTGGCCTCAGATCCTGGTTTAGTTTATGAAATGTTGGTGTGTGAACCATTCTCCAGTTCTTGTGATCATGCATCTATTGACTTTCAAATCATATGTCCAAATTCAGCACCATCATCAGGTTCTTGCTCTTATTTTTATGATTTCCGTCATGCAGATTATAGTGCCATTATTCAGCATGTTAGTGGTATTGACTGGCCACTGCTCTTCAATACGTGTTCAACTGTTGATGATGTTTGGAATAAAATTGAGGGTGTTTTAAGAGAATCTATTGCTCAGTTTGTCCCTCTAAGAAAAGTTTCTTTGAAAAAATATTTTATACTTCGTCATATTCGAGCATTACTTCAGAAAAAGAAAAAATGGTATCACGTTAACAAGAGTCTCTATCGTAAATTTGCAAAGGAGTATGATTTTGCAGTTCAAGCATATCTTGCTTCCAAAGAGTTGAGAGTTGTTAATAGTAGAAACCTATCATATTTCTATTCTTATGCCAACTCCAAATTAAAAAATATTGCTGTTATTCCCCCTTTAGCTAGAAGTGATAGAAGTATTGCTACTTCTGATTTAGATAAATGCAACCTGCTAAATCAATTCTTTGTTTCCGTATTTACAGTGGATGATGGTATCCTACCTTCCTTAGCTCACCGTAATCCAGTTGCTGCTTCTCTTGGTTCTGTCACTTTCACTTATGACAGAGTGTTTAGAGCTTTAATGAAATTGCCATTGAAATACTCAAAAACTCCAGACAATCTTCCAGCTATCTTTTTAAAGTCAATTGCTGGTGGGATAGCATTTCCTTTGTCTTATCTCTTCAATATGTCAATGAAGTGTGGTAGAGTTCCATCTGATTGGAAAATTGCCTATGTCTGTCCTATTTTTAAAAAAGGTGATCGCAAGCTTCCATCTAACTATCGACCTGTCTCTCTTACAAGTATATGTGGCAAGGTTATGGAAAGTATCATATCTGATTCAATGATTGCCTTTCTGAGGGCTAACCATCTCCTATCTGATGAACAATATGGCTTTTTGGCTAAGCGCTCTACTTGCACCCAATTATTAATAACCTTAAATGATTTTACTTTGCTGGCTGACAATAAAATGAGAGTTGATGCTGTATACATTGACTTCGCTAAGGCTTTTGATTCAGTTTCTCATTCTAAGCTTCTTTTAAAAGCCACATTGTATGGTTTTACTTCTCATTTATTGGATTGGTTATCCTCTTTTCTCTCTGATCGGTTTCAATGTGTATATACTCATGAATCTCAGTCCACTCTACTTTCTGTCATAAGTGGTGTGCCTCAAGGCTCTGTTCTAGGTCCTCTACTCTTTATATTATACATCAATGACCTTCCTGACTGTCTCACACCACCTGTAAAGGTGAAAATCTTTGCTGAGGATACAAAACTATACTCTGCTCGTTACAGTACAGAAGATCCTGAGTTCTCAAACTCTCTATCTGAATTTTGTAACTGGTCTTCCAACTGGCAGCTAAATATTGCTTTTCAAAAATGTAATGTCATCTCGTTTGGAAATCTAGCAGTCCCATCTATCAAGTATTCTTTATCAAGCGTAGTCTTAGAAGAAGTATCTTCTATTCGTGATCTTGGTGTCTTTCTTTCATCTGATTTAAAGTTTCACATTCACTGCTCGGCTATTGCTGCTAAAGCACATCATCGATGTGCTCTTCTTTTGATGGGTTTTCACTCAAATGATGTTTCAATACTTTTACAGCTGTTCACTACCTATGTTAGGCCACTTCTTGAGTCAAACACTCAGGTGTGGAATCCATGGCTTCATCAAGACATTCATTCCATTGAAAAGGTCCAACGCTTCTTTACTAGAGCTGTTTGCAGAAGAGCTAAGCTTTCATATATGGATTATGGCACTCGGCTAAGAAATTTAAATCTTCAATCTCTTGAATATCGCAGGGTATTCTTTGACCTAGTGATGTGTTACAAGATAGTGTTTCACCTTGTTGATGTCGATGTATCTGACTTCTTTGTTATCAACTCTCATGTTCATTTTACCAGAGGAAACCACTTTAAGCTCAAGTCCAGATCATTACCACATCATAATTTTCGTCTAAACTTTTTTTCAGAACGTGTCATACCAATTTGGAACTCTTTGCCCAACTCAGTGGTGTCTGCATCCTCCGTCTGTGCATTTAAAGCTCATCTGAGTCATGTTGACCTTACCCCCTTTTGTAAACTATTCCCTTATAAATAGTTTAGGCAGTTTATAAGTGCATTTTCTAATGCCATTACTTGCCTTTTTGGTGTAAATTTACCAAATAAATGGGACAGTTCACGAGAAAATTGCACCACTCATATATTATAAAAATGTTATAAAAATGCATCACGTTTGCATTGCTATAACTTCCCAACGATTAACGCTATCGACATCCTATTTTCACCACTTCATACTACACCATTTCTCTACAGTAAAATGCATTTTGGAGTCTTGGACTATATCCGTGCCGACGTTCCTACGTGCGATACCCCCTGGGGTTCAAAACTACCATATCTTCGTGTAGGAGTAATCAAATCGCTTCAAATTCGGTTTGTAGGTGGAGAGGTCCTATATCTATCTATTTGTTCTGTTCGTTAATTTTTATGCAATCCGTTACGGAGATACAGTTGAACAAACTACGTGCACATTTTCGCGCTCGTTTCGCGCCAATGATTTGGGCAAATTGCGCTCCGCTCAATGTATGGGGAGGCGGGGATTATTACATTGGCGCGAATCAAGCGGGAAAACGTGCACGTAGTTTATTCAACTGTATCTCCGTAACAGATGGCATAAAAATTAACGAACAGAACAAATCGATAGGTATAGGACCTCTCTACCTACATACCGAATTTGAAGCGATTTGACCGCTCCTACACGAAGATATGGTAGTTTTGAACCCCAGGGGGTATCGCACGTAGGAACGTCGGCACGGATATAGTCCAAGACTCCAAAATGCATTTTACTGTAGAGAAATGGTGTAGTATGAAGTGGTGAAAATAGGATGTCGATAGCGTTAATCGTTGGGAAGTTATAGCGATGCAAACGTGATGCATTTTTATAACATTTTTATAATATATGAGTGGTGCAATTTTCTCGTGAACTGTCCCAAATTATTATTATTATTATTATTATTAAAACTGTATAAATATTACATACATAAATTTTTATTTACATCCTTATTTCAATATATATATGCACCAGATAATAAAAGGTTTATGGCGGAGGAGGAGCTATCCTAGAAAGGATAGCTGAGGCATTGGCACACACAAGGTTGAGATTCAGCCGACCATAGATATCGTGGAGTATGGTGGACTTTGGCCGGCATGTGGAGGTGGCATGTCTGGAGGCTACAGCAGAGATGATGGCTGTGGCTTCCTTTCCCCAGCCCCATAGGTTTCCACTACCATAGGGACACATACCCAACCTAGTTCAGAACATTTAGGGTCATTGGCTTGGTGCTTCCTAGCCTCGGTGGCCTGGGCTGCAGCAGTGGCTGACACTCCCGCTTCCAACAAAGTGACAGGATTAAGCGGTGAGGTGATGCTCACATCTAATGCTGCAGTTCTGCCCAAGAACCAGTTGGGAAGTAAGATGTCAGCTGGACGGGTCTTGCTGTGGTCTCTGCTAAGATTATTGCCAACTTCTACCTTAACCCCTATGTGCGCCCGACGACAGGTCTCTACCAGGATGTCCCTAATCCTATTATGGCGAGAGACCACATCTCCACCATACTTGCAGGTAACTGCATGGTGGCCAAGGTGATCAATGTGTACTACCTGGGCACAGTGCACATTGGGAGCCCTCTGAGGTGTCAAGTCCAAGCCACTATTTGATGGCCACCTGGAAAACAGGTGGATCCAAGTGAAGCCCCAAGTTCTCAGAGGGCACTATAATAATAATAATAATAAATGAATACCTCATTAGATGCTTGAGCTCCTATGGTGCTAACAGTAAACCAGTGCCCATACCCATCATGGAGTATTTGGATAAAGTTCTCCCTTATGATACGAAAAGCGGCGTTTTTCATCTAAGATGGGATCTTGGAACCCAGAAATTGAGGACTGCTCTCTCAGAATTTTCTGGGATGCTTATATTAAATTATCTGTAAGTCACTCATCCTTGCACATGAGGATATCTCTTTCATCACATGTCAACTGGTACAAGCCCACAACTCTTCATCCATCCAGCAATTTGTATTTCTCTACTTCAATAATCTCATCTTCAGCAGGTTCAGTGGTTTCATTTTGTTTCTGCTTTGCAGATGTAATTCTCTGGTGGAGCATTTCAGCGGCATAGTTCTTATTTTTGATGGTGGTGGCATGCCTAGATTTGCATTGAAAATCTGATGACTTAGGACTGCCAATGAGGTTGCTGCTAGGCAATGACTTTGTGGTGGATGATGCTTGGTCACGTTGGATAGAGGGGATTTGATTAGTGTCAGTGCACAAACATCATCATCATTGGTGTTACATTGAAAGGATTCCATGGTTTTACTTGGCACTTTAACTGGAGAGGGTTTAATGGGAGAAACAGATGAAATATCTGAACAGTTATCATTGCTGTTGCAAGGAGGGGAACATGTGGTTGATGTTGATAGAGGCTTTGAAGACATAGGGCTATTCTCTCTACTACTACAGCCTGGTGAATTGGTGGTGCAAATAGATACAATGTCTGCAGTTTTTTTTTTTTTTTCTGGAAGCTGGCTCTGAGATTTTTTCTTCAGTACCACAAGCAATGTATGGTTTGATGTGAGCACCATTGTCTTTTTCTTCTTCAAGGTAGATTCCTCTTGCAAGAGATAAGAACCCTTTCCTAAATTTCTCATGATGTAATAAGGCCCAAGCCATCGGAAATCCAAATTGTCTTATTCCATTTTCTTGTGTGTAAAGTCCTTGACTTTAGACCCAATGGCATACACAGACGGATTGGCATGCTACTTGTTATAATCTGCTTTCTGTTTTTCTTGAGCAGCTTCAACATTTTGCTTAGCTTTCTCTAACACACCTGATCTAAAGTATAAATGACAGAGGACATATGCAGCGTGTGCAAAAATATGCAACACTTTTAAACCCTGTCGCATTCAGCATTAAAATGTATTAACTCATTAATTTGCACTGTCCTTATACCGTGATATAATTTGTAGAAACCCATCGTCAACATCTAATTCTACAGGTAGTACAGGCTTCCTCCCAAACATTAGCTCAAAGGGACTATAATTAGTTGACTCCTGTCTTGAAGTGTTATATTCAAAGGTACAAGCATCCAAGTGCGTCTCCCAGGTACTGTGTCTGTCACTGCAGAATTTCGCAAGCATTAACTGGATGGTTTGATTGAACCGCTCATCCAAACCGTTGGTCTAAAATAAAGGATGTAACGTTTAATACCTGAATAGCATAGTTCTATACAAATTCCTCCATATTGATGTACCTGTGGATGATAGGCTGTGCTCAAACGTCGATGGTCCACTTTAAGCCATGTCATTAGTTCTTCATTAATCTGGTTGTGGAATTCTGTGCCCTGGTCAGAGGTCAGAACTCTAGGTATACCCATTTGCATGAACACCTGCAATGTATCTTTTGCATCGATTCAAACGTAGTCAGGTTTGACTAAACACGCCTGGAGCTACATCCCATCAAAGTACAATCACCTTGGTTTCATATTGGCATAGATTTAATAGGGCCTGTCACGCGCAATTTTGTCCTATCCCAAAATTGTCCTAGGACCGTTTCAGGCTGCCTGAAATAGTCCGGCGGACAAAACCAGGCAATGCTTGAAACTGTCCTAGGACCAAAAGTGGCTGCCTAATTTGGTCCTATTCTGCGCAAATTGGTCCTACCCCCAAATTATCCCTGGACAAGCAATGTGTTTGCTGCGATTACCTGTCCAGGTTGCCCTATTGCTTCGTTGACATACACATGGAAGAAATAATACCATAATTATTGGTTCAGAAGTCGAATGATCGCTTGGAGAAGCGTGATAACAGATTGGCCACATCCTGAAACCTCTGCTGGAACCGCCTGTAACAGGCAGACTGGATCGATTAAGATCTTCTTGATCTCGGAGGAGTTCCGGTACCCCCTGAAATAAGGACTGAAAAGGTGTCCGTGGGTAGAAGATGCTGGCGAAGATGCATGACCCGCATGCGATAACTGTTTCATTGGTTGCATTTATTAGCATTAACGGCACAATTCCGCACGAAACTTCTATATGCACGCTTAAAGCTTATTCGTAGGTGGGTGAGTGGGGGGGTGGGGGGGGGGGGGGGGGGGGGGGGCACTGTGACGTAATTGAGAGGAGGGGGAGGAATTATTATGACGGTCTGTGATGGAGGGGGGGCCAAAAACAGTCTTAATTTGTGTGACGTAATTTATGAACGGCCCCCGATCTGCATATTCGGTCCAAGGCACCTGTACAGAATAACAACTGTTTGATTATATATGGTCGGAAATGTTTGACTCACCATTGTCATCATCATTATCATTATCAGCATTAATGACATCACCATCATTATCTTCGCCGTCATCGAGACTAGTCTACTAAAGCACACAGAGACGTTATCGGGTGCATGGGGGAGAAATGGGCAATGCTAACCTTTCTAGTCTCATGCTTCGATTTATGCCTGAGTTGTGCGACGTAGCGAACCGCACTGAATAGTCTGCAACCAGGGCTGCTCGCGATATGCGATATATTTTATATATCGCGATATGCGATATATCATATCGCGATACAAACGTACATGGGATATACGGAGATGGACGGAAGAATAGACGGAGAAAGACGAAAATATACGAAAAGTCATTCAGCAGATGCAACTAGTGTTGGGCCGCACACATACATTCGAATTCCGCTGCGGTGCTGCGTACATATGTACATAAATTATCCGCCCCCATCGAAATAAAAAACAGCCGCCCGTGTAAGTATTTGAACGTGTAACCGCGAACGCTTATAATAAGTACCTCTTTTTCACCATACTATATATGTCCATGTATTATTTCCTGAAATACAGTCACGGAAGAGTTCACGGTTATAATATCGCTAAACACGAGTCTTTTTTCGGGCTACATGCAGGGCTGCCGCGATATATCGCGATATGCGATATATTTTATATATCGCGATACGCGATATATCGCGATATTTTTTTTTGGCGTATCGCGATACAAACGTGCACGGGAATAGACGGAGAATCACGGAGATAGATGAAATACCAATTTAATACTTGAAGATTTAGCAGATGCAATTAGTACCATACGAGTACAAAACGGCAAAATCATATCACGTGCTATTTAAAACCACTTTGCATTATGCCTCAAGAATATGCATTTACCCAGCCGTTCTGGTAAGAGGCTCCATCGTTTTTTCTGGAGTATATTCTTTGCTGTGGAGAAAACCCTTTCTGAAGGTGCAGTTGAGGCAGGGATAGCTAGATACTTCCTTGCCAGTTTGGCAACTTGAAGGAAGTAGGATTCATGCTTTCTCCACCAATCCATCGGATCATCTATTCTGAAGTTAATTTCAGCCTCCTTAAGATATCTCTGAAATTCGTCTTCAATGTGATCATGAGTACTATGCATTACTTCACCAGGACATTTATTTTTATGTCCAAACAGAATATCAAATTCCTCCTCTTGTTGAGTAACTGCTGCTTTCTTTGCTGGAGGCTCATCAGCCTCATCTTCTTCATTCTCCTCTGCAATGTTCATCATTTCTGTTTGCAATTGGCTAATAATGGTTTGCCTATTAGTGCGGTTTAGCCAAGACAAACTTTTATGTCCTGGATGAGTTATAGCTCCCATTCCCAATAGGAGGTCAGCTGAATCCCAACGTTGCAGCTTGTCCTGCAGTATAAACACCTGACTTCTTGTACAATTTTTGGAAGGTTGTTCGAACGGGTCCCTAACTGCCAGTGCACTGGTGGCATTGTACCTTGCAGTCCATCCACAAGCGTTGTAATATATCGAGAAACGCATCCTAAAGTAGGATACTTTTCTCCCTGCAGAAAATCTGTTGCAATTTGAAATGGCTTCAACAGGGCACACAACTTTTCAGCAGCCAGCCATTGCTCAGGAGATGGGACTAAATGAGCATATTTGCTCTCTGCCAATACATGAGTAATGTGCTTCTGAAGCAATACACATCGTTGCAAAATATACGATGTGGAGTTCCATCTTGTGCAGATGTCTTTGATAAGTTTAAGGCTGCGTCTATGTGGGAGCACTGAAGCATCTACATGCAAGGTGCGATCAATCTCTGCATCTTCAGACTGAGTAGCATCTATGGTGTGATCAGAATCATCTTCAGACTGAGTAGCACCATCATCCTGTGGATTGTCAAGCAAACAACGCAAGCTAAATAAGTTCCTTGCTGACTTTTTTTAAGTGCATCCAATAGCAGCTATTGGGCTGTTGTTGATACTGCATGAAATTGTCCTGAACAACTCAACCAATGAGGCTGAAGGGCAGTTTTTCACCTATAAGTGAATCAAAGTGCATGAATTAGCACATTAAGGCAGCTAGCTATACTGAAAGATATATCAGCTAGTAATACCTCTAAGGAATTTTTGATAGAAAGTTGTAGCTTGTGGCAAGAGCATCTAACTTGCTCTTCAGTTACACCCTCTTCAATTAGCTGCCTTATTGCTGCAACAAAATTTGCTCCTTGATCAGTGGCAATTGCATCAAGGCGATTCTCTAGCATAAATTCTGTGTTAACCATATTGGTTTCCTGAAACCTCTGCTGGACATAAGTATGTGCTGACTATATCTGATTATTGCATGAAGTGGGTGGCAGCAATTGCACCTGAATCTAAACATGCCAGTGGTGTTGCAATAGCATTGTTTAAGGTAAAAAGTAATAATATTGCGTATTAGTATGCTGGCACTGGTCACATGACATCACCTACATTATGTAGTGAGATGTGTATAATTATTTTTTCAAGATTAAATGTCAAGCACAATGTAATCAATGTACATACCGTTTTCTCAACATCATTGAAGATTCCAGGTCAATAAAAACGTTCTGACACCTTGTAGAATGTTTGCGTTCAACCAAGGTGGCCTACAGTAGGGTCGCTGTGGCAGGACTCCATGATCTGCTTCCTCGGGGTGCTTGCTGAATATCACTTCCGCCCACATGCCTTTCCTTGTCTTGTACTGCTTTTTTTTTTATCTTCCACTCTGAACCTGTATAGTATTGAAATGATCTTTTGGTGCATATACAATTTTTCCGCAGTAGTCTACTTCACGAACGTTAGAACATACATTTAAATACTGCTTGTTACTAGTGCTCACACGTAAGCGAAGAACATGCGCTACTATATATGAAACTAATGGTGAACTATCTATGCCTGATTGCTTTTCTTTGTACGATTCTCTTTTCATTGGCGGTGCAGTATAGCGATAAATACCTTCGGTTAGGTACCTGTGGACATCCGCAAACTCTCGTTCCTCGTTTTCATCTGTCCTCTCATGAGTCTCATCCATTTACGTGTAGTAGAAGTTACATACAACCTCTGAAAGCCAGCTGGCAGCTACGCTCCTTATCGGTAGTGATTAACAACTTAAACCACGCACTAGTTTGAATTGCAATTTACACGATATATATGACACTTACTCCGTCGTGGGACAATTTACTCCGCGGAGTAAAATGTCAGGTAGGACAATGTACTCCGACTGACACTTTCCTCCCTGACAGGCCATTTGTCATCTTTAACTCATCAGCTATGTCAATTATGCAGAACAATGATTGAGCTGTGCATATTCCACAAGTCCAAAGGCAATGCGATAACGACTGCAGTGTATTTGCGATTGCCTTTGCATTACATGCAGCACTTGCATTGGCCTGTAGAAGACATTACATTTGATCAAAGTAAGCTGAGAAACTATCTTCTGGATTGTTTGAAAACCAACACCATTCTCTACTGTTGAAAAGAAAACTAGCAGAGAGTTGTTTTGAAGTGAAAATAGAAGTTTTCTTTACCTGTATGACGCCCGATATCTACGGGGATATGGTGCAATGTGGCACATATCAAGATGGTACTATTTAAAACGTGCTGATCTACTCATGCTTCCTTCCGAAGACGAGTGGTGGTGTTGCTCTTCAGACTTTATACATAAACTGTACATTCATGCTCTTCATGCACTTGACTTTATGTATACATTGTCTGCATTTATCATTGCACTGACTTCGTTAAGCATTGAATTAATTAGTTATCATTATAATGTACCAGCTGAACATTTGCGGATCTATATATTATTGTTGTTAAAACGCATAATTATGTTTATGACCAAAATACTTTTAGGAATATTGGTTATGCAACCGGTGCTGTTTTTTTTAATTGTTTTAATTTTTTACTATAACATTTTATAATATTTGGATCACGACATTTTGTCGTGAACTCTTCCATATATCATAAATAATTATTATTCATGAATAAGTCTTAAACTGACCTTGCTGTCAGCAATTGCGAGGCCAATTGATGAAGCATGAAGGTGTGGCCTGTGGTGTGATGAGCGGGAACCACGAAGGGCAGATCTTAGAAGTGAGAAGCTCAATTTGCAACGAAGCCAGAATATGTTTTGCTGTATTTGTTGCTCCTGCATATCTGCGATCATTAATGCCAGTCTCTTGAACACTAGGACCCAATACGTCACCTGATACACTGGTGATGCATCGGGCCTCTTGGTTACGTAACGGGTGGCCCGTTATGTAACCGACCAAGTTACCCATCTGTGCTGAACATATATACATTTAAGCGTAAAGGATTTAGCCAGATTTAAAAATAAAAAAAGACATGCAGAGATCGTACATGTATTTATACGATCTCTGCATGGTTTTATTTTTATCTGGTAAATGCTGTGTGTCCGTTGACGTTTGAACCCCCGCGTTTACAAAGTATGTCCTTGACAGCATTCGACAAATAAAAAAGCTAGTAGAATAATTCACAAGACCGACCACGCAGAGCAGACAGAGCTGCCTCTAGACATGCTATTTATAGAGATAAACAGATAAGAATGTTCTGATTGCTGAAAGTATACACAGAGAAGATCTCAACTTGGCAGCTAGTGCATATATAGTCGTGCATTCGGTAATAAAATGCAGTGCTATATCTGTCATTCAAAAAGATTGAAATCTGGACTGAAAAACATGCGCCTTTTCTTTTTTCCCAAATAAGCACACGTTTTAAAAATGATCCTGTACGTACGTTGAGTAATTCACAAGTTGATTATTCAAAAGTTTATGATCAACTTGTGAATGATCATTTTTAAAATGTGAACTTATTTGGGGGAAAAAAAAAAGGGACCTACAGCGCATGTTGTCAGACAGGATTCAATCTTTTTGTTGATATTTTAGAAGTCTGAAATGTCGGCTACATAGCAATTCTTACGCACTGAGATCGGAGTATCTGCTTTGAAATTATAACGCACTGAATTTTTTATTAGCCATGCATGTCAACGCAAGCGTTACACATCTACTGCGTGTAAAGCTAGAAATCTTATAATGTAAATTCGCTGAAACGACCCATTTTATAACCCATTGTGCGGTTTATTGTAGTGCATAGCAACTATATACACGTGCGCGTTTCATACCACCCCGAGGGCTTTGGGTATCATTTCGATCAGTGCATTCAAAATTACTGCACTATTCAATTGGTATGTAAACGAATTCGCTTTAGTGTATATCATATTGAGCAACAAATTGTATTTCATATTCCCATACAGTTGATGAAAAAAAGCGGATTGCTCATTTAGACGTGGAATGGAAGTATTTATGCGGAATCCAATGCGGCTTCATTGGCGCTTGCTACAGATGAAGACAGTTTCGAATAGAACGCAGTAAGCTCACTAGGTCAATCCATTTGATTCTGCAGAACTAGTTTCTAAGTCAATAAAACAATCTGGTTCAATGCAAGTTAATAGGGATTCAACATATGAGATAGTTTCCGCAAAAAGGGACATTATAAAATTTCCATGCAGTACGCGCAACAAAAATATAACGCTTGCGTTGAAACGTATTGCTAATTAAATATTCAGCGCCTTACAACTACACACCACAGCTGCAACGATTCTCAGTGCGCAAGAAGCAATGTGTAGAGGTCATTTCAGGCTTCTAGCATATCAAAATAATAACAAATAATTGAAATCTTGATACAACATGCGTAAGGCCCTATTCGCGGAAACGATCCCATATACATGTACACATGTTTCATGCATTATATGAGCCTCCAACAAACCCCTACTGACAACACATGTACATAGGTGGAGACACTACGCAACCTCAACACAGAAGGGAGAAGCGGCGGAATTGAGAAGTTACGTGGACGCGAATGGGCCTCTGAAGAGTCTTCTGAACCAAATAGTTCACTCGGGAGACAAAGATCCACACCAGTATGGACCAAACCCTTTTGCTGATCACTCTAACAGCTACGACCGCAGTGCTCAAGAGGTTATCGAAAAAGCTAAACGCGAAGTTAATAAAAACCAGTAACTATCCATGGAGACTAAAATTTGAAAACATTTTACGTGAATTAATAAACTATTAGCCTAGCGTATATATATATGGTACAGTATACTTGTGCGCGAATTCACTTATCATTGATTAATCCTTTATTATCCATATTCCAAAGCGATTGCTTATATTATAGTCAATAATAGGGCTCCTCACGAATCGAATCGAATCAAATTTTGAAGAAATCGAATTTCACCGAATCGAATTTGAACAGTCTAGAATTCGATTCGGTAATTAAGTTCGATTAGTTAGGTATGCATCAAACTTCGATTCGAAAGTTCGTCGAATAGCGTGACTTATTATATTATTAGTTAACCCCTTTGCAGAAAACTTTAGTATCAACCGGCGTGCTTACAATTGAACCAGGATTGTGACGTTGAAGAAGTACAAAGTACTGATTCAGAGTTAACAGGGTCTGCAGACTCTGCGATAGTTCTAGCAGTAGCTCGTCGATTT
>JABACO010000006.1:12414542-12576918 GCA_013339895.1 Ephydatia muelleri
GGAGATTGCGGGTGGACGGTCTCACGCGCACATCCTTTCACATGTACTGCAGGTCTAAGAGTTATTGTACTATTTTACGGACAGTTGTGTCAACAATGTGAATGGCACCCTTCCGTATAAATATCACAACACAAATTTTTTTTCCACTTTTCATGTATGCTCAGCTAGCTGTATTCCTTGAACATATATAGGTCGAGTTATAGAAGTCACATGACCGTGATCGATCATGACAACTAATTAATCTTAGGAAGCAGACCGGGCGAGGAAGCGGTTTTGGGACAAAGTTATTTTTATCAGTTGTGACGTTATTCCAGTAAAATCACATGACACAAGCAAGAGAATGTTTAGTCAAGCGTACAGGTGGCTACGCAAGCGTACAGACTGCGGCAGTTCACCTATAGAATAATTTGAAAACGATCAGCATTGTCCCACCTCGATCTCATCTCGCCTCCTTGTACTCATCGTGATCGAGCGTTTGCCTCTCATGATTCATCGTCACATTTACATATTCATGCAACTGCCTTACAACATGCAACAAGACATGGCTACTATAGGACCACCGTCCGTTTCTTCATGTCCCATACCGTAAGGCCGCCGTCCGTTCTTTTCAACCGCATCCTCCGCATGCTTCGTTCCTTTGGATGCTACGTCGTGCGATGTCACCTCGTGCGATGTCACCTCGTGCGATGTCACGTAGCCATCCGTCTGTTTCTTAGTCTTGTGAGCCGAAGGCATCGCCGTGTTTTCCTCAATCTTGCTCATTATACATGTAGTTGCTTGGTAAGGCTCACGCGAGCATACTAATTACGTCACGACGCCATTGCAAGCTATTTACAGTCGATTATAGCTAACAATTAAATGTTTCAGTTGATTGGTATAATTTAGCGAAGAGATTCTCATCATTTACTAATCAATGGGTTTATTCCTTTATACAATGCGCGTTGCGTTCTCAATTATTACATGATGTAGGTGGAAAATATCCTGTCGCTACAAGTACTGCTGATCACACGCTAAAGCGAGACATTAAAACACAGACTATTATTGAAATGCACTATATATAGCTACTGACTGATTTTTATTTTCGACGAAGTTGAACAGGCGGAAAAAATGCATTTCGTTGGAACCAAATTTTGTCACTTTTGCACAACAAATTCGATAATGCGATAAGTTATTTGATAATTCACAGTTATAGTCTGCAACGGTAAGCAAAGGAAAGTCCTGCATAGGCACCACATGACACAGCTGATGAGACCATCGACGCCTTTGTGCAAAATAATTCTGCACATCGAAAGGCATATGCTTGAAACACTGTGTGCAAATCTGTTGCCAAGCTCTAGTCCTGAATTACGATGCTTTTGGAATATAAACTTCCAAATAAGTATGAAATTCAGGACTCTCTACCAGAGAGCTTGGCAACAGATTTGCATGAAGTGCTTGAGCAAAATTATAGGTCTTGATCATGGTCTAGGCCTTTCAGTGCTGAAACATTTTGACACAAAGGTGTTGATGCTCGTGATAAATACTTGCTGTGAACTTTGTTATAGAACTGGATGCATGAGATACGATGTGACATAGTACTGAAAATACAGTTTTTTGGAGTATCACCGACACTACTGACCTTCATTTAAGGTATTCAAAATACCATGCATAAGCATCTTCTGAATTTGTCTGTGTTTTGCATCTCATCTACATTTAGGTAGATGAAGCCACACCTTTTCACCATACACAAAAAGGTATTGCTATTCTATGAATAATGTGGCATGAATTGCGCATACCACAGCTAGCTGCACGTATAGGTACATGGAGCACCACAGAGACCAGCCTCAGAATTGTTGCAGAGTTTGTGGAAAATGAGGGCATCTATCAAATGTTCAGAGTTCATAATGTCTCTTCAGGGTCTTTAGCATTGATAATAAGGTATCAGTAGTTTGCAGCCTTCAGTTGCAGTAATGTCTTTGCTGCCGTTTTGTGGATGTTCCTTCATTGTAATCAATATCAGTACTGAAATCTGCATACCTGCACCACATTCCATCACAGTAAGGACATACGACTTGTCTGTTCTTCCAGTACGAGGAATATCTGTTTTGGTGACTACAAAAATGAAGTCACGACAATGTCACAAGTGTTAAAAGCCAGTCGGTTGCAACTATAGTCCTGACAAAACCATTTCTATCTCTACAGAGTGAAACATTGAGTACAATAGTGGCTTGTGCATATATGGATTGATGTGACGCCATGCAGGTTCATCCCATTATACACATATAGTATTCAGAAGCAGAAGATGAATGCAACAACTTGGAGCAAATGATGACCAGCTACTGTTTGCTTGGGGGAAAATGACTCCATCAAGCAAGTGAATGAGAAACTAAACAGTGCACATAGAAAATCCAAATCAATAAGATGGACAGTTATGTGGATCCATTAATTTTAGGAGAGTAGCTTGCGAAAGGAATGTAATAGAGAAGGGTTCAAGAAGCAAGGAGGACTCTTTGTTGACAGACTGGATAGATCATTAGATTCTTTCAAAGTGAAATAGCAGCTATATTTAGATGGAGTGTTTGTTTATTATGGGGAATCACCCTTAAGGTACTCACAATATTAATTTCCAATGAAAGCCATCAGTGTATCATACCTTACACAATGCCACTAGCCATCAAGCATTGCCATCATGTGCTCTTCCTGATGAAAATGGCACAAGAGGACTTGTTGATCAGCCACTATCACGCATGAAAACTCAAAAGTAGTTTTTCACTCCTTGAGTGGTGTCACTTTGTCTATGACCAGATGTTGGGTACAATGCACCTTCTCAAAAATAACTAACTCCACTCCACCATAAAACATGCAATATCGGAATTGATGGACAACTTCGTGGCATCTGTATCGCCCCACGGTCAAAGTTGAGGGGTGCAGGTTTTGACCTGCTAGGGGAGCTGGGGCAGAATCCACATTCAATCAATTCACAAGGCTGATCAATTCACAAGGGTGGCAGGCACCTCTACAATTATTTTATTAAAGACACAATCTTATCAATCGCACTCAAGCAATAATTCCCAAACTAACGAACCAAATGATAAGCTAATACGTATCTAGTCCACACCTCCGCGGCAATATATGACCAAACCATCGCCAAAGAAAATAGTGGCGGTGCAGTTCCTTCAGTACTACTGACAAGTTGTAAGTACCTACTTTTTCCGCTTCCATCTTGGCAAGTTGTAGAATTTGTCTGCGTATAGTCCAAAAGGTTGAAAGTTGGCTGCTTGTAGAGCTCTAAAAGCAGTGGAAAAGAAAGTAACCATGTTATTTTGGCTATAAATAGAACAACAATGCTTCATTCATTGGCTTTGACAATTGTATTAACATGTAGTCGGAGGTTGTCGTGGCAGTTGGTAAGGCATAGCACAATATTATTTCTACTTGCATTGTGAACCTCCATTAATTTATTTCTATTTTTACCCACCTTTTCCTTTAAGCGCACCCCCCTCCCCCACCACCGCAATTGCACGGTTTGCGCCCTTTTTGTGACGCTTGTACTTTAATAGTGCGCATTGTCTGCTTACATTAATCTTTGCGACTGCATTGTGCGTAGTTCATTACGTCACCGTCTGCTCTCGGGATAAAAGCAGGGCTTCGATTAACAATTCAATTGCTTACCGTGTAACGATGTTCATTCATTACCCTGTTACCCCCGAGGAGTGGGAAGAGAAGGAAGTGCGCACGGTGTACAAGTTGTCGCTTCTCCTGTACCCTGTCGTGGCCTTGTTCGCTGCGGTGTTGTGGCTGCTTCCAAGAATGAAGAATTATTTTCATTTGGCTTGACGAAGATAAAGACATTTGCGCGTGATGCCGGCTTGCTACTTCCTGTAACTGCAGCGCTTTGTTGGAGTCAGCACCATGTACGATCTGGCCTGCAAGATCAGATCGATGTGATAAACATGTCTGTAGCTTTCTAAGACTCATATGCATTTATACATCCTAACTTAGGAGAGCGTTTTTAATTGTGTATATCGGCTGAAATACAGCCTAGTGTCAACAAAAATGTACACGCGTCCTGCTCCACTCATTTGTGGCATCTCGTGATGGAGGCGTTATATATAGTAGTGATGATCGACAACTGATCATGTATTACGTCAACAAAAAGGTGTGAAAGATTGTCAAACAATTGATGGCGCCATTGAAATGGTCTGGATCGAGTCGTTCGTTCCGTGAGTTTTGGAAGATCAACCCTAGAATTATGTCCTGTACCTTTTCTGGCAATACCTGTAACTCCTCACAACGATATAGGATTCTCCACATTCCAATTACGACATAGTATGGCCTCATAAATAGAGCAGGTGTTGTGAAAGGGTTGAATTAATCAAGGTTACAGAAATAAATAAATGTAAGTGTAGATCATTCCGGTATACTATATGTGTGCGAATCTCCCTGGCTAGTATCGAAGACGGATTACTAATTTACCCTCCGTACAACGAAATACAGGTATACCTAGGGCCAAGCCCTGACCACACCCCTTTTCCATTATTGAAATGACGCCACTGGGCTGCATTGGCTCGCTCACAGGTGGCTTCTCGCTTAACCATTCGTGTGTAAGTCGCACTGAGCTGCATAGCCGCGCCTCCGCCTCATCAGTCAACACACGTTCAATCCCGCAGAGTTAATATCTTACATATCCAGACATAGCTGGTCAT
The DNA here is from genome assembly GCA_013339895.1 of Ephydatia muelleri. Taxonomy (NCBI): domain Eukaryota; kingdom Metazoa; phylum Porifera; class Demospongiae; order Spongillida; family Spongillidae; genus Ephydatia; species Ephydatia muelleri. The sequence goes on from JABACO010000006.1 coordinate 12,419,228, forward strand.
CTTGCACCATGCCAAATTGAAATTATCCACAAGGTGTATCCGCCCGTTTTACATGTGTTTTATGCGTGTGTGTACATGCTGCATATGCATTTGATGTATAACTTGTGTTTTCGCTCGTAGTACACGTGTTATCCACTCTATCGTTTAACGCGCGTTACTCTAGATGTATAACAAGCGTTTCAGTCTACTTACGCATGTTATACACCGAGGTGTGGATTGCGTGTTTACACTTTGTATACAACGACCGCATTCAACCTGGATAAGCTTTGTATATCCTAAGGCGTATAACCGGGAATTTAATTTGTCGTTATGCCGGGGATGTGCATGGTGACACGACACAACTGCAAACGTGATTGTATTGCTGACTTTTGCCGTCGTACTCATCATTCCCCTCTTTTGGAGCAAGGTTGTGGTATTGGTCCAGCCAAAGCCCCGGTGACATTGTGATACCAAACTGGTCACAGTCTCGGTCTGCAGCATTAGACATCAAGGTTCAAAAATTCTAAGATTTCAGATGCTTGTCAGACCTCAGGTGCCTCAGCTGCAGTGAGTGAAGAGGTGCTTTGGGTTGTCTCAAAAGAGGCTAAATGTGAGTGGAGGCGTATGGAGACTGGGAAATCACTGCTAATGAAACATTCTCAAGAATTGCTAGGCTCCTGGTCATCCACTCCCACTCATCCAACTCTGAACTCTAAATGCAATGTTCTACTGAATAGTGTTGTATAACTGGTTGCAATGATATGCAGAATAATTTATGCATGCATATTGCCATATGATGTCAATTTCTTTCTTTACATGTACAAAGCAATATCAACATTTAGCTACCCAGTTTAATCCGTAATCTGAATCGAGGACGACTTCTGTTTCCTGATAAGCATCTGCGTTTTCCATTACATTAACATTTCTGTCTTCGTCATCAGCCGCGGAAGTTGGCTGCTCTTCCGCCTCTTCGGTGCACAGCGTGTACCTGTCGTTCACGTTATCCATATCGCTGCTCTCTTCTTCCATATCAACGCTGAGGTTACTTGTTTCTTGTGACGTACGTGTATTAGTACCCTTTGTCGTATGACATTCCTTTGTCTGCATTCTGACCAAAGCGGGACATCCATTTCGTCGCATATGCCTAGCTGTAATAGACAGATCGTGATAAGTCTTGTTGACAAATCCAGCATCTGTATCGCTTATTTGGCCCTTCCATGCTTTGTACGAGGGTAAAAAAAAAGCTGATGTGAAATTCGAAATTTTACAATTATGACGAAATGCACGTGCGCATGGGCAGCTGCGGAGTATGATTCATTGAAATCGACTGCTTGAGTCTTTTGATGGACAGGTACACGTATTCACCAAGAAGATCATTATATTCTGGTCCTAACAGTTTCGTTGACTCTCACGAAGTTTCACCGGAGATAGGCCTGCAAAATGCTGAATCGTTTTACGGATCAGCTGGAAGATCTTCGTCTCGAATTTGTCACATAAGTATGTTACACATTATGGAATACATGTGTTCTACATCTAAATATTAATAGGAACGAGTCAAGTAACACCTCCGGCAAGAATACCCTCCGCAGGTAGTGTGTGTGTGTGTGTGTGTGTGTGTGTGTGTGTGTGTGTGTGTGTGTGTGTGTGTGTGTGTGTCTGCATGTGTGCGTGTGTGCGTGCCGGTGTGTGGTGTGTATGTGTGTGTGTGCGTGCGTGTGTCTGTGTGTGTGGATGTGTGTGTGTGTCTGTGTGCGTGTGTGCGTGCCGGTGTGTGGTGTGTATGTGTGTGTGCGTGTGTGCGTGCCGGTGTGTGGTGTGTGTGCGCGCGCGTGTGTGTGTGTGTGTGTGTGTGTGTGTGTGTGTGTGTGTGTGTGTGTGTGTGTGTGTGTGTACCAGTACATGCACTTCGACAATTTAGGGTTCTATATGCAACAATTTATATAGTTTTTCTTTTAAATAAAGCACTTCCTTACAATGATGACATCGCGTCACCAAGATCTGTAATCTCTCGCGGTAGTAGAACACCAGCTCCAGTAGATGCGGTTTCTGCTATGTGGCATGACGTCAAATCACTTGTCGCCAATGAGATGGCCAAAGTGAATGAAAAAATGGAGGGAATCTGTCAGAAATTGAGTACCCTTGAAATCAAAGTGCAGGCGTTAGAGGCTGATAAAGGGACTTGTACATCAGAGGCCCCAGCAGAGCCTGCAAAAAGGAAAAGACGTACTCCGTTGTGTCTTCAGGTTTGCCAAGCTAAATTAGCAGCCATTCATTTGCTCAATGCATGCATGCTTTCAATCGAGTAGAGCAGTGTACACAAACTTTTAAAATCTTTCAATGAAGGTTCACAACTCAGAACCGAAGAACCGTAAGCAAGCATGCTTTTGTCAGTTCTGCTAAAAATTTTGATTCACATGCATATAGTTTGGAAAGTCCCCACAACGAAGGAGTTTGTAAGAAACTTCATCAGGAACTAAGTGAATTTCAATACATTGAAGTACAGTGTAAGTCACATGTGTTTTGTTCCAATTCGTTCATTTGTTCGATTTATTCAATATCTATTCTATTCTCTAGCTGCACTAAGAACTTACAGGAAGTCTCTAAAGCGAGTAGTTACTGACGACCGCCAAAAACGAATAAGCGTTCGAGCAAGGCAGCAAAGGGTACGTGTGTGATATAATCATAGCGTTACGAATGTAGTGTCATTAACTAGCTTTGGGAGCGCCGCAGTAAAGTCCTTACAAATGAAGAAATGGAGGCATGGAAGTGCATTGCAACTGGCATGATGTCGGAGGAAGAAACTACGGGTGATGGGAAAATAGAAAGAAGACGGCCTAGCTGGAGATCGGAAAGAATTAATAATTGGATGGACGAGCTGGATAGACGGGGAACAGACACATGGAAAGTGGCCAGAAAAGAAAGGATTGATGGACCTCTTCTCCAGTTACAGGCCCCGGCTGGTTTACATGCCTGGATGGTGAAATCCTAGCCGCGAACACTGAGCCTTTAATTTGTTCTCAGATCTTGTGCATGCAATGCATTTACATGTACCTGAATATACGTTTTGATGTGATTAATTTTCTTTTCCTACTATTATAAAAATAAATAAGATAATGCGATCGTCACAACGCGTCATAAATATGCGGAGTTATACAGATAGTTTCGTTTTGCATTCACTCTAATAACGCTTGTTGTACGCTTGTTATCATCTCCATACACGGCGTTATACACAGTTGTTATCCATCAGTTATACACTAGAGTGTAAGACAGTCTCCTTCCACTAGTTATCCACTGCTGTATACACCGTGTTTACCGCAAGTGTTAAACACGTGTAAGCAAAGTGGATACACGCATTCTACACGGTCGGAAAACATCTAATTGGCACAGTGTTGCAGAATTGTAAACAGGTTTACTATATCTAAAAAACGTTATTATAAAATGTGTGTTTTATTGCATTAGTATTAAGCATCGTTTATCTACAAATCAAGACAACATGTTAATTTCTACCTTTGTATAATTTATTTATAAGCGAATTTATTTATCAACGATAACTAATAAACGTTTTAGTTCTGCTCACTAACTGGGACTCACGAATTAATCATTAATGTTATATTAATAATGTGTGCTAGTCTAGTAATGACGTCAGTCACTATTGGTAGGGATTCCCCCCCCCCCCCCCCCCCCCCCCCCCGCCGTAGAGAGCTGTTACAACATTACAACAGTTTAGGAACTGGAATTGCAATAACTTTGGAAATATCCAAGTGGACACTTTGCAAGTAGCGGTTTAACTGTCCTGTTTGCGCAAATTTTTCATGGAATAGATAAGCTGTTGCCATAAATTGCTTCGTTTGAATGGAACCAGACGCATCAGCTCTGATCTTTGAATTGAATGTCGTGTCTGCCTCAATTGCGTTAAAGGTCTCTAGAATACTTGAATATCGATCTAAAAACACATCTAAGCACAATTCACTGGAGCTCCGTCGGGTAGTGTTTAACCTCTTCAAAACGAATTGCCAATCCTTGTGATTTTGTGTGTCTTCAAATGCAGCATGGACAGCGGGTGACTTACTGAACATGACATACAATGCTTCTAAATTCCCAAAGAGGTAACATCAACAGCTATCCCAGAAGCATATGCAAGTACTAAATTGTGAGCATAGCTGTGGATGCATAGGCCGACAATACTTGAATTAATTCAACACTGAACTAGAGCTTGTAATCCATTATAAAATATTGGATGAGCCATTATATGTCTGGGCCACTAGCTTTTCAAATGACAATTCCTTTGATATTAGTGTTGACATTATTACTGTAAGCAGCTCTTCTGTCAGTAGTGCCAAATGCCAGCCAGAACTGAGATGCGCTGAAACACACCCATTGCAGTCAGCTACTCGAATGCAGACTTACTTGCTCATGGTGAGCAATGTCAGGAGTTGTGTCCACTACAAGTGCCCAGGCTGCACAGTCTGCATTAATCTGTTGGTTGATAATAGATATCAGGTTGTTCTGAGTGTCATTACTGAGAAATGACAGCAAAGAGCCATGTTCTCTTTTTTTAGATCCTAAACTGGCTGATTGTAGTGGCTTATTTGCTAATCTTTTACCTTCATTAAATGTTGATCCAAACAAGTACCATACCTGGACCACAATTTAATGATATCTAGAAAGGTACCTACATTAGTTGACTCATCAATTATATTTTCTTTGTGTCCTCTCAAGAAAAGACCCTGACTGCACAAAACCATTAAAGCATCCACAATCCGTTCAAACGCTGTTCTATTCCTCATTACTTCAACGTTTTATGCCTAACTCTCTCTGCTTTACTTTGTTCATTCATATACAGTTCTTAACTGTTCGCTCCTGTAAAAATACTGCCTGAGCGATGATTGTGTGCTATTGAGGATTCATGTTTGCTTCTTTTAACTATGCAATCCTTCGTGTGTATATGAATTTCCTTGCTTGCATCTTTGGTGCTCTCCTCTTATACCTGCATCATCAGTACATATAGTTAATGCTTGGATCATCCATAACATTGTGGCTCTCTTCCACAGCTTTAAAAACAGATGTTTGAGCCTCAGTGTATCCTACATCAAGTGGTTGACATGGTACGTCCTTAGATCTGACTGACTTTGTATTCTCTTCAATATGATCACCTTGTTGACCTGACATGAGTGTGGACTCCCATTTGCCTCCATCAAGCTCTTGATCAGGTGCATCCGCAAGCATAACAACTGATTTGATGCCATCTTCAACACGATCGTCATGTGGGTCAGAATTGAGTGTGTCCAGCGCCTAAGATGACAGATTGCAAAGATTGATTGACAGAGAAGGAGTGGATTTAAATGATGAGGATTCTGCTGCAATTAGTGAGTTAGTTGACGATTCTAGTAAGGCTATGGATATGCAATCTTTTTTATCAAATATATGTTTTCAGCAACAGCAAAAGTATAGGCAACTGAAAGACAAACGCAGAATGCATTGGCAACCTCTTATTATCAGATTTGCCCTTAGTATTAAGTACTCATCTACTTCAGCATATCTAGTACTTAGCAAGTTGTTTGTCCTACCTTCATTGCGCGACTGTACTCATTGGATAAAATACCCATGCAGTGGAACAAACATTAATGCTATTCAGTTTCTTATCAAAGACATCACTCAAGAAGGCTTTGATCCACTTGGATTCAAGGTTGCTGTGCTAGTTGATGAAATGAAGATAAATGTTAATGATGATATTAGAAGTTAGAAATGTCACTGAAGGAACTGAGTGACCACAATAAAACAAGCACCAGAGCTAGCTTGTTATGATGGTTCGTGCTATCCAAAAACCATCATTTACTTACCCAGGTAGCACAGTTCCCTTCAGCCAACCTTACAGGGGTCAACTTTCTCCACTTCTTTGGAATGTCATCGAAGCACTAGAACTGAATGATGTACATGAGGTCTCAATTACTTGTGATGGTGCATCTTCCAATCGTAACTTTTATACTCTTTGTGCGGAGAATGGAGTTTATCTTACAAGGCTGAAGACCCCTATCGATCATCACATACATGTAGTATTTATTTCTTTTGTGATGCCCTCACCTACTTAAAACATCACTTTAGTAACTCATTTGGTCACTCACGGAGCTGCCTTTTGATGGTGATTTGCAAAAAATGGCTCATGCATTTTGTAAACTTTTAGAAAAAATGGAAAGTATATCAACTGGCAGCACATCATTGACTTGTACAATTTAGAGACAAATGCAATTCATCCAGGTGTCAAGTTTTGTCATAAATTAACTACAGACCACATACTGCTAAACTCCTTCTCTAAGATGAGAGTTAATCTGGCTGCTCAAGTACGTACTGTGATAAGAAATGAAGTTACAGGCCATGCATGCATGCTTGAATCTTTCCACATGCAGGTCCTTAGTTCTACAGTAGCAGATGCTTTATCATTATTGGACAAAGATGAAACTACAGAAACCAGAACGTTTATATGGATGATGGATACTTTTTTTGACTGTTTAAATGTACGCAATACAGTTGATGCCAAAACCAAATGTAAAGAAAATCTCTAACCTTATCGAAGTCCTAATGATGAATGGTTCAAGGTAACCAATAATTTTATGCATAATTTCTTAATCATACTCAATTCGTAGTGGCTTACAGAATCTTTCCTTGGATATTTTGAGCAGTGGCGTAATGAAGTTGAAATGAAGAAGAAAGAGAGACGGGAAACACTTCTTGGTTTAAAAATAACTGGTAAGTGTTAAAAGCATTTGTATTCATCTATGCGGCACATTGTGCTCTATTCAAGCAGTGAAATCTTTTGTTGAACTGGTTCCAATCCTGCTGAATAATGTTAAATGTGAATATATACTCTCTGCAGTTTTTAGCCAAGACCCAATAGAAATCTACTTTTCACACCAAAGACATTGTGGAGGCAGCAGAGATAATCCTAGTGTTCTGGAGTTTTGCAACAACACTGCTACTCTAATTCAGCAGCGTAGCATATATAGAGATGGCAAAACAATGAATGTTAAAGCACAAGAAAGTCAGAGAATAAATGTGGAAACACTATTTCCAAAGAGGAAAAAAATGCACGTAAGCTAAATACACATATCGAGTCACTTCTTAACTGCTTCCCATTGCTTTAAGAGTTTTTCTTGTCCCTTTCTTATCTGCAGAAGATAACTGTTTCACCCATCCTCTAGTAAAGGCATGGGTGCGAATTGTAGTCCAGAGCTTTACTACTTCTTTCAGCAAGTCTATTTTCCAAGTTACTATTATTCTCAGGGATTACTGAATTCCATGCATTCAATATATCACTGCTTTCAGATACATCATGGCCTATGACTTCATATCAGGGTTTCCTGGTTATTAGCTCTATTTGTTCCATTACATGTTCAACCTGAAGTGAATGAAATTCGTATTTTAACAACATACCATGCAGTTGTAATAAAGTTACCTCATTGCTAATTCTGTAAAGACCACCCCTGTCTAACTGCTCAACCCATTGCTCGGTGTAGTTCTGAATGGATGCGTAGTCTGTACTGAGAGCAGGCACATGTAGATGTAATGAGTGTAAAGGGCTAAAGAACCAAGCTCTTTATTAGACTTTTGGGTCTTGCTAAAAGAATTTTTTTGCTTCCTAAAGACATATCCAGCCATTTATCGAATAGCATTTTTTTCACGTAATGACAAATACAAAGAAGTGGCATGTGGGAAGTGATTGATGCTGCTTCATTCGTGAGGGACTTGATCATCAGCTTGATGCACCGCGTTAGCAGCAGTTGCAATGCTAGGTAGCTAAGCTCCTCAGGCGCGAAGTCTACGAGTGCATGCCATACTGTTCGTAATGACTTAGAAACAGGTGTGATAGCAAACTTACTCCAAAGTTTATGTGGTGAATAACCAGTTCTAGTACGGCTCTTATCAAAGCATTGACGGAGTTCATCTACAAGCTTTTCACAAAACCTAGAAAACCTATCGCCTCTTCCAAAAACTGAATCGATCAGTAGGATAGCCTCTTTGCCACGACAAGATGAACCATATCATCGGCTTTTACCAGAGCAATACTTTGCTGAACCATTTACAACGCACTTGGTAACGTTCCATTGGGCCCCTACGATGAGGATGCAACTTCAGTCAAGGACTCTTCATCTTCTTCCTGTGTATCGCTCTCGTCGCTCGCATCATCCGATTCATCTATAACAGAACTCGTGTTTCGTTCAGCCATACTACACCAGTTCATTAATAATTCATGAGCAACGAGGATGGCGACACGAATTTATTGTGGTTTCCAGTCCGTGTAATAATTAAGTGTCCTTGGGCAGACTGAATGTGGTCTTATAATGAGACAAAATGCTCAGGCAATCCTTAATACATGTGTATAATAACAGGCCAGTTTTATCTGGCATGCCAGATCAAACTGGCCTGGTATAACTGATGATGTTAACTGATGATGTTATATAGGTTGTGACCGAGAAGGACTAACAAAACGTTCTTGAAGGATGTCATTGCGCTGAACTTGGTGGTGGTCACTTTGGACGAGATAAGACGCTTTCCAGATTAGCGGAGAGGTTTTATTGGCGTGGAATGGTAGATGACGTGAAAGAATTTTGCAAGACGTGTGACAAGTGCCAAAGAGCAAATAGGTACTGATGTTATTCTATGTATATTTCTTCTCTCTCTGTGTGTAGAAAATTTGACAAGACTTCTGCAGAGCTCCACCCAATTCCTGTAAAGGGGGAAGTATGGCACACCATTGGGTGTCGACTTGATTGGTCCTTTACCAGAAACACCACGAAAAAATAAGTATATAATGACTGTCTCTTGTCTATTTTCTAAGTGGCCTGAAGCAACAGCCCTCCCTGATAAAACTGCCATCGAAGTTGCTGAGTTTCTGCTCCACTGTTTTGCTAGACACGGATGTTGCAAGATCAAGATAACAGATCAAGGACGGGAATTTGTTAACAAGGTACCTAATAAGCAGCAGCATTACATGTATGTGTATGTTTATATGAAATTGTGTTAATGATGATTGTGCAGATTCACTGGATAACTTGACAAGTGCATATCACCCTCAGAGTAATGGTTTGGATGAACGGTTCAAACAAGCACTTCAGCGTCAGTTACTGAAGTTTGTTGATTCAGAGCAAAAAAATTGGGATCAATATCTTGATGCCATAATTTTTTCATATCGTGTTTCTGTTCAAGATTCAACCAAATATTCCCCCCCTTTTTTTGGTGTATGGCAGACATCCTCATTTGCCCATTGAGTTCAATATGAGACCAAAATCATATCCAGAATCTTATGACATGGACAGCAATCTTGAAAGAAATATTGAGGTATTTTTAAAAAATTCCATTGATGCTATTACTTGTACATATTGGCATGCAGGCAATGATAAATGTGTGACAACAAACTGTACTAAATATTCAGAAAGCTCAGTGCAGGCAGAAAGTATACTACGATGCTGCACACAACATTGATAAAGGACAATGACAAAGTGGGAGCTGTTGTGCTACTAAGAAATAACAAGAAACTAACAAAAAAGGGGTCTAAAATGGAACCCAACTGGATAGGACCTTATGTTGTTCACGAGGTACTATACCATCAGAATGGTTTGTTGACAATGAGTTTATATTTTGTGCATTAAAAAGTTATGTACACAGCACCAAACAATGAGTTGGACAAAATCAGTAAATCACTAGATTTGAAGACAGATTTTGCTCCCAAAGTGTCTGAAGGTGCAGAAAATAGATCACTTTGCTCAAGTAAGGCTTTGTATCACTGACTACATGTGCATGATATCTTTAATATTACATAAATGCACTTTATATTTATGTAGCACCTGAAGATGCAGAGGGTAGTTCACATTGCTCAAGTAAACCCCTATTGGGCAAGATATTGTATAACTGTGTATACATGTGCATGATTTAATAGATGGGTGACATAAATTAATCACATGAGTTAATTGATGAATAAAAAACACACACTCTACTATTGCAGTGCCTGAAGATGCAGTTGATGAAATTGTTGGTGGAAGAGATGGCGTGTCAGTGAAGACAGTAGCTACAAGAACATTGAAAGTGATAACTTTGATAAAACATAATGTAAATCTGAAACTCAGCAATCAAAAGCTGATGAAATTCAATACAAGGAAAGAGGGGTATTGAGTCCAGAGCAGGTTGAAGTTGAGACAGAATTGGATTGTAGTGTCCTAGAAGAACAGCTGTATTCTCCAAGCCTTAGTCGTCTGTGGAGGTCTGGTGCTTGCATATTGCATTATGAAGCCAAAGAGGATGATCAAGACTTTAATGTACATGTAAGTCCTTAATTGTAACAAAGCATAACGTTTAAATATATTTTAGGATTCAGCCTTTGATATGCAAGAAGAAGAGTATGCATTGAGCAAAGACATTGATGTGGCCTTATGGATAGACTACCGTACCTTCTATGGCGAGTGCCCATTAAAAGAACTACTTGGAGGAAATTCTGTCATCATAAATGAACACTTGCAAGATGAGTTTGAAGAATTCAGAGGTAAGATCCAATGCGCGATTGGAACAACACACATATTGGTAAAAGGAATTGAATTACTTAAATTGAAGCTCAAATCTATCAATGTCTCCTTGATGTCTGTCGCTGCCCTTGGAAGCACTTATTTTCTGATGAGTTCATCTGATCTGGATGATATACAGCGGCGGACGCAGGATTTAGGAGGGGGGGGGGCACGCTTGTGGGCGGGACCCCAAACACTCACAGCTAGGGGGTATGGGGGAGCGCTGTGAGCTCCCCCATCGGGGTCTGGGGCAGAGCCCCAGAAGCCAACGGTTTTTACGTTTTAAAACCTTCCAAAACTACTAAAAATAATGATAATTTAAAACCCATGCAATCATTAATTTTAATTCACACCGCTGCACAATAATTTTATTATTCATCAGTAGCATCAGTGGCTGCATCCTCCAAGATGAAGGAAAGCTTCATTCTCCGTGGCTGTTTGCTTGCAAAAGCATCAATTGTTTCTTCACAGAAACGCTGATACATCTATGTACAGCTAGCAGGGCCAATCCATTCATCCTTTCTCCCGTCATTGTTGACCTGAGGTACGTTTTTAGCCTCCTTAGTCCACTGATGGAGCGCTCTGCCTCGCAACTCGTTAGAGGCCAAACTGTCATAATATGAAGGATGGTATGAACGTTTGGAAATTGCTGCTTCCTACAAGCCCTTAGAGCGGACAAAAGGTTGCTTGGGCGACTTTCTTTGGAAGCAGCTGACCAATAGAGCTGCATGATTATTGTGCTTCATGTACTATACTTACCAACGCTGATCGTTTACAGAAGAAATCCGTAATCACAGACGCCTTTCTTTTCTTTACCTGGTTAACGCTAGCGTCAGATTGTTCTTCAATGGCAGCCATGATATGGTCCCAGGATTATAAATTATGTGTGATTAATTAATGAGACCATAATCAATGTGATATATCTGACTGCGGTATTGTAATCATTTGATGGTTTTCAGTCGTGTATACCGTATGACCGCGTATGACCGCATCTATTCATTTAACGGGGGAGGGGGGGGGGGGGGGGGGGGGGGGGGGGGGGCACAGGCCCCTTGTGCCCCCCCCCTCCGTCCGCCACTGGAATCTTATGAAAGAATCTTGCGTGATCATGCATGGCTCATGCAAGCGATCATGCATTTTCTTGCATGAGTCTTGCGTGATCATGCATGGCTCTTGCAAGCGATCGTGCATGAATTATTATGCGTCCAGCTACGTACCATGCATTAATTAACTATATATACTATACGGATTTCATGCATGACTCTGAAATGATCGGGCAAGTGTAATCTTAATTATGCATACCACAGTACATTAAAAAATCTTATTCCTCATAATGAAAAATGTTCTTCTACTTCTTTTTCATCATCATCATCTTCTTCTTCTTCTTCTTCTTCCTCCTCTTCTTCATCGTCTTCTTCTTCATCATCTTCATTGTCTTCTTCTTTTTCTTCTTCTTTGTCTTCTTGTTGTTCTTTTTCTTCTTCTTCATGTCTGGGTGGCATTAGCTCGGTACCTTCTTCGTCATGCAATCTTAAATAGCTTCTGTTTACATCTCTACACTTCTGGTTGCACTTTCGTTTAAGAACTTTTATGTCAAAGCTGTTGGCACCGAACTTTTTCTTCAAACAATCTGCATGAAATTGATATACATTTCAGTCATTTTTGCACAAAAAGTGTTTTTTGCTGTAAACAAGGAGCATTAAAGAGGATGTAATTGAAACTAATGTATATGCCATTTGCTGAACAAACCGATTACTTCCAAGAACTAGTAAAGAAACTGTGTCTCTTAGAATTGAAAACGCATGCATCATATGTTTTCATGCATCATGTATATGTTGTACTTCGATAATCATACCAATCATTTTTCTCACACGGTCTTCTGGCAGGCCAGGCCTCGAGCTCTTCTTTGATTTCATTAGAAGCGACTTTCTCAGCTCCTCTTGAGTAAACATCATATCCAACAACGAAAGAGCTGCTGAGTATGGAGTATCTGCATTAATTGCCGTTAAGTCAACTTCCGGTTCTTCATTACGACTTCCCTATAAATAGGAAATTATGTGTGCCATAATACAAGTACATAGAAAAAAAACTCACGTTTTGCAATAAAATGGTTTTGATGTCTTTCAACTCTTTTTCAATATTATCCAGCCTCTGTTCAATGCGCTAAATAATTTAAAGCAAATTAACAGCAGAAATATATGAAATTTCACCAACTCTTTGGCCTGAGGAAGGCTGGTAACCCTTCTCATTGTGCTAAATGATTGAGCCAAAACAAATTCACAACAGAAACATAATAATATTTCACCCACAGTTTGGCTTGAGGAAGACTGGTAACCCCTCTCAATGTGCTAAATGATTGAGCCAAAACAAATTCACAACAGAAACATAATAATATTTCACCCACAGTTTGGCCTGAGGAAGACTGGTAACCCCTTTCAATGTGCTAAATGATTGAGCCAAAACAAATTCACAACAGAAACATAATAATTTTTCACCCACAGTTTGGCCTGAGGAAGACTGGCACTGCAGGTCACGCCTTTCATCAATGTGCTGGATGTTGAACAAATGTACCCAACAGATGCAATGTGCATGAATTTTGAAGTCACGCTTTCACGCAAGGCAGATTGGCTCTGCTGATCTAGAACAACCTAATGACAATACACAAGTATAATTAGTGAACTTGGTAATACATCGTTAGATTGTACTTACAGGTTTAATTGTGTTCTTTGCTTTCTGTAGAATACTTTTTAATGCATTTGGAGTCGTCTTCTGTGCATGTGAAGTAGCTGGAGTGGGTGGGGTTTCTACAGGAGGTTGATGTGACTTCTTTTGCCTTTTGCTTTTGTCTGAATATAAATACTCACAATATGAATTGAGCAGCCAAAGTGGTATAAATGCATCATCACACCTGAAAACGATACAAACGTAACAGGATATTCCTGTCCATGTTCAGTGATCAACAATTCTGCCCCATCTACGCAATCACTTTCACAAATGGGCATCTGGTCGGCTCTACCAAGTGCCTCTAGTTTTGTTACTTTCTTTTGGCCTGTTTGTGCACATCGTACAATCACGGTTCCTGATGTAAAATGAATTTAAAAGTTTAGAACAAAGTTGGCCGCCAAAGTGTAAATGAAATTAGTGGTCAATGTGTTGCGGCTAATCAATTACATTCTGTTTTTAACCCAACACGTGGTACTGTACAGCAGCTTTGCAGCGGCCGGTAAGTAACACTCATGCGCATGCTGATCTGTTATACATAAAGGCTATATAGCTATCTTAATGTTTACATGTCATGTGTAAAATTGCGCGCTCGTAAATACCTTTGATTAATTTACATGCCTATATATACATAGACATTCATGGCAGAACTCAACAAACACATTACACAGATGATTGTAGCGAGTGATGTCACCTGTTATACAGGACAAGCTTAAGGGGAGGAGATTAACTAACCGCTTGCACTTTGTACTCAAGCTCACAATGATTTTTTTCACACTGCCAATCAAACAGTAGACAGTCGGCCACAGTGCCACATATCATTGTTGCATTGATCTTAACTCTTTGATTACCAAGTGCATATATGCATGCATGCACACAAAACTTTTACACCATTGATGCATGCATATGCTTCCTGCACTTGTAATCTTATAAGTACATGTACAAAGTAATTATGTTTCCTCTCACACTGGCTAAAGAACCCCATTATTCAGATGATTTCACTTCATTTCACTATTGCATCACTTCAATACTCCAAGAACAAGAATGCGTAGCCCAGATCAATGTAGTATATCATGCATGTTCAGTCCTCTCTTTTGTACGTTTGTATTATGGGTTGTTGCCACAAAAGGCCAGTGGGTTATAATGGACAACCAATATGTGCTTACAACCGGGACCACATAAGTTCAAACATTTGTATGACTATGAGGTTACATGCATGTCAGTATTGCACTTGCATGCACATTCAAAGTGATTTTGATCAACACAATATAATACATAGCACTGCATGATGGTGTGGCAGATATACAATTCTTGTTTGTGAGCATGCATGTTTATATGCACTTGAAAGTCAAAGAGTTAACCCTCTGGATGGCATGCTTGTTCATATATGCATGCATGCATATACACGCAACCATTATGAATTCTACGTGACAGTGTAAGTAATAAATGTGTGGATTGCAACTTCATAATGCATGCATGTTTGCTGCACTTGTGACCTTATAAGTACATGACATGTTTGGTTACTTTACTACTATGGTAATATGTTTCTTCTGATAAGCACATTGTTCAGATGACTTCACTAATCCTATTTACTCCCAGAACAGCAATGTGCATCCCACATTAGTGTAGTACAACATGTTTAAGATGCCAGTTCACTCCACTACCATCTGCCTTTCTCCACTGCATAATAAGTATGGTTTGTTACAACCGTATGTGCGAGGTAAAGAGGTAAAGATAGACACACAAAATGTGCGTACACCCCTAGTGCCCCACCTGGGTTTGACTTCAGCATCTACATGGCTGGTTTACATGCGTGTCACTGGATTGCATGTATGTAAATGTACGACTGGGTATTGAAAGTGATTCTTTGTAATAAGCACAACACTGACATGCATCACACAGATGATTATATGGTTGTGTGAGAACGATGCATTTGGCGTTCACTTATTCCAACTTTCTGTGATATGTTAATTAATTTCCATTGAATTGGTCTGTATATACCCTTTTTATGGCTGTGTTATTTAGATAACATGAATGCAATTGATTGGGATGTAAACTAACATTGTGCTGCCGTACGGAGAAAAACTAAAGTCCATAGACCATATACGATAACGAATTATGTAATTTTTACTTACGTAATGATTGAACAATGCTGTTCGATAATCCGAGTGTTCGCATAAAACGGAGTACGGATAAGTGTAATTCAACCCAGATATTCATCGGTTAAAGAAAATGAGCACGATTGAGGAAAACACGCAGATACCTTCGGCTCATAAGACAGAGGGACAGACGGATGGCTACCCGACATCACCATCCAAAGAAACGAAGCATGCGGAGGATGCGGGTCAAAAGAACGGACCGGGTCCTACTTGTAGGGGACGTGATAAACCAGATGGTGGTCCTCTCGTACACGGGTTTTGCTGCGTTATGTAACGGATGACTTCAAGCGCCTGCGCATACATGTTCGAGAACTCTGCCGTGACCATCATTTGTAAGCCTGCATGGATGTACATTACATATTTGTATCGAGAGTATCTAATTTTGATAGTTGATTTTGGACAACTCTACTTAAAATATTCCGGCGTTAATCGGTAAAGATGATAATGGACGTGATCGCGTCAGTAGAGCCGCATCTAAAACAGTTGCGTCGTACTGTTTATAATGTATAAAAGTTATAACATTTGCCTTCCGAACGGTTAAGCTATCAGCGTCCTATATGTTCGACACTCCATTTATCTATGTGTGAAAGTAATTTGGTGTCTTGCAACAATACACTGCACGCCGACACGTTACGAGGTCCGATATGAAGATGTGGCAGCTTAACCCCCCCCCCCCCCCCCCCCCCCCCCCATGTACTGAACTCTGACAAAAGGCGGGGGGGAGGGATGTTTAAATATGATATACTACACTGATGTGAGTAACACATTTCTATGATTAGTTAAGTCAATGGGACATAATTACTATGCATTAGATGTACTTATAAGGTTACAAGTGTAGTCAGCATATGCATCATCAGGGAGTTTGTCAACTCTAAATCATGCATGCATGGATGGTGTGTGTGCTAGCATGTATTTATGCACTTGGCGTTCAAAGAGGCAACGTGCAAACAAATACAGTACAGAACTTATTAGACAATGTCATTTTAGAGAGCAGAGACAAGCAAATTGTTCTTCATTAAGTCTGTTCCCAACAATGGAGCCATATCCCACAACTGATTTGGCCATGGGAACTCAGCACCTTCAATTGCAGAAACCAATGAGGTTTCATAGCACGAGTGCTACTTGTGGCAACAACAACTGCATCACCACGTTAGCTATCTATTTGAACAAAAATATTCACATCCAGAAATCAGCGGTCAAATGGACATGGTAATTGATTCGAGTCATCAAATATCCCGTATATCTTTCCATAGACATGTATAGGGTGCTTCAGTACCAAGCACACCAGATGTTTCTCAGCTTAGCCCACGAGGGATTGTTAGTACACTACATTTGGCATGATTTTTAGTAACGTCACCATATTTTCCCTATTTAGTTACGCTCCCCTAGGATTGTTATCCTCAATGTGCAGGAAGCATTTCTCATTACAATATTCCACTAGCATTTATGTCAACACGATTACGATTTACTACTTGTCCACGAGAGAAACATATAGCTAGTACATAGTACTATAATGTGCACAAAAAACTAGGTCTTCCCATTACCTTCCATAACTAAAATATTGAATCAGTGAGTTGTCTCCGTCTCGTACCCTCAAAATTGACTCATGCATGGGAGACCTAAGGTCCCCCTCCCTCTGTGTACCAGTTTTATACTGAACTCGGTCTCAGCACCCCTCCTAGCGCTACGCAACAAGGTCTGCTGCAACCAGTTGAGTTCAAATGCATGCACCCATACGATCTGGATCATTTGTATAAACGTCGCCCATAAGTACTTGTCGTAATTACCTTGTTAAGCTGTTACGTTCATAGTTTGTCCAAGTAACTGACGTACGACTACAGATGTGGCGCGCGTATTAATAATGTACAGCAACAACCTGTACTTGATAATTAATAACTACTCCAGGATGATACTTACTTGCGGCAACGGAATCTTGTTGCTCAGAATCCTTATCTTAGATTCTAAAAAGAAGATACCCCCTTTGTATTAAAGTTTTGGTTCCTGGAGGCAAAATAGTGCTTTCCTTAGACAAGTACATAAAAGGCTGACCTAATTACAGTATTACACCAGCTATAAATCTTGACTCGTTATGACGATTGCGGCAACAGATTCTGGTCTATTATACACCAGTGTGTTTTACTGTCATGGAAACATATTTTTTACATTAAACCTGTCTTCCTGGAGGATATGTATTGTAATGATCATTGGTGCTCCTGATTCAATGATTATTGGACGCCATGCATGCTAGTTCATATATGCATGCATGCATATACACAACACAACCGTTATGAATTCTACATGACAGTGTAAGTAGGAAATGTGTGGATTTTATGATGCATGCAATGCTTGCTGGACTTGTGACCTTATAAGTACATGACATGTTTGGTTACTTTACAAGTTTAGTATTATGTTTCTTCTCAAGAACAGATGACGTCACTAATGCTATTTACTCCCAGAACAGGAATGTGTGTCCCACATTAGTGTAGTACAACATGTTGAAAATGCCATCTCCATCTCCCTTTTCCCAGTTCATAATAAGTATGGTTTGTTACAACCGTATGTGTAAGGTAAGGTTTGACTTCAGCATCTACATGGCTGGTTTACATGTATATGTCACTGAATTACATGTTTGTAAATGTACAACATGGTGTCACTGAATTGCATGTATGTAAATGTACAACATGGTATTCAAAGCTATTCTTTGTAATAAACACAACACCGACATGCATCACACAGATGATTATATGGTCGTGTGAGAATGCATGTATATATGCATATGGTGTTCAAAGAGTTAAGCGTGCATATTAGAAGTTTCGTGCCGGTATAATCCTAATACATGTAAATGCAACCAAAATTAAATGAAACAGTTATCGCATGCGGGTCATGCATCTTCGCCAGCATCTTCTACCTTTTCAGTCCTTATTTCAGGGGGTACCAGAACTCCTTCTAGAAGATCTTCATCGATCCAGTCTGCCTGTTCCAGGCGGCCGGTTCTCCTCGTATGCAATTATACTCTCTGCCTCCTGGCAGCAACTCCCCCAAAAACTCAACAAACCTCCTTGTGATGGCCATTAACTCATTCAACAGTCCATCCACTTTCACTATCACCTCCTTACTCCATCCATTTTCACTATCACCTCCTTACTCCATCCACTATCACTATCACCTCCTCACTATCCTTAATTGCATTCCACTTCTCATTCACCTCTTGCTGGCAAAGCTTCTTGGATTTGGTCGCAAACGCCTCGACGTAAGCTTCGAAGAGAGACGAGTACCTATCCATCTGCTACTCCGCTACGCACAATCGACAAATACTTGAAGCAATTGAATCGGATTTTTACGTTTTAATACCCAAAAGACAACAATACACTGAGCCTCAGTCAGGGCCCTGTAGATTTGAGCGGCCCGATCAGTCTAATGACAGCCTTGACAGGGCCTTATTTGTGGGCCTGTTCACGCTACACCGGCACAATAACAGTTGTAACAGTTAAATACACTGTCACTACATGTATATCATACAGTGCCCGACCGTTTATACGGAAAAGTAACAGCTCGATTATACGGAAAATAAGGCATATTCATTGGGAGTTAGGCAAACTGTCAGTGTCTGCACCACTAATGACATTCATATTTACCTATAATTACATTCCCAAAGCCAATGTGGTGTAGCCTTTTAAGAATTTTTTAAAAGAGACAGCTTTCAGCAACCCCCTTTCTTTGAGCTCTCGCGACTATATAAATGGTGCAGTGTACCTGAAAGACTTGCACATACAATGTATTTCGTACGTGTTGCTCATGTAGACTGTAGTATAGTACACTGCCCTGCATCGTGTTTCTGTGCTCGGTTGGTATACTTTTCTCAATGTCACATTGTGGGCACACCAACCTTGATGGCATTAAAGATTACTGTCTCTAAGCGTGTTCCAAAGTGTTAGCAACATGATCACGTATAAGCAAATCTGCATTCACGCAAACACAGTTCAATACAGTATACATGGTACTCACCAATTGATACTTCTATGCACAAACTGCATTTTAAAGGCAAGCACTGTTGCAGAATGAATACACCGGGTGTCCACGAAAGAACGCAATGCTTTTGAACGGGAATAACTTTTGATAGGAGTACGGCTGAACGACCAACAATTGGCCACGAAACTCCTAATTGAAGTGCATACACGTATGCGCTTTAATTGGAGCTTTGTGCTCAGTTGTAGGTCGTTTCAGCGGAGCCGTATATTTATAGGCCTGTATACTAACTATAGTAGAAGCACGGATGGCGAGGCGGAAACCCAGAAAGAGTTTAGAACGAAGCTAAAAGCTATCGAGGAAGCGAAGCCAGGTAAACCAATGGATGACGTTTGTGTGCAGTTTGGAATAAGCAAGAGTCAATAAGCATACCAGCTCTGTAAAGATAAGCACCAAGTGGCTGTGTGCCTATCCATACAAAGAACAAAGCCAGAAAACCAGAAATGGATCGCGCTGTTATTGACATGGTAAGAGTCGACAACAAATTGTTTACTTTGCCAGGCACAGGGAAGCGGCGCGCTCAAATGAATTACATTACAGGTGAGGGCGCCTTCAACAGTGAATCGCATTAGAGGGCAACGCGGTAGGCTTGTTACGAGTTTATTTTTAAAAAGAGCAATGAATGTGCCTTATTTTCCGTATCTTTGAGGTGCGTTTTTCGAGTCCCGACTGTACTAGTAAATAGCCGTACCTGCGGCTGATTATCTCTCGCTTTTAGAAATGAACTAGCCGTATTACTACCTCTTCGTAACAGAAAACATACACCCGACCGTAGGTCATTCAAACAGGCGGTGCGCACCAAATAGCGTTCTTGCTACGTGTTGTGGACGAGATCGAGATTCGCCTTACGTAGTACAAAACCACACTGGAGAATGTCTTCGATGCAAACGTTGGTGAGTTAAAGGCACGAACGACTGGGTGCCTATTGGCATACAGTGTACGTACGGGTACACGCACACATATGGTGCAGTCCATATGTATCTATACATCCTTTCCAGCTAGCTCTACATTAATAGCTAACTGGTGTATGCCCGTAATACTATAGAGAAGCCGCGTGCATACTGCCTATAGCTCCTACTACAGTGGCGTAGCCAGGAATTGTACGGGGGGGGGGGGGGGGGGGGGGGGGGGGGGGGGGGTTTCCGACAGGGTGGGTGCGGGTGTGCAATCTTCTTATATGCCTGCTTGTCACTAAAGAGAATGTCACTTTGTCCTGGAAGGATGAGCCAACAACTTAACTCACAAAATATAGCTGTCAAAACCCATGTTTGGTACTTTTGTTACTTTCTACTGACTGTGTGGTTTTCCAATCCAAAAAACTCACCCAGTGAGGTTACCCTACCCATCATCTAAATACTGATGGAACACTGGAAAATACCTTGCAACCTGATTAAACCTTCAGGCTACCAAATTTGTTTTATCCATCACATTCTTGCATCAACAAGGCAATACATTTTAAATTCACAACAAGAGCTATTACAACACACACATCGCACATAGCTAGCTACTTAGCTTCCAGCAGTTGTTTGAACAAATACAATATTAATCCTCCAGGGATACTCAAGGCTTTTGAACCAACACACACATCACATACTAACAACCTAAATATGTAATACTTTGCCATGGTTTGAAAGTAATTGATCGTAATCCCATTTATGACTTAAATGTACACTCTTACTAGTGTCTGATGCAGTGCCTTAAAAGAACAAACCCACTTCATACATGCATGCATGCATGCAGCTACGCATATTCACATGCCATATTAATCATTACAAAACACATACAAAACACACACAAAACAAACACACAATTCACACACAAAAAAAAAAACACAAACACACAACACACACATAAACACAAACACACACAAACATGCAAACACGTACAACATACACATACAAACACATACAAACACACACACACAAACACACACACAAACTCACACAAACACACACAAACACACACACACAAACACACACACACAAACACACACGCACAAACTATGGATACTCCAAACACTCAAGGCTTTCGAACCAACACACATCACATACCAACAACCTAAATGTAATACTTTGCCATAGTTTGAATGTAATTAATTATAATCCCATTTCTGACTTAAACGTACACTCTTACTAGTGTCTGTTGCAGTGTCTGAAGAACGAACGCAGGTGATGATACATGCATGCAGCTACGCAAATTCACATGCCATATTAATCATCTCAAAACAACTACCACACACAGCCCTATGCGGCCATACATTTTGTGGACAAAATGCATACCGATAGAAATATTGAAAAGGTGGTGTAATGCCTTATCAACCACCCTTGACAACCGACAACCTTACAAACTTTGCATAACATGTTTGCACCTGTCGCCATTTAAAAGCCATACAATGAATGAAGTACCTTTGTTCTATTTGTAGCCAAAGTCGTTTTCTCTCCACAACTTCCTACAAGCGGCCATTTTTTATCTCCACAACTTCCTACAAGCGGCCATTTTTGGACGGACGCATGGACTTCAACGTACTTTTTGGACAAATTCTGCTTCCCAGTTGGAAGCACAGAACAAAAGGAGACAGAAGGTACTTACAACGTATAGTATGGAACTGTAGCCATACTTTTTCTTCGTGATGGTATATGCGTGTGAAGTATACTGTGGTTTGAGCCGCCGTGTTCGCTAGTACTATACGTATTACTGATATCATGATAACACAAAAGGGGTAAAATGCTTATGCTGACTACCTACGATTTTGCTCGTTTGTTTGGCAGTGGAATAGATTCCACAATCCTGGGTGAAATGGATAGGCTGTGCTCTTTAACAATAGAGAGGAGCCTGTCTACCTTGTTGTGGATACATTGATAAGTTCTCTGAAGGGTGTTAAATCTGGCATGGATAGACTCTGCTCCCTGTTCGCCTAGTAGACCAAAGCCTGTACCCGTCCGTCTTGCCCAAGGGACAGTGTGATCTTCTAATAGGTGCATTTTTAAAGATATGGATGAACTTGGGAACGATGCCCTGAAGCTCTCCATGAATTCTGATATTGCATGTTCTGTGGGTGAGATGGGGATAATTATTGCTCTGGTTCTTGGAAGTGCATTTTACCTAACTCTGTGACTTTTAACTCATCAATGAACAGCTGGTCGTAGATACTGTGGTACCTCTCAAGGAGGGAGAATACAGTTGTGAACTTCTCAGCTGTTGCCGATACTGTGTCAACAAGAGTTGGGCACTTCTCATGTGCCACTTGTATCATGGAAGAGCACATGATGGAGATGTTTGATAGCTAGTGGTGATGGGAAAGGTAAACTGTATGGGGAATTTCATATAATATTGTGAGTACCTTAAGGGCCTTGTATATGTGATTCCCCACAAACACTCCACCGAAGTACTGCTGTCGTTTCACTTTGAAAGACTGTAATGCTGTATCTAGCCGTTGAACAAAGGGTCCTTCATGCTTGTTAAAACCCTTCTCAACTGCATTACTTTGGCTGGCTATCTCTTTCTCCTAATTAAAAATTAATGTGTGCAAAGTCATTTTTCATCTTATTGATTTCTGCCTTACCATTTGTTGCACAGATTGCTTCTTCTTGTTCACCTGTTTGATGAAGTTATTCGTGATGGAGTCATCCCTCCCCAAACAAACAGCAACATAGGTCATTACTTCCTCCAAATCTGCAAGTTCATCTTTGCATTCTGCATACTTGGCCTTCAGCATCTGCAGCTTGTGCAGCTCCACACAGTAAGCCGAAAAGCTTGATGTGCTATTGGTTGGCTGGTTTATGAAGGCCAATTGCATGTCATAGCTGTGACAGGCATCCTCAAGCAAACGAAAAACCTTCATAAATATGCCTTGGTCATGTGCAGTCCTGGTGGGCACACCTGCTTATGGGTGTAAAATTTAAAACATGTTCGGTGTGCTAAATATGTATGAACTTACTTGAGATATAGGAATATTAAATAGAGGTTCTGAAATGCAGTTGCGGTACTCCATTGCATCCTTCCGTATCCCTCCATTAGCCATGAATGCCTGATAGTTTGCTGTTATTGTTTCCAAAGATCGGTCTGGAAATCTCCCCCTTGTGGCAAGTGATTGTTGCATGTGCTCACTATCAATCTCACAAATCAGGCATGGATGTTTTCCTGAAATAAGTGGCATGCTGATCTAATAATAAGGAACAAATTGATTTCTTACCACTTGCACCTGACAGGCCGTATGAAGTACTCTGAAACTCATAGTCACCAGCCAGAAAGACCTTTTTTTGTGTTGCCTGTATGCAAATGCTGTAATTCCTTGTTACAATTCAGCATTCATGTACCTCCACTCCATCACCTGCAGCTGCTTCACTTGGTCTTGAAACGGTCCAAAGCACTATGCAAATTGGTGACTATCACCTGCTTCAAAACAACTGAACACACAGGTGTTGTGGACAGAGTTAGGTGCTGGAACATTCACTATTTGAAAATTCATTTTGAAGGTATTCAAGACATCTCCACCCTTAGTTTCACCCAGACTTCATTTGTCGGGATGATGCCATTGTGCCATGTATGTCGACTGCAGCTGATTACATTTAGGTGTTAGACTATATTGTTTTAATGATGGGGGGAGGGGAGAGAAGGGGTTGTTACCCCAGGCATTCTCTTCCAAAAGCTGGGTGATCTTCTGGATGATGTTTGGCATGTATATGTGTGGCGCCCCTTTAAGTTCAATTGCACCAGATGACGAGGTGAACGTGAATGGCGCTATTTCTCCACATAGGTTATCTCCTACTTCGATCTTCACGAGCAATCTGCCTCATTTGTTCTTCACGTGCAATGGATATTCCAGAGGCCTTCAACCACCTATTTGATATAAGTTAGTTGTAAATGTATATATGTATCAATGTTATATATGAACCCGGCATTCCCCCCCCCCCCCCCCCCCCCACACACACACACACACACCTTGACAAATCACCTGCGAAGACACTCCAGTTTAGTCCACGACATTCCTATGCCTGCTTTGAGAGCTAAGGCCAATATGGCTCATTATTCCGGCTTGCTTCAGTAGCAGCTCCCTCTCAGCACTATCAAGGTAGTCTAACTCATTTCTTAGAAGCTGAGATGTCTCCCCCTTAGCCATAATCTGCCGAACATTACTCATTTCAGTTTACCTTCTTTTCAATGTTTTCCTAGAGGCAGATTCTGAAGATTTGTGTGGCCTTGTTACTTGCACGAATGTCTTGGGCTAATGGGTAGATTTTTTTGGTGTATTATACATAACTCAGTACTGTTTTGCTTACCAAACCATCTGTAGGGATGGAGATGGTCTTGTCAGGACTTGTGGCAGCAAGCTTGCTTAGCACAATTGTGATGCCATCTTCACTTCGTCCTTGGTCGGTTTCGCATCACAATCATGGATGTTGTAATCACCAATACGTAATTGTTCTTCTTACAGGAAGAACACTCAACATGTATGTCCTGCAGGAGTACCATGATGATTGGCGGTGCTGTTTTCAGTGTGCTGATGGCAATAAAGGTGCATCCACGAAGCAGCAAGGACATTTCACGTTGCTACAAGTGAAGACTTCAAACCACCTGACCATACATGTGGTGCACACCAGTGCCCTACATGGTAGCTCCAATGGCTGGCACAGGAGCTCCAGACAGATCAGGCATTGCAGCTGATCCAATATAGCTGAATTGTTCAAGGTGCTAAGTGGCATATCAGGTGGGTGGTGTGGTGGTGCAATTCTTTTGATGGTTGCAATAATAATATCAGCTGTTGTTGGACGACCTATCCGATGTGGTGGTGTTGGCTTAGTATGCATTAAGAAAACATGCATAGTACAGACCCACAGTTATGTTGATATTGATACCATGCATCTGTCTTCAGCATGAACCTCCCACTCAGTGATTGCTGTTGAGCTGTAGCAAGTCATTGGTCTGTCCATGATCTGCTTACAGAGTAGCATAACGACACAGGGTGGATATCAAGGAGGTCATTGTTAATATCAATGCTAAAGGCTCTCAAGAGACATTCTTTTAACTCTGAACATTGATAGAATGCCCTCCTTTTCTTCCCTTTAGCCACCAAAAGGCTTCCACAGACTCTGCAACGTTTCTGGAGCTGGTCTCTGTGGAGGATTGTTCTTTTGTACATGCATTGTGACCCCATAGGCCCATATGATTGGTCCTTTGTACGTAAATTTTGTCCCTGTATGTTGATCCTCTGTGTCCCATTGGATTGGTCCTTTGTGCTTGCATACACTGTACATCACTGTATACATGCATGTGCAAAGAATAACACTATATTTACCACAACATGCCTATATATTCCTATGTACTCACATAACCTTTCTCTAGTAGAAAAGTGTGTAATAAAGCTTTCTTATTTTGCATAACCCTTGCTCAACTTGCTCAACTTCTCATCATTCTTTATGCCTCAACTATTGCTGCGCCCACACCATATAGAGTGCGTGAACATGCCCTCATACTGGTTCACACACCCTTATGCATGTGTATACGTTGTGCAAATAGCACTGTACAATTCTTGAGCACATCACTTGCACACACACACACACACACACACACACACACACACACATTAACACAACAACACTTATGCACTGTGACACATATGGCAACATTATAACACACTCTAATAATGATGGTACATCCAAATACATTCAAGTGTAAGGTCTGCCTCTCTGAACGTTTCCTCTGCACAGTGTTCTATTCGATGAACAGATTAAGAGGCAACTGATTCTATTCTCAATTTCTGTACCTGCTTTCGTACTCACTGTGGTTTTCCTCTGCATTGTTGCTTGTAGTCTATACGTTTTCCCTCAGTTACACTCATCATCTAGCACTCTACGTTTCACCTGTAAAAGCGTTTGGGAGTAGCAGAATAATGAAATTGTTACTAGCTTGCTAAGGTATGTCTGTGTAAACTTACCACGGGCCCTGACCCACCACAATCTAGGTTAGTACAATAATATTCATCGCCAAAGGTAACAGTCAAACCTTTGTTGCATCACTAGTTTGAATGCAGGGAATTCAACGAGTGTTATTGCACTCCATCAGATTTCTGTTCCTGGCCTAGCCTTCTCACAATTAGTACAAAGTATTGTGCTTCCCATTCCGCTCTTGCTATACCCTTCTAGGAGTACTTGAACACTCACTTCCTTCCCTGCATACAACTAGTGTGACCTGCAACACTGTGTGCTGCCTCTTCTTGATGGAAAACGCTGCACCGCGCATGTAAAGTTTATTATTATTAAATTTTTGAAGGGCGATGGTCCTGCATGGCCTGTGTTGTTCCTGCATGGCCTGTATTGTTCCTGCATGGCCTGTGGCAATGAAGTTTATTGTAGCTACCCTATCCTGCAGATTGTGGTAGGTCAGGACCCGTGGTAAGTTTACACAGACATAAGTACATGTAGCAAGTTAAAGTTTAATGTTCATTATCCAACTCTGCACCTCTCTAAGAAAAACATAAAAAATAAAAAAGCCTCTTACATGCTGACCCATGGAATCCCTTATGACTTGTCCTCTATTCTCTTTAATTGTCTCAAGCAGTCCTATTGGGATATGATGTATGTACAAAGGACCAGTCCTATGGGACACTACAGTGTACGTGATTTATAACCTACATGTATGTCCCTCATGAGCTGTTCAATAGAATAGATCAAGAATACAGAGAACACATTCAGTGTACCATCATTAGAGTGTTATTGTTTGTGCCACATGTATATATGTGTATAGTGTGCATGTGTGTGTGTGTATGTGTGTGTGTGTGTGTGTGTGTGTGTGTGTGTGTGTGTGTGTGTGTGGATTTGTGTATGCTGTGGATAGGTTGCATGATTTAAGCGGAGAAAACAGAGTCAGTGTATGCCAATGCCGTCAAGCAGCCAGGTAACCCAGGCCTTGTCAGGTTGAAGGTGTAAGTTGTGGTTTCTTTCATCACCAACAATATCAGGATTACTGTGCTTGTCGACCTATAGGAAGATTGTAGCGTCTTGTAAATGTTTCTTGACACACTTCACAGCGGAATCGTCCTTATTGAACAGGAAAAAAATGAGCAGCATGCATCAGTACCACATACAGTACAAGAATTGCTTGTATTCTGTAGGATCTGTTCCATGAGTACGCGTTGCAGCGCTAATAGCCATGCCTACCTCACGCTTTTTATATTGCCGTATATGGCGTCTCACGCATTTTGAGGTTAAACTTATGATGTTGGCAGGTCTGCGCTGATGCCATGCTCACTATAACTATATAGTCGTGCTAACCCTAGAACATGCACTACATGTAATTAGCTTCAGGGTTCCTTAAAGGTATTTATATATTTTATTATTCATAGGGGCCGTAAACAAACTCGTACCGGTGCTCATAAATTTAAACACATACTAGACCTACCCTTTCGGTTTCCAACAAATGCTTTGCCTCCACGTGCAGGGTTGCTTCCTCCGGCTTTGGGCATCCTAAAATGGATTAGACTTTAATTATCAATACAGTCTCGAGCTCGTGACCAACTCGTGATTCATTGTATATCCCACATTATAAAATTGCAACTTCACTTTCTCATTAGCTTAGCATGATGTGTTGCGTGTGTGTGTGTGTGTGTGTGTGTGTGTGTGTGTGTGTGTGTGTGTGTGTGTGTGTGTGTGTGTGTGTGTGTGTGTGGGTGTATGTTGCGTGTGTGGGTGAATGTGTGCATGTATATGTATGTGTGTGTATATTTGTATGCGTGTGTGCATGTGTTGCGTGTTTGTTGCATGTGCGTATGTGTGTGTCTGTGTGGCGCGCGCGCGAACGCACATCTTACAGTGTGCGATTTGTGCTCTGGACAACTCTTGTCGAGGATTGATAATCGAGGTGAACTGATATCAAAATATAGACCCACGGATACGAACCTTGCACAACGGCCAGTCCGAGCGAGATACTGAACCATGACTGACACCAATGCTGGTTCGTATTGTATTTCAGTTTTGAAACGAACTGGTACCATGCAATATCCTCAGCCTGAACCAGGGTTGTGATACCAGTTAACAACCAGGCTGTTGATTTAAACACCCATGATTCAGACTGTATTTCATTCCCACACCAGACTGTATTTCGCACCAGGTTTGATTCAGACTGGTAACTTTTGGCTGTGTATTTGTCAGTTGTGGCATACAGTAGTGCGCAATGCCTTTTTTAATTTGCTGTGTGGGAGATAATATAGAAAGTCATAGTTGATTAATTAATTCATGTCGCAGACATGCAAATTGTCTGTTCAGACGAGGGGCTAGGTTTTTATGGCTGCGAATCACCTTTAATTTCCCCCGCTTTTTATTTGCAAGATCTATAGAACGTTTTGAAGCTGATCCGATTAGATTATTACTTAATGTCCTATTTATAATAACGTATTACCTTGCGTGATCGCTCTGCATGCAATGCATACTCGCAGATCACCTTTGCACGAACATTAGGTTTATTGACAGTGTCACTTTTAACCTGGAGTCATCAATCCATTCAACCATGCGTATTTGATCGTGAATTGTGAAGGACTATACTAGCTGCACGAAAGATTATAGTGGTAGTAAACAGATGCCAATACCTGACCTTTGTTATTGTCATAACCAGTAGTTGCAAGGAAACAATGCCTGCATACTATCTGCTGCACTCTGCATTGTAACCATACACCATATGCATGCAACCATTTGCATCATGCATATATTGAATGCGTGCACCAATGGTGCATGCACACGTACAGATAATAAAAGTATACAGGCCTACTGATCATGTATAACAGCGAATGCACATCCATGCATCAGTGCAATTGGTAGACCTGCATGGGCAGCAAGTTAGTTCTAATCTCTTCATCATGCATTTACCATCATGCATGCAATTGAGAGCCGGTTTCGCGTATACATGCATGTATATGGGTAAACTGCACTTCAAAGCATTCATTACCGCCCGCAGCGGTGCAGTCATGTTATCTTGCACCGTTTAGTCTTGCATAATGCACGATTACTTAACCTAATTTATCGCCAGCATAATTGGATCATGCACCATCAACCGCATGTATCACAATGCATGCATGCACGGATATTGCTCGTAACTAGTCAAATGAACACGAAAAGTGTGGAAATAGTAACTGAGCGTTGTCCGAGGTTACCAGGCAATAGAATCTATATAAAAATCACCGAGCTTTTTCATGTATACTGATAGAACTTACTTATAAGCGTTGAAACATACAACCACTGTGAAAGTAATGCCGCGAGTGCTACTGACAAAGAGAATGACATGAGGCATATCCCACTGGGTTTGAGCAAGGATTGTAATAGTTAATAATCCTTGGTTAGAGCTACTAGCTGGTTCAAGTAGACAACGATAAATTAAAGAACAGATCACATTGCACAGATATCAACTAACTGACTTTTCAATCTATGCACATATGCGTGGGCGTACCGCAGTAGCCCACACCCTCGCGCAGAAGCTGTATTATAGACTTTTGTTATTTTACTATTTAATTATACCAGATTTAAATCAATGTTACATGTGCACGTGAGCCAAAGTTTCGTCGTAGACGTCATGAAATATTTAAATAAGGTATTAACATGATATTTAAATATCTTGCGTCATCTTTTAAATACATTTATGAATAAATTTTACTAATTATGCGCGGTTGAAATTAAAATTTAAATGTCTTGATTTTAGTAAAAGGGTGCTTAATGTTTTTTTGCATGAATAATGCATATTAGAGTTTTAGAGTAACATAAAATTCAATGTAGAAAAAAAGAACAGGATGACCGCGTATATGTATGGGCCATTTCTGGATATGGCTACGTCGGTGGCATGGATGATCGGACTGTTAGTGGCATTTAACAAACCACGAGAGGTGAGTGCAGGCAACAGTTAAATTGAACAAATTCAGATATCTAAGCCAAATTAAGTAATACTTGTAGAGTGTATGCAATTATATATATGCTCTAATATTGGGTTACGGCGGAGAGAGGGACTAAGAAAATAACGCACTTCGGTTAATAGGAATTAGAGTTTTGTCCTGTTTCATCGCAATTATAGACTTGCTCCAAGGTGAGCCCCTTGCGCTCCATGACTTGCTGTAACTGGTTCAGGAGCTTCTTTGTCAGCCGAAAGCTTTTCACCTTAGCAAACGTACATGTAGCTCACGAATACTATTCGATGACAAAACCGCCATAGTCACTCGCAACTTGCTGTGAATGGTGGAATAGCTGCCTCTTGTGCGTGCTGTCACGGGCCCGGAATCAAAGCTCTGTCTTGTGCGTGTAGTAGTACATTCAATTGCTTCGCTTTTTCACACATGCAGAATCGGCCACTGATAGGCATGCCAATGCATGCTGCTTTGTTGTACAAACCACAGAGGTATACAAAGCCCGGTCAAGTTCTTCATCCTTTGCAAGACGCATGACGTTTTCGAGACCCAGACATATACATGTATATGTTCCGTACGGATGCCAACATTGCCGGTTACGTATCCGGATGCCGGTTGTGTAACAGGCTGCCCGGTTATGTAACCGGCTGTCCCGTTTCAATGCATCTGAACAAAATAGATGTCCGGTTACACAACCGGCTGTCCCGTTGCGTAACCGGCTGTCCGGTTGTGTAACCGGCTGTCCCGTTGCGTAACCGGCGCCGGCTGTCCCGTTGTGTGACCAGCTGCCTTTATTTAATATCTACACACAACACATGCAGGCTGTTGTTTTGTGTATAACTGAGGCGTGATACAACCGGCCATATGCATCCTGATGTGACTACTGAATAATATAATATTATTATTATACATGTACATGTCACAGTACTTGCATGCAAATGCAAATTTATGGGAATATGATCCGTCATACAGAGACACTAATACAAAAACTGACCCATGATGTTGTATAATACTGATATGAGGCTTTCAACTGCCCAGTATACAGCAACATGCAGCAGAAATATAAATATACATGTACTAAGATTCCAATAAGCTTCTACTGCACAAAGGGCAGTTCCACTGTGACCTACGATCTTTGTGAACACTTTTGTCAATCTTCATTCAGGCTACCGACATGGAACCATTGCTGGCAACTATCACACTGTATCATTTTGGAGCCATCATTAATATGCCAGCAAATACAGTATACCGGTATATTCTTCCTGGCAGATGCCTTTGGGCATCTACTTGCAGAAGATGGGAAGACAGACATCACCCCGTCCTCAATACTCTTCAAAATATGCTTCCTCATTGCATTCTGTTTATACAATAGAACCGCTGGATCTTGTCCATTACAAATGGAAGTGATATACGCCGCAGCAAATAATCCACAGTCATGTGATCCTTCCTGCATTTGAACATCTATAAACTCAACAGCAAATTGGTCTTCTTGTGTTTGAAGTAAGGCACTTATAAGTTTCAGGGTAGACTTAGGAAGCTGTTTACCTCCATTGCAGTCATAAATTCGGACGCATGCTTTTCGGCAACAACAGTGGATAGAGCAATCCAATGATTTTTATTCACATTTACGATCTGTAAAAATTGCTCCTGTGGTAGAATCATTGCCAAATTCTGGCTAAGTGCAGGTGGTTGAAAGCCACCTATGGATGGGTGCTGCTGTTTCAGCATATATTGTGCCACGGTTATGATAAGATCATCTAGCCAGCTTTTTGAAGTTGTAAGTATTGCTTTGTGGTACATTGTCAATTTAACATGACAGATAGTAACCCAGGTATCTTTATCATCTTCATCATCTTTACTTAATTCCGGATCTGCTGTTAAATCAATATTGCACAAGGGGTTATTGTGATCTCCATTAGTGCACGAATGTCCTGGGTGACACACTGCAGTGCAGGACAATTTGTTCTTCTTACAGCAGCAGTACTTAGCACTGTTGCATCTCGTTTTACATGCACATGATAATGAAGCTTGAGTATCCAAGAAAGGAGTTTTGTTGCTATTAGATGGTGTTGATAATTTCATTGCAGATGCAGGTGTACAATTCTTGTTTTTGCAATTATCCCCTTTATGACAGTGTGAGGTGCATTCAATTTTATTCTTCTTACAAGGGCACCGTTGTGTGCTGCAGCCTGCTGTGCACTTGCACCTATTCTTTGAAAATGCACTCCATGGTGCACTTTCTTTAGAAGCCGCTCGAAGTGACACACGAGTAGACCTTTCCCATCCTTTCACAGATAGATTGTAATTCCCTTCAAACAATTCCAGATCACAAGCAGAATAGCATTTGTTCAACACTCCTGATTTGCACCGCAAGCGGTACATTGCACGTGCTGTTCCAATCACCTGTACAATTATGCATGGCAGTCTATTTGGGTCAGTGGAAGCCTGATCAATGCGAGGAATTCTTACAGTAACACAATCTCCCACATGAAACTCTTTAACTTTGTGCTTAAGGTTGTATTTTACCATCATCCTATTAGCATTTTTCAAATATTCCTTATCTGCAATCTGGCGAACAGGCAAGTGCTTCTCAGTAGTAGCCAAAACCCTTGAATTGGACTTCAGTAAAGCCACCTATACAACGAAAAGAACCAGGAAGATTAATTAGGTTAAAATATATATTAGGCACTTACATGTCCATTATTGTACCATCCTGATCAAATCACTTCATGATCATCACATATTTCTGAATCAGGAAGATCACTTGCAGCAGTGGTTTTGTTTCTCTCTCAACATTGCATTCGGACTGACTTGCAACAGTGCCCACATACGTACCTTCCAAATCCTTTTCCACTACATTGTTCCCATCATCATCAAAATCATCTTCCTTGTCTACATCCCCACTGTACTTTGCTATATCTTCATCCTCCTCGTCTTTCTCCTCATCCTCCTCTTCTTTCTCCTCATCTCCTCTCTTTCTCCTCATCCTCCTCTTCGTTCTTCTCATCCTCCTCTTCTTTCTCCTCATCCTCCTCTTCTTTCTCCTCATCCTCCTCTTCTTTCTCCTCATCCTCCTCTTCTTTCTCCTCATCTCCTCTCTTTCTCTCCCTCCTCTTCTTTCTCCTCATCCTCCCCTCTTCGTTCTTCGGCTTCTCCATCCTCATCTCTCCTTCTTACTCCTCGTTCCTCATACCTCACCTCTCTCTTTCTCCTCATCCTCCTCTCGTTCTCCTCATCCTCCTCTTCTTCTCCTCATCCTCCTCTTCTTTCTCCTCATCCTCCTCTTCTTTCTCCATCATCCACCTCTTCTTTTCCCACATCATCCGCTTCTTTGTTCTTCTTCACATCCTCTGAAGGCCGCTTCAAAACATCTTCATCTAGTACCCGAAAGTTGACATCTGGAACAAAAAATTGCCCCTTGGAGGTTGGCCAAATACTAACTCATATGGGGTTTGTTGGTGGTGTCATGAACCTGAGTGTTCATTGTGTCTGCAGAGATAAATAACATTTAAGCAAACATTGGATCACTTACACACAATATGTGGAAGCCATTGAGACCATGGTGGGGAAGGATCGCTGCATTCAACAACCTTGGCTGATCATTCTCTCAAGTGTGTAGTGTGCCTGCTCAACTAGCCCTTGTGATTGGGGATGTCGCAGACGACCACTGATTAGCTGCACATGACCTGGCCATGTTGAAACTACATCTCCAATGAGTTTGTTTACAAATTCTTTGCCATTATCACTGTGAATGATAGCAGGCAAACCAAAAACTGGGAAAACATAGTTGTGCAATACTTTAACCACATGGTTTGCCTTCTTTTTCACAAGAGGAAATGCAAAATTAAACTTTGACCAATGATCCACAATGTGTAATATCCAGTGCATCCATTATGTAGCATATGCCTCATATCAATCAGATCAATCTACAGATATGAACAAATATTTTGTACATGTAGTAAGCATGAATAGTGATTAAACCTACCTGGATACGAGAAAATAGCCCATCATCTATTATTGGTCTTAAAAGGGCTTTGGTGTGCTGTGGTTTCCTTAAGCTGCATGTTGAACACAAGCTTACATACTTTTCAACCACAACTCTTGGTATGTAGAAGTACAATGACTGGACCTACAGTGTATAAGAAGTGACACACACGTGACTCAAATTAGCATATGCATGTATACGGCACTCCAATAGCAAGGAAATACTACTTACCCTAGCATAGGGTTTTCTTGAACCAGCATGCAGACAATCTTTATCATGGATCTGTTTCAAAATATGGTAGAATTCCTCTACTATAGCGACCCTTCTGTAGCCTTTCATAATTGTGCGGTCATTAGCGTTCTATACATGTATACCAACGAACAGTAATCAAATTGAATTTACGAACACAAAAGGAATTACCTCCTTTTCCCCCTTGACTTGGACAACCAATGCATCCCTTATTCCAGCTTCAGGCAAGTCTAGCAGTTGAAATCCACTTCTTTTGATAAGGTGGCAAAAGTTTCTTCCTCAATGCAAAGAGGATTCTTTAAACAGCTGATGATCCGTTCTCCAAACTGCTGGTGAATTACGGCACTTCTTGTTCTCTTAGCGTCTTTTGGAAATGCAGCAACAAGGTATTCTACGAACGCATCCATCGGGCGTGTAACACGTGGATAAGTGAATGTGACACCTTGTTGGTGCATGCACAAGTCACTATCCGGTTACATAACCGGCCGTCCGGTTGTGTATCCGGTTGTCCGGTTACGTAACCGGTCGATTGCTGGGCATCCGTACGGAACATAGATACGCTTCCAGAGTAAAAGCAAACTCACGGATCTTGGGTTCGTCTTGCTTTAGAGTCGTGATCGTTGATTCTCACATACCAAACTTCAGAGTATATGTAGCTAACTCCTTTAGCTACACTATTTCAAAAGCTCAACTTAGACTCAATAGACAAAACTACACACTTGCGCTTTCTGTTGGGATTCGCCATAACTACGTACGCTCTCCCGAGTACATAAACAACGCATCAGTGTGGTTAATATCACGATATCGAAATAAAGCCCATAGACCATATACGTAACAATGATAAGGAATTATGTAATTTTTACTTACGTAATGATTGAACAATGCTGTTCAGATAAATCGAAGTACCGATAAGCGAGAGTCCACTCTACAGTGTATTTCAATCCAGGTTAATCGGTTAAAGAAAATGAGCATGACTGCATGTGAGGAAAACACGCAGCTACCTTCGGCAGAGGGACAGAGGGATGGCTACCCGACATCACCATCCAAAGAAACGAAGCATGTGGAGGATGCGGGTCAACAGAACGGACCGCGTCCTACTTGCAGGGGACGTGAAGAAACAGATGGTGGTCCTGTCGTACACGGGCCTTGCTGCGTTATGTAACGGATGACCTCAAGCGCCTGCGCATACATGTTCGAGAACTCTGCCGTGACTCATCATTCATATAAGCCTGCATGGATGTACATGACATATTTGTATCGAGAGTACCTAATTTTGATAGTTGATTTTGGACAACTCTACTTAAAATATTCCGGTAAAGATGATAATGGATGTGATCGCGTCAGTAGAGCCGCATCAAAAACAGTTGCGTCATACTGTTTATAATGCATAAAGTTATAACATTTGCCTTTCGAACGGTTAATGCTATCAGCGTCCTATATGTTCGACACTTCATACTACACCATTTATCTATGTGTGAAAGTAATTTGGTGTCTTGCAACAATACACTGCACGCCGACACGTTACGAGGTCCGATATGAAGCTGTGGCAGCTTTAACCCCTCCATGTACTGAACTCTGACCAAAGGGGGGGTTTAAACATGATATACTACACTTATCCCAATACTGTTCATGCATGTATAAGAGAAATGTTCATATATGTGAAAGACCATTTACATGACATCCATGAGGTGGAGTGGATTGTGACGTTTTAATAATGTTGTTTTGGCAGCGAGGGTTTGTTTTCTAATAGGAATTAATTAACCCTTGAACTGCTATAGGCCACTAAAGTGGCCGCGCCAAGTGGGATAGTATGTGGTTGACACGTATGCCATTATGCCAATATTGTTGTACTTTCAAGGCTGCCTTGTAGTCAAATCAAAGTATAACCAATCCCGTTACGAATTATTGTCGGCTGTACCATGCATGTAGTTGCAGAAACATGCAGAGCTCTAGTGTATTTGAATATTGTTACATGAAAATTTCCCCATTATGATGGTACACCAGGGGACTTGCGAGATTATTCATATTCATTACAGCTATTATTATTATTATAGTCAAATACACTAGAGATTTGCACCTGCAGCTCTGGTTCAGTAATTAGGCCAAACAATCGTATTTAGTATTATGATGTGTGACATTTTCATGCAACAATATACACTGTACGGTACGCCAATAACAATAAATTTAAAGGTAATGCATGGATTGAATGGTTCAGGAGCTTCTTTGTCAGCCGAAACCTTTTCACCTTATAATTAGCAACGTACATGTACATGTACAATCATTCTTTACATCTATTGCAAGTGCTTGCTGCCGACTTTCAGCAAGTTCCTTGCACTTGTAAACTCTGTATGTACTTTTTCCACGATGATCTATCACCCGCCTTCCGCAAATCCTGCAGTGGATAGCAAGCTGCTGGATGTGGTAATCCATTTGGCTGCTAGTGTCGGGAAACTAATCAAAACGGAGCCAATTATTCACAAATATGCAACAACTACAGTACGCGTAAATCATCGTTCTCACCTTGCACATCAGATATACTTGTGGACTTAACTATTCTCTTTCATATTTAGTACATCTAACCTTTTGGTTTTGCGCGTCTTGCCGCTGTATGCCAAACTTTGATAGTATGATTCCAATAGTTGCGCACATAACCTTCAAAACAAGCATGCGCATTGTCCTCAAGCGTTAGAAAACTGGATGCGTAAGTGTATGTTCTGGTAGGAATGTGATAGAGCATGTGGGTGCTATTGAGATGCAGTCGCAATACAGCGGATGGCGGGGTAAGCTAGTGCGGAGTAAATCAACCATCCAAAACACGGGCCACCGCAATGGATAATTGTAGCCATACATAAATGCATACACTTGTCCTGATGGGAGCACTGGGGGACTTTGAAAAAGGTTGGTCGCAACGTTTATGGTTCAGGAGATACGATCGTTACAAAAACTAGCCATTTTTTTTCAGGGTCTTACGTTGGGGGCGGAGGGGGGGGGGGCTTGTACGCGGTACTTTACGGTATATACACTATTTTAAAAGCTCAACTTAGACTCAATAAACAATTAAAACTACACCCTTGCGTTTTCTGTTGGGATTCGCCATGCTACGCTCTCCCGCGTAAATAAACAACCCATTAATGTGGTTAATAACACGATATCGAAATAAAGCCCATAGACCATATACGTTAACAATGATATCAGTAAAGAATAATGTAATTTTTAGTTAATGAACAATGCTGTTCGATAATCCGAGTGTTCGCATAAAACTGAGTACGGATAAGAAAGGGTCCACTGTACAGTGTAATTCAATCCAGGTATTAATTGGTTAAAGAAAATGAGCAAGATTGAGGAAAACACGCAGATACCTTCGGCTCATAAGACAGAGGGACTGACGGATGGCTACCCGACATCACCATCCAAAGAAACGAAGCATGCAGAGGATGCGGGTCAAAAGACCTACTTGTAGGGGACGTGAAGAAACAGATGGTGGTCCTCTCGTACACGGGTTTTGCTGCGTTATGTAACGGATGACCTCAAGCGCCTGCGCATACATGTTCGAGAACTCTGCCGTGACCATCATTTATAAGCCTGCATGGATGTACATTACATATTTTTATTGATGATTTTGGACATCTCTACTTAAAATATTCCGGCGTTAATCGGAAAAGATGATAATGGACGCGATCGAGTCAGTAGAGCCGCAGTTACGTCGTACTGTTTATAATGTATAAAAGATGGGACTGTTTCCGCGAAAATTGCCCCACGGATATATTATAAAATGTTATAAAAATACATCGCGGGTGAATCGCTATAACTTCCCAACGGTTAACGCTATCGACGTC
Organism: Ephydatia muelleri; assembly: GCA_013339895.1. Classification (NCBI taxonomy): domain Eukaryota; kingdom Metazoa; phylum Porifera; class Demospongiae; order Spongillida; family Spongillidae; genus Ephydatia; species Ephydatia muelleri. Next base: position 12,457,612 of record JABACO010000006.1, read on the forward strand.
CTATTTTCAACACTTCATACTACACCATTTCACTACGGGAAAACTTATTTTGGGACCTTGCACTAGTTCCTTGCTGATGCTACGAAGTCCGATACCCCATGGGGTTCAAAACCGCCACATCTTCAGCTAGGAGAGTTTAAATCGCTTCAAATTCAGTATGTACGTACAGGGGTCCTGTTGCTATTGATGTGTTCAGTTCGTTAATTTTTACTCTATCCGTCACGGAGATACAGCTGTGCAAAGTTAATGCACATTTCCCGCTCGATTGCACCATTTTTGCATGCAACCCGTGTTCCATTCTCCCAATCCACAATAAATTTTGATAACTTCTTTGTTCCGCCCATTTCTCCCTTAAACTAAGCTAGCCGTTCCCAACTGTTTTTGTCTCACTCAGGCAGTGAGTTTATGCGGGAAAGTTAAAAGAAGAAGAACGCTGCTCAGTTCCAGACGATCGTACCAAATTAACGGACCCAAGTGAATGGTTGCAGTATAACCTTGCGCCTCCCACGTCGCCGGCAGTATTCAAAACGGCACGCGTAAGGCTATTTGCTACGCACTCGCATCATCCTCTAGTCGTGTAATAAAGCTTTCCTATTTGCCATCATCTTGCTAAAATCATCGTCTTATATCTGCCACGCCCACTCGGCTACGATTGCAATGATTTCGGGCTCACAACTTTCAGCTCACACATAGTACATGAACTCATGCTGGCTCCCACTTGTGCACACACTTGCATTGTTGCGTACATGGCCCTGTACACTATCGTATGGCGTATTTTCTTATACACAACCACACACACACACACACATGTACAGCGTACTTGCATACACCAGTTATACATGTGGCAAACAATACACCTGTCTGATGATGGTACAAACACTCTCACTCACAAACATTGTCACATGCACATGTCAATTCAACTGTACTTGTGCATGCCTGTACAGACCACTGATTCTATGTAAATTTGTGTACCAAGCTTTCTGTACATGTATCGTGTCTCCAAGGATTGAATGCATTGTGTCCCCATCTGGTACTCTAAATGTACACAAACATTGCACACTTGCACACACACACCACTGTATAAATGTGGCAATACACATGCAAAAACGCTCACACACAACATATAGATACACAGACACACACATGACATACACCCGCAAACACACACACATACGGACACGGACACACAGGTACACATGGACACACACAACACACAGACACACACACATAGACACACACAACATACACACACACACACACAGACACACACACACAGACACACACACACAGACACACACACAGACACACACACACACACACAGAGAAACATACACACAGACACATGCAGGCATGCACAGACACATGCACTGACATACTCAGACACACACAACACACTCTCACACGACAGACACATACACAGACACAGACACACACAGACATGCACAGAGACACACACAGACATGCACATGAAATACACAGACACACACACACGACATACACACAGACACGCACAGACAAGACTCACACACACGAAATTCACAGACACACACATGCACAGACACACAGACGCGGGCACACATGGACACACAAGCATAGACACACACATGCACAGACACACACATGCAGACGCACAGACACACACACGCACACACAAGATAGACACATGCCATACACACACAACAGACACAGACACACAAGCACACAAAGACACACGCACGAAATACACAAACACACCTACAGACACACACATGAAATACACAGACACGCACACAGACTCGCACACAGACACGCAGACATACATGCACACAGACTCATACAAAAAATACATATAGACACACACACGAAATACACACTGATAGATACACACATGGAGACACACAGAGACACACGTGGACACACAGATACACACACGACATACACACAGACACACACATATACAGACACACATGTAGCTACATGTACCTATGTATATGTAACGTCTCTAAAGTGCGAGCTCTATGTCATATACTCCCAAAGAATTGGTCCTCAGCCCCCATAGGATTGGTGTGCCGTACCACTGTATGCATGTGGCAAAGTATATCACTGTATTCACCACAGCACTGGGCCCATGGTACAATATTAAAAAGTGTGTGGGGGGGTTGGCTGATTTCTTTTGAGCAAAATGAATAATTAAATATACAAGTCTACGTGTAGAGATGCACGAATTTATTTTTAAATCATGATGCGTATGATGTTGTCATCGAAAAAGTTGTTGTCGGCTATCATTCCTTGATGAGATTTACACAGTGGGCCAAAAATTGTGGTGTGTGTGTGGAAGGTCCCTGCAGCAACGTGCATAAGACTTTAAGTTCTTACACACTCACATCCATCTTTTTGTAGTTAAGTACAATTGTGTAATAAAGCTTTCCTGTTTGGCAAAATCCTTGATCCTTGAACAACTTCTTATCATTCTTTATGCCTCCACTACTCAGCTAGGTGGCTTGTGTACCAGTTGCAGAGACTTGAGTCTCTCTTTGCCCATACAATATTTAGCTCACACAGAGTACATTAACATGCCCTCATGTTGGTTCACACACCCTGATGCATGTGTATATGTTGTGCAAATGCGTCTGTACATCCTGAGCACACACACACACACACACACACACACACACACACACCAATCTCTGTGTGTTTCCTCTCTATTGTTGCAAGCAGACGTATACTCTTCTCTCATCTAGCACTCTGTACAAGTGCTCGTCTGACCTGTAAAAAAGCCTTTTCGGAGTACAGTATAATGAATATCGTCACTAGCTTGCAATCGATATGTCTGTGTAAACTTACCTGACCTACCACGATCTGCAACGATAAGGGAGGTACAATAAGTTCATCGCAGGTCTCACGGGCCTACTGTTTTCATCAGCACAATGTTGTGTGTCCCGTGTCGCACTAATTGAATGCAGCGAATTAAACGAGTGTACATGAACTCAGATTGCTGTTCCTCACCATAAGTACAAAGTATGTAGTGCCTTGCTATAACCTTCTACGAGTAGTCATTTAATTTACTGCATACAAATTAGTACAGTGCGACACGCAACACTGTGCTGCCTCTTCTAGTTGAAGAAGGATGAACCACGCAGTTTTTTTTGAAGGGCGATGGTTCTGCCTGGCGATGAATTACCTATCATTGCTGATTGCGGTAGGTCAGGGCCCGTAGTAAGTTTACACAGACACAATGGATAGCAATATTCATAATTCCACGAGCACTCAGATAAACAGAAGCCTCTTGAGCTTGTTTGCTAACCATGGCATATCCTTACATGTCCCTTGTGTCAGGGGACAGTCCTATAAGGACACAATGTATGCATAAAGGACCACTCCTATGACACTACAGTGTACACGTTGCTACATGTGCCTACATGTGTAGACATGTCTCATGAGCTGTTCAATGGATAGATCAAAAATGCATGTGCAGAGCTGAGAGAAAATGTGTGTACCATCATTATCAGAGAGCACTACTGAGCTGAAAGTTGTGAGACCGAAATCATTGCAATCGTATCCGAGTGGGCGTGGCAGATATAAGACGATGATTTTAGCAAGATGATGGCAAATAGGAAAGCTTTATTACACGACTAGAGGATGATGCGAGTGCGTAGCAAATAGCCTTACGCGTGCCGTTTTGAATACTGCCGGCGACGTGGGAGGCGCAAGGTTATACTGCAACCATTCACTTGGGTCCGTTAATTTGGTACGATCGTCTGGAACTGAGCAGCGTTCTTCTTCTTTTAACTTTCCCGCATAAACTCACTGCCTGAGTGAGACAAAAACAGTTGGGAACGGCTAGCTTAGTTTAAGGGAGAAATGGGCGGAACAAAGAAGTTATCAAAATTTATTGTGGATTGGGAGAATGGACACGGGTTGCATGCAAAAATGGTGCAATCGAGCGGGAAATGTGCATTAACTTTGCACAGCTGTATCTCCGTGACGGATAGAGTAAAAATTAACGAACTGAACACATCAATAGCAACAGGACCCCTGTACGTACATACTGAATTTGAAGCGATTTAAACTCTCCTAGCTGAAGATGTGGCGGTTTTGAACCCCATGGGGTATCGGACTTCGTAGCATCAGCAAGGAACTAGTGCAAGGTCCCAAAATAAGTTTTCCTGTAGTGAAATGGTGTAGTATGAAGTGTTGAAAATAGGACGTCGATAGCGTTAACCGTTGGGAAGTTATAGCGATTCACCCGCGATGCATTTTTATAACATTTTATAATATATCCGTGGGGCAATTTTCGCGGAAACTGTCCCAGATATAACATTCGCCTTCCGAACTTTTAAACCTATCAGCGTCCTATATGTTCGACACTTCATTATACACCATTTATCTATGCGTGAAAGTAATTTGGTGCCTTGCAACACTACACTGCACGCCGACACGTCGGTTACGAGGTCCGATATGAAGATGTGGCAGCTTTAACCCCCCCCCCCCCCCCCCCCCCCCCCCCCCCCCCCCATGTACAGAACTCTGACAAAAGGCGAGAAGAGGGGGGGGGGATGACGTTTAAACATGATATACTACACTGATGTGAGTAACCCATGCATTGTGCTTAAGCATTACGCATGCCTCAGCCTCGCTGAGGGAGATAATTTCACCTTTGACGTTGTTGAATAAGCTTGGCTTTAGAAAATATTCGCTCATGCAGATGGCGCTGATGAGGCAGCTAGGGATTGCCAGGTACTTTCTCGCAAGCTTAGAAATTTATGGAAACAGTGAGTCGTGTAATTTCCACCATGCAAGTGGATCTATAGAAGAAGTATAGCCTTCACTTGTCGAACCTCAGGAATTAAAAGCCAAGCATCGAACTCGTCTTTACCTTCTTTACGTAGGCCGTATGCTGGTGCATCATTGATACGATCCAATCTGTCAGATTCTTCTTCATCTGCATCATGATACAATCTCTTCTGCAGTATGAGACACATTGTTAATACTCACTTCTAAAACAGCTGACATGAGACACCAGTCCGTACTATCCAATGGCAGGTGACTGCAACATAAGAGTCACCTGTTTGCATCTTGGCTGCATCAGTAGTGAGTGACACAGAAGTGGACTTTTAATAATGCCTTAAGCCTGAGCAACATCTTTGCGTAAATGTCATCTATCAGTTCAGTCAATTTACTTCTGCCTGGCTGAATGACTTTCTTGATCTGCAAGCAATGAACTTATTAAAAGACAAACTGTCTGCAAGAAGAGGAGGGAGTTATATAGATTATCGTACCATGCCTGTGCCAGAAATTACATTGCAGTATCATGCTCATTATCTGTGAGGAGTACAGACTTGGCTGAAAAATATGACCCTTTTTAGCTATTAGAGTGCTTTGTTTCCTTTGTAGGCCAAAGCCAGGGATGCTTCGGCTTGTTCCCCGCCAGATTCACGCAGCTCCTTTTTATGGTGCCTTTGCAGGTGCCTCAGAATAGTAGTCTCGTACCCAGACCCAGATTCCCAACAGCTGCGGGTGGATTACATCACCGCTACGTGGATCGTACTAAATCGTTACGTCATGTTGGTCTGGGGACGAGACTATCTGAAAAGTTGAATTCTCCTTAACAAAGGGCTTGTAGCAGTAGTTCCACCAAACTTTATCAGCAAACCCTTCATATCCACTCTTTTCCTTTGCTTCATGAAATTTGTGCACTTTGAAGTGCATGTGACTACACCACAGAGGATTGCTTGCGTCGTTGCGGGTACCATACAAACTCATCCGTGATATAAACCCAGAGATCTAAGTTTGTAGGAGACACAAATCTGATTAGAGACTGCAGCAAGCACCGGAGGCTGTATTCATAGTGATGGTTGCTGGCATCTCTTAAATCATTATTGCAGCAATGAATGAATAATTGTAACTAAATATTAAAAATTGTATCGGGTCGACCTTTCAGGCCACAGGTTGGAGCCTGGCCTGACCTTCAGGTCACTTTCGGCATCCCTGGGTCTGTTGGTTTGGTACGATCCTCCACAGGGAAAAAGTTGCGAATACAATGGTACATTTACCATGTTATTCCTGTTTTGCCATTGACAAACTACTAGCATAGTTCTCGTTGATAAAGATTCCAAACCCATATCGACTGCTTTGGATTGTTGTACTCTGTTGAAAATCATATCCGGATAGTAGTATAAAACGGTATTCGAATAATGGGCGAATTGTCGATGCTGACGACGAATACCTAAGTACCTCCGAATGGAGAAATTATTTCGAATAGATAAAATTCACTAATCGATTTTTCCGAGTAATGCTAAATTGCAATTCGAACGGATAGGTTTTTGCGAATATCCGAATAACCCGAATAACCTGATAACCGGTTACACACCCTAGAGCACAGCTGCCGGATGAAACTACTTCGCAAGTGTGCTTATACTAATGGTTCACAGCGCCAACATCACCTCAACGCTGCGACGCCCGTCCAGCTCATTGCTGCAGGCCGTATTAAACGCGCTTTCGTATTTGCTGACGTTTACTTCGTCTGTGGACCAATTAAGTGATCAGTGAGAAGAAACTCTTCTCCTCCTCCTCCTCCTCCTCCTCCTTCTCATGTTTACTTGCTTTTGGTGACTTTTGTATACATGCAAGCATTCATGCCTTTAATTTAGTTTTAATTTTAGATGTAATCTATTTAGTGCACAAAGAGATATGAACATGAATATATGAGGTGACCCTTCAAACCAAATAATATCTAGCATTGGCTGTCCACTTCAATGCAGCTTTTCATGTGCTGTGACGCCAAGTATTGTTGTCTATACAGTGCACTTCCAGATTGATCCCAAAATGTGTGATGCTTCTCACAGTGTGGCTGTTGCCTGTGTATTGTTCTGTCTAAATGGGGAGAGTACCAGTTCTTTAGAATCACACATAGGTTTTGAGGCCGAGTGTTGTCCTGCAACCTCCAATCTCCCCAAATATTCATTGCTGATGCTTTCCTTATCATAGCCTTCACAACTGATCCATCAAAAACAGTCACATTACTCCATGCAGAGGTTGCCAAATGGTATTTGTTGCAATCCAAGTCCAACTATTATGTGTGCGATTACATGTACATTATACATATGGGTTAGAACTCTACACCTTAGTGAGTGACCTTGCAGAACATGACATTATTCAAGTCAGCCGCAACTGTGTCAGCGAAGCAGGCATCTACCATGTTCATGTCAGTTTTCAATTGAGCTACCAACTGGTCAGCCTGTTCGCAATCATCATGCAGAGGTATGTGACTTTTCAAGTTTGTATTCATACTTCAGTTTGTAACCCACATTAAAGGAGCTGTTAAGCAGTCTCTTGTGAGCAGGTTTTTGGTGATACGGTTTTTATCTGATCAGGATGAGGAGAAGAACTCTCTGGACTAATGGTGCAAAGTATAAACTGAATGATGAAAGGACAGAGCACTCTATGGCAAGCTAGGCACAACACTGAATTTCCCCTTAGTCACCAAGCAGTAAATTTAGTAACCCGAAATGGCCCATACATAGGCCGTCATCTTGCTTTTTTATTTGAAATTGATTTTTTAACAAGTTTAGCATTTACAGTTTGATTATGATGTGTGTAAGTCATAAACTAGTTCCCTACTAAGATTCTACTGTTGCCTGCAGATAATGTGTGACATCTTTTTTTTCACCATGGAAAGCCTGCAAATATACGCTCTGTCGTTCGTTACCCTTGCGCATGCACATTGCATCGCCTAAGTTTCCAGACCAAATCGCTATGAGCCAATCGTCTTACGTCATGAACTGACTTAGCTTATGACCTACAAAATTGATCGAATCACGTGATACAGCAGAAGTGTGCGTTTCTGGGGCCTGGGATTAGTCTTCTGTACATATATGTCGTGTCCCATTGATTGATCCTCAGTACGTACATCATGTCCCCATGCCTTTGTACATGTTTCGTATCACCATTAGATTAAATGTGGTCCTTTGTATGTTTCGTATCACCATTAGATTAAATGTGGTCCTTTGTACATGTTTCGTATCACCATTAGATTAAATGTGGTCCTTTGTACATGCATTCTGTCTCCATAGATGGATCCTCTGTTCATATATTGTGTTCCCATACAATTGATCAGTGTTTTTGTGCTCACAAGAGACACTGCACACTCCCCAATGTTTGCCACATCCCAGTACACGGAACTAAATAACAGACGATAACACAAGCAAAGGTTTGTGAACCAACCAGACATCGGAGCATTCTGTGATTCACACAGACCAATGCACAGATTACTCCAACAGGGCAGCATTATGTCTGCATCAGATTTTATTGGATTATCCTATTAACAATTCCTACGATGCAAGTGCATTAATCTTGTGCCCAGACCCAATGCATCGCAGCTGCGGGTGGATTACTTCACCGCTACGCGTAGCAGTGATGTAATCCACCCGCAGCTGCGATGCATTGGGTCTGGGCACGAGACTAGCACTGCATGTGGGTGGCACAAGTTGGTATTCACTTAAGATATGTATTGTGTCATGTGTACGCATAATGCAGAGTACGACAGGCAAGGCCCGGCAGTTGAGATTTCTGTTCTGTCTACCGAGTATTCTGTATCTGCGCATGCATTTCGCTTCTTCTAAAGTCGACGAAGGCTAACATTGCGCAAGGCAACACGAAGTATATAAATGGAAAATGGGATTACCAGGCTGGTAAAGATCGCAAATGTGTGACACACATTTACACACGAGTCGAATATAGTAAACATCAGTGTAACTCTATAGTTCATGCATTCCACTCCGCAAATGTGTTGCAAATGTGATGTTGAAATACATTTACAATTGTCGCGCAAGTACAATAAATGAAATGTTTCATCCAGTGTTCTGTTTGCGGCTGGACACTTCAGATAATTGGACATTACGGTATACTTTGAATGATGTAAAAATAAATTACTCAAAGAGCTCATCATAAATCGTACTTTTTTCAACCCACATGTCATGCTTTTTTTTCAAGTCATCTCTTTGAGATAATTCGTACACTCTACCACCGCAGTTAATAAAATGACCTACGCGCACGCCCTATATACGTACACTATTACTCGCGCATCCTCCATGTAATAGAGGCGGTATCCTGCTCTTTAATTGCAGTGAGGTAAAGTGCCTTTGCTGTTTCATGGAGTCACCAATACAACCACAACAGCAAAAGCCAGCACCACCCTTGATACAGACATTATTGAAGGTGACATGTGTGAGGTGCGTATAGCTCACAGGTAAAACTAACCTGACATGCATCTGGCTCGGAATGTATCTTCTGCTGTGCTGCCGTCATTCTCAGGTTACTATGATACGCATGAGCAGTGTTGCCGCGGCTGACTAATTGGAACAAGTCCCGGACGGCCGGCTGACCGGATTAGACCCCTGACGGTCACGGTCACGGCCAGCAATGGCCGGCATCAATCCTTCCCGGTCACGGCCACGGCCAACCGTTAGCAGCCTATCCGACACGGTCACGGCCATTTCTGACAGCCAAAACCGTCAAATCTCGAGTTTGGCGGTCACGGTCGGCGGTCAACCGTCAAGGGCTGGGAATTAATTACCTATACAAGCTTACATGTACGCGTCATCAGTAAAATTGCGTGTAAATAATAATGTTGAACAATAAGAACAGCTTAATTGTAGGTATAAACACCTAGGAAGGATATATTTAAAGTTTAAACACAACGTAACAGCAAAACTCTTTCTAGCCGGGCAGAGTCCATTCTCCATCTTTTGCATTCAAGTATTAGTTTAGTTCGGTGTATCTGATGCCGCTGGAATAGCCAGATAATTCCTACCTGCAGTGGTTGTTTGAATCATTCTAAATTCCTTACTTGCACATTATGTAATGGGTTCACTCAACTGGTCCACTCACCTACTCATGGTAATAACTGTCTTGATCTTGTTTTTGCTTCTAAACCTCACCTTGTTGCTGATCTCTCTGTGGTGGATCCCTTCTCTATTAGTTGTGACCATTTATCTGTTGTCTATCATATGTCAGCATTACTTTCCTGATGATCATATTCTGGTTAGAAATTTTTTCAGGGCTGATTTTGACTCCATCATATCCTACCTAAATTCTGTTGATTGGTTTTTGCTACATGAGAAGTGTTATGGCGTTGATGACTTCTGGAATTCAATTAGCAGTATTCTTGATAGGTGTATAACTGAGTTTGTTCCTCTTTGCCCTGTGAAGCCTAAACGTCATAAACTTCCCAAATACATCAGACTTCTACTAAAACAAAAACGAAGATGGTATCATGTTGATAAACATAAGTATCGTGAAATCTCTAGACAGTATGAAAATGCAGTTCAACAATTTCGATCGAACCATGAACACAAAATTGTCTGCAGTAAAAGCTTGTCAAAGTTTTACTCTTATGCTAATTCAATGATCAGTGCTTCACGCAAAGTGATGGTTCTTTTGCTATATCAAATGTTGAAAAATGTGAATTGCTTAATACATATTTTGCATCAGTATTAACTAATGATGATGGCAGTTTACCATCTTTTGCTCCTCGAGTGAATGCAGATGTTCTAATGGCACCTATTACGTTTTCTTCTGATATTGTCCAAGATGCATTACTTCACCTTCCTTCTAAATGTTCCAAATCCCCTGATGGATTCCCTGCTTTGTTTTTCAAATCAATTGCTTCTGCTATTGCCTTTCCTTACTTTTTAATGATTCTATTGATAGTGGTATCATTCCTAAAGCATGGAAGGTTGCCTTTGTATGCCCTGTCTATAAAAAAGGCCTTCATTCTTTGCCATCAAAATATCGTCCAATATCATTAACTTGTATATCTTGCAAAGTTATGGAATCCATTGTAATATACCTCATCTCAGATCACATCAGCTAATATCTGCTGACCAGTTTGGGTTTCTTTCTAGACGCTCTACTTGCACACAATTACTAACTACTCTGAATGATTGGACAATATCCATTGATAATCACCTTAAAGTTGATGCAGTCTATATTGACTTTGCAAAAGCTTTTGATACTGTTTGTCATCCTAAATTGATACTCAAACTTAAAGCATATGGTATAGCACCCCAGATCTTGAAATGGTTATCATCATTCTTAAATGGTCGTTCACAGTGTGTATATAATGGGAATTGTTTGTCTAAGCTGTTGCCTGTTGTTAGCGGTGTACCACAGGGGTCAGTTCTAGGCCCACTACTGTTCTTGTTATATGTTAATGATCTTCCAGATGCTATTCCCCACCCTGTTCAAATCAAGATGTTTGCTGATGATACAAAATTTTATCATGCTCATCCAAACCATGATAATACTGCAATTGCTAAGTGCTTATCTCTTTTTTCTTCATGGTCTGATATATGGTAATTGTCAGTTGCATCACAGAAATGTGTATCCATTTCATTTGGAAATCCAAATATTCCTTCTCTGCAATGTTCAATAGGCAGTGTACCTTTACAGTCAGTCACTTCAATTTGTGATCTTGGTGTCCATCTCAGCTCTGATCTTAAACCTCATGTTCATTGTTCTTATGTTGCTGCAAAGGCTTTTGGTCGTTGTTCAATGTAATAAAGGGATTTATTTCTAATGATCCTCATCTTTTGGTTCTGGCCTATAAGATCTATGTAAGGCCTATACTAGAATATAACTCACCTGTATGGAGTCCTTGGTTAATCTCTGATATAAAGTGTATTGAGCGTGTTCAACGTTTCTTCACTAGGACTATATGTAAACGTACTGGTATTTCAGAACTTAGTTATTCTGATAGGCTTTATAACCTTGGCCTCCAATCACTTGAATATCGCAGAATATTTTCTGACTTAGTCTTGTGTGACAAGATTGTGTATCAGACTGTTGACCTCAAACGTGATGACTTTTTTAATATTCCCCTGCTTTCTACTACACGTGGTCACTCATGTAAAATCCAGCACAAGTGTATACCCCATCATTCATGCAGGTACCATTTCTTCAGCAACAGAGTAATTCATATGTGGAATTCACTACCTCAGCACAATGTTACAGCCAAAGATGTTAAAGTCTTCAAATCATTATTATCTAAACATGACCTTTCCAACCTTTGTAAACGTTTCCCATATAGATAGGCAGTTTATAAGAGCATTTGTATGCCATTACTTGCCTCCTTCACTACTACACTCCCTGGGCACTATTAGCTCTGAGTCTGGGGTACAGCAAGGAGATCCCATGGGGTCTCTACTCTTCTGCTTGGTCTTACAAAAGTTAGTCTCTGCCATTGCTGAAGACAAGGATTGTTCTTCTCTTTTGTTTCACAAGTGGTACATCGATGATGGCGTAATTGCTGGACCCAAACAAGCAGTTGCACATGCTCTTTCCATCATACAGGATCTGGGTCCCCCACTAGGCCTTCACATCAACATTGCCAAATGCGAATTGTACAGTCCGTGTGACTAAGCCTTTTTCCATCAGACATGAAGAGGTCTACATCACCTCACTTTGAAATACTTGGAGCCCCCATTGGTGACATTATTTTCTGTGGCAAGTTTGTTGCCCAGAAGCGTGCAGAGGCCCGGCACTTACTGAACAATTGGAGGAGGTTGGCTCTGTTGATCCCCAGGTGGTACTGCTCCTTTTGAGGTTATGCGGTAGTTTCTGTCGTCTGGTGCACCTGGCTAGATCAACTCCACCCTCATTGATTGTTGATGGTGCAAGTTAAGGCCTGGGGAGGGGACAACAGTAAGCCACGAAGCAGCATGACGAGATGAAATTGATAGCAAGCGAGCTCTATTGGCAGGAGAAGAGATGTGAAACAGCTGCCGAAACTGCTGGTCTTCAATTTTTCCGGACAGGGAGTGCTGGCGCATGTTAGAGGTGGCTAATGTTTCCAGAGTTATTGCATCCTCCGCTGGTACTAACCCATTAAAGAGTTCGATTGGCTCCACTAAAAGATTCCACTTGTCACAGCCAGAACTGCTGATGGAGGCAAGGTATGCTGCAACACAATGGGATGACAAGCTACGGAGGCCAAGCCCACCCCTACTAAGGCTAAGCTGTGCTTGCATCCACTCCACATCAGCAGCATCTACAGCTGTGCATTCAGCAAAGCATTGGCGTACGTCCTTGTCAAACAGCGCGAAGCCCTCTGCAATGTGTGAAGGAGGTGCGGAGCGAGCCAAATGGACTAACTTGCAGAATGCCGCACACTGCCGTAACAGAAGGAAAGCTACCTGAGGATCCTCCGCTCCTACTTCTGCCAACTGGGATAATAGTACTGCTGCATCAGCTCGTTTTTGCGCCACGAACTTAGCACAAAAAATGAGATCCCCAATTGGAGCACCCAGAATCACAAGGTTGGGTACTCGTGACACCTTCATCTCAGGAGGAAAAGAAGACAGGTCTCCACATCCAAACAACTCACATTTAGATACATTGACGAAAAGCCCCAAAGATGGACCCATCTTTTGAATGAGAGTCAAAGCCCGATTAACCGCTTGTGAGTGCCCCAACAAAACCCCATGCATCATCCAGGTACCAACCGTTAAAAAGTAGAGGCAGACACTCCCTGTCCTGTGCGATATATGACACAACCTTGTGTAGAACTAAGGAAAAGAGAAGTGGACCCAGCGGATCCCCTTGCTGGACACCAACCTCCGAACTCAACTGTCCAAGCGGGTGCCATAAAGTTGGTTGTGAGCCATAGCACCATCCTACCCAGGGAAGAAGTTCTGGGAAATGGACTGCACATTCCTCCAGGAGAGCCTGACGAGACACACAGTTAAATGCATTGGACATATCCACCTTACAGACAGTAAAATTATCATCTATCCAATGCTCCTTGATGCAGCTCCTAACCCCATGAATGACCTTTTCTGCCCCAGCTGTGCATGCGACTCCGTATTGCAAAGGAGCAAAGAAATCGGTGGCTTTGGGCTTAGTGATGATACAAAGACACTTCCCTGTTAAGCGTCTCAAGGCCTCTCCAACTGCAATAGGGCGAATATCCAATGGGCGACCCTCCTTGTTCTTCACCAATGCAGTGAGATATCCACCAGCCAGAAACTTTGATACTGAAATTGGAGCTCTGCCACTGGCCAGGATGTCTACTACACCACGCAAAGAGGAGCAGAGAGGAACTGATAGATGGATTTGAGCAGAATCAAGTAGATGCTGAATGCGAAGCCCTGATGGCCCACATGCTGTACCCTTGGGAAATGAATGAAGAACTGATAAGATGTTAAAGTCCTGTGGCAACACATGAGTGACAGGAGGACTGGAAGATATAGGTAGAGAAGGCTGAGCTCCCTTAGGGTGTTTCTGTTGAAGTGAATTCCAAACCTCTTGGGTATTAGGAGCTATGCCTGGAGAAACCAGGGCCTGACAAGCTTTCCCTAATAACCCCTCTCTACCCAGACCTATAGCTGAAGAGATCTTCTTTTTGGATACGTCTATTGGAGAATTTTGTTCTCATATTTTTGACGGTCAGCCGCCAAATATATGACGGCCACCGTACTTCCCGGCTCAGACGGCCAGGCAAGTTGGCGGTTCACGATCACTGACGGTCAGCATAAAAATAAAAAATCGGCAATTTTTGACGGCTACCGGACGGCCACGGCGGCCGCGGCAACACTGCGCATGAGTGCAGTACCAAAGTGGAGGTGAAGGTGGCATCAAGGTCCTGAAAACACTGGCTTTCACTAGTCCAGAGCAATAACACAGTTCATAGGAAACTTCAGAGCTTCTTTCCCCGATTCCTCCATTTCACCGAAAATGCATCTATTGGAGGACCATGCATATAATCCCTTGGGCAAAGGAATGGCATGTCGCGGGTTTGGCCTCTTAGGAGAACAAGGAGCCGAATCAATACATGCCGTGTCTATACGCTACAATAGACCTACAATTCTATGTCAGATAAGATCCAGCAGTTGCTCTCCATTATGCAAGAACAACTTCTGTTCATTGCACCACGTTACAATCCCACAGTAGGCTAGTAGCCAAAACGCATAAACATCAGACGATACTCCCCGCGCTGGCTGGTATATAGTGTACTAACTTTTAGTATGTTTGATCGCTGTCAAAAAAAACTGTGGCCACAAACCAATGCTAACAAGTAAATAAAAACATTCTCTAACGAGAAAGTTGTTGGTATATAGGATTGACCAATGGTTGTGTAAAAAGCACAGAAACAAGAGTGACAGAAATTTGACTGGAAAATTGAAATAGGCCTATATTTAGCCCATTACTCAGGCATGTACTGTTACAACGTTAGTGTGCTAAATATAGGCCTATTTCAATTTTCCAGTCAAATTTCTGTCACTCTTGTTTCTGTGCTTTTTACACCACCATTGGTCAATCCTATATACCAACAACTTTCTCGTTGGAGAATGTTTTTATTTACTTGTTTCATAAGTTTTTTCCTCTGGCGTCTTTATAAGTGGTCACAAATTAATTTTAATTTTTGAAGGGAGGGAGGTTAAAAAATTTAATAATAGAAATTATATGTATATGAGTTCTAAATGTTCTGTACGGTTCCGCCTTGTCCTCTTTGTCTCCCCCAGCCTCTTCTATGGCCGCGGCGGCCTGGTTCTGGCCATGGGAGCCATGCGGGTGGTGGTGGCAGCAGGCAAAGTGGTGGTGGGGGCACTGGTGCCAATACTGGTGCCGGTGGTGGGGCTGGTGCAGGTAGCGGCGGTGCTCCTGCTTCTGCTGCTGGAGGTGGGGGCAGCTCTGCTGTTGGCGGTGGGGCAGCGGTGGGGGCAGCTCTGCTCGGTAGGGGCAGTGCTGCAGCTGCTGCTGGTGGCGGACAGTAGGGGGGCAGCAATGTATCTAGCAGCGGTGGCTGCGTAAAGGGAAGAGGAGTTGGAGGATGTACTTCGTCCTCCGACTAATGCATCTGCACCAATCTTACTTACTGCTGCACGGGCAGATCTTGTAACAACCTTTTGAGCTAGCAATGGATGAGACTTACAAAAGGCATAATTTACTTCACTTAGAAGCTCACTATCCCTAAGAATAGCTTTTTCAAGTCCACCATTATACTCCATTAGTGCATGAGATTTGGGTTCATACAAGGAGTAGCTATATGGGAGAAGGATATGGTTTCAGTGCTCATACACAGTTGCAGCCGTAGTACATCAGATAAGGAAGCCTTTTTGTACATCAGATTAAGGATGACACCCCCAATATTCAATAGACAGGTCACAAAGGAGAAAGGACTACATGTACTGTACACAACAGTTGGGTCACCATGCATGCTGTACATGTGAAGTGAATGGTTTTGTGCAGATCCCTTCCTTACATGCGTGCTGTACACATGTTGCATGCACATCTTCCTATAGCTTTTTAATGCTAGTGCAATACAACATGCCATGACATACCTTTGGGTGGTAGTGGTAGTTCGGTGACCCCTGCGATACCGCTTCCTCTCGGCAGCACGTTTAGCCAATCGGACAGCGGGGTCATTCCAATACCGATTCCTTTCAGATGCCTTAATGGCAGCTGAATTGTCCTCGTATTTCGGCCTTTTAGCAGCGCGGTTCTCCTCGACGTCCTCTTGATATCGCTGCCTTTTAGCAGATTGCTTAGATTCAATATCTGCGTTGTAGCTGTCGCGTACAGAGGCCTTCTTCTTTTCGGGATCGGCCTTGTAGCTGTCGCGTACAGAGGCCTTCTTTTGTAGGGAGTTAAAATGGCGATTACTGTTTTTGAGTGAGCTCACGTTCCAAAGGTCTTCGGTTGTCATGGTCGTTGTTAAGGGCATGACATCATCATTTCAACCCTTACGGAACTAGTTTCCACAAAACATTGGGCAAACAGCAGTGCAATCTGAGATCGCGTGCTTGTGTAACGACATCCCGTGCTGATCTGCTCCAGAACATTGTTTTATATTATATGGGACAGTTTCCGCGAAAATTGCCCCACGGTTAAAATGTTATAAAAATGCATCGCGTTTGAATCGCTATACCTTCCCAACGGATAACGCTATCGACTTCCTATTTTCAACACTTCATACTACACCATTTCACTATGAAGTGTTGAAAATAGGAAGCCAATAGCATTATCCGTTGGGAAGTTATAGCGATTCAAACGCGATGCATTTTTATAACATTTTAACCGTGGGGCAATTTTCGCGGAAACTGTCCCATATATATATATGCATGTAAATGTTCTTCTCATTTTCCTATTTCCTTTCTATGCGCGCGTTACACTTACATTAGTAAACTAGTTCGTGACGTAAAGCACGACTTACTGCATCATGTAATGACCGCGACCGCAAGTACTACTCAGTAATTAAGTTTTCTTTGACAATTTTTAGCACTGTTCCTTTCAGTGCAAATGCCATACAGTATAGATTTTCCGATTTTTCTCTATCCACTGACGCAATCGAAACATATTTTCGACTTAAAATGCATCGACGTTCTCTCGGGGGAAATCCGCAGTATGACAGGACTACGGTGGCCCGGTTGGTCGCGCTCTGAGACACTTGCGCGACGCACTAATTGAAGTTTGCACGGCGCACTTTTTGAGGTTTGCACTTGCACCGCGCACTAATCGAGGTTTGCACCGCGCACTAATCGAGGTTTGCACCGCGCACTAATCGAGGTTTGCACCACGCACTAATCGAGGTTTGCACCACGCACTAATTGAGGTTTGCACCGCGCACTAATCGAGGTTTGCACCACGCACTAATCGAGGTTTGCACAGCGCATTTGCACAGCGCACTACTATGGGATGTCTGATTTGTTGGTTACGTCAGCATATATTTTTTTATTAAAGCGTGGTCCAAATCCCTTCTTGTTCTTAATGATGCACCGCAACGATCCGGAGATTGAGAGTAAGGCAAAGCTGATGACGCGGGCTTGTTGTAATACGTACGAATAATCTGTACGCATACATACAGGACTCATCGTGCGGTATTGGAGGCAACACAAGACCGTTGCCGTGATATTAGCTTATTTATTATAGCTGTGAATCAACACGGACGTGTATCATTTTATATTATGTGACGCAGACGTATGTCAGATTTACGGAGCGGTCACATGACACAGGAAAAGGGTCTATTGGCTACAACCGGATCACTAAAGGCAGAGATAATAAGTAAATCATCAGACATCGAAGCACCAAAACCGCAATAGCTCCCAAGCGTGCATATGTTCTCTTCACTGTCACCAGCATGATATCGATTTGGTTTCCCCTTACAACCAACTTAGGGGTGATGTTGTTGGTGTTGATAGTATGAGCGAGTTGAAAGAGCCACGGCCTGACCATCGCCTCCCAGCCTGTCGGAAGCCCTTTGGTTGCCACCCTGACCCTCAAGTTCAATCATGTGAATAATTACAATACAATGACATCATAAACACACATGATACAGATCTGAATTTATAAGCAAGTTCCCCAAAAACTCCAGAACACTCAATGGCTACAGGTGTCTAGAAACAAGGTACTCATAGGGAATGGATTATCCCAGGCACAACAAGCTGACTGCTACATGTACCTAAATGGAAGATAAAGGATGCTGCAGGGATTATAACATACACACAGTCTTTCACATAATGCCAATGAGATGTACCCGGTCTGGTGTTTATCCACCCTTCTGCATCTGTTGCAAACAAAACCACCTCTGTGTGTGTGTGTGTGTGTGTGTGTGTGTGTGTGTGTGTGTGTGTGTGTGTGTGTGTGTGTGTGTGTGTGTGTGTGTGTGTGTGTGTGTGGTCAGGGTAGAAGCCCGAAGGGTGCCGCCTGCCATTGATGTATGACATGAAAATCATTGTACAAGGTACAATCAATGCACAAGCGGAGTGGTGGGTGGGTCAGCAATATTCAGGTCGTCAATATCCAAAGGGTGCCGCCTGCCATTGATGTATGACATGAAAATCAGTGTACAAGGTACAATCAATGCACAAGCGGAGTGGTGGGTGGGTCAGCAATATTCAGGTCGTCAATATCCGAAGGGTGCCGCCTGCCATTGATGTATGTCATGAAAATCAGTGTACAAGGTACAATCAATGCACAAGCGGAGTGGTGGGTGGGTCAGCAATATTCAGGTCACTGAATGGCTGCTTTCCCAAGAACCATTGATATATACATACAATACCTGGAACCAGACAGAGACAATCTAATTTGGGGATAGGTTGTTTAGAGGGGAGGGTTGCAGACAGAGAGGCAGGCTTGACCTGCTAACCCTAGACAAAGCCCCCTTTCAACATACTATATGCTTCCCATGCCCTATCAAAGCTGGAAGGGGTGGTGCACGACCATTCGCCCTTCATCAGCTTGCACCCCCTTGCCTGGTTTTGAGTTCTTCAGCAATGCACTTGACATAGCAGTGTAACCACATTTTGGTTGAATTTTTAAATGTAGAGGACCAGAAAATCTTTTTAGACCTGTAAACACACACACATACACACACACACAAACAATCAACAAGTACTGCTAGCAGAACACATGCAGTACTGATAGAAGAACACAGAAGTCCGTTTCAATAGGTAGATAAATGGAGAATAGAATTGATGAGCGGCTAATCAAATACAATGCATGTGCATATTTGCAGGTGTGTAGGTGCATGTTGTATAGCCTGTGCTCAAGAATAGTACACACCCATTTACATATGCACCCATTATTACGCACTGTCAACCTCCCCCCATATAGGATGAATCCATAGGTGTGTTATACATGTACATGCATGCACACATACGTGTGTGCACATAGGGGTGTGAACCAGCATGACAGCGCATTGCTGTACAATTTAACAATCCAATGGGGACAAGGCGCATTCATGCATCGAGTATGCAGTTTGTACTTCACTTGCAATTGTATGTATTATTATATGTTTACCAATCTAAGAAGAGAACACACATATGACAACATCAGTTTTGCACCCTTCAACAATGCTGATATGTGCACTTAAGTGTTTTATCTGCTCATCCAAGAATTACTGGTAAATACATGCATGTAGGTCACTGGTGACAATGATTATGTCCCTCCCACTGCTACACACATGCCCAAAGAACAATCATGTGTGGGTGGACAATCACACACACATAAACACACACAAACACACACACGCGCGCGCGCACACACACACACACACACAAACACACACACACACACACACTTCATACATCCAGTAAGATGTGGGCAGATTGAGATTTTATAAACACGTCCGCACTACAGTAATTATGAAAGGATCTTGTTTCAATGGAATAATGAAACTCACCTCACAGATACACGATGAGCAAGCCGCAAATAAGCTAATATCACGGCAACGGTCTTGTGTTGCCTCCAATACCGCACGATGAGTCCTGTATGTATGTGTACAGATTATTCGTACGTATTACAACAAGCCCGCGTCATCAGCTTTGCCTTACTCTCAATCTCCGGATCGTTGCGGTGCATCATTAAGAACAAGATAGGATTTGGACCGCGCTTTAATAAAAATATATATGATGACGTAACCAACAAATCAGACATCCCATAGTAGTGCGCTGTGCAAATGCGCTGTGCAAACCTCGATTAGTGCGTGGTGCAAACCTCGATTAGTGCGCGGTGCAAACCTCAATTAGTGCGCGGTGCAAACCTCGATTAGTGCGC
Source organism: Ephydatia muelleri (assembly GCA_013339895.1). Taxonomy (NCBI): domain Eukaryota; kingdom Metazoa; phylum Porifera; class Demospongiae; order Spongillida; family Spongillidae; genus Ephydatia; species Ephydatia muelleri. The sequence goes on from JABACO010000006.1 coordinate 12,478,144, forward strand.
GGTGCAAACCTCGATTAGTGCGCGGTGCAAACCTCGATTAGTGCGCGGTGCAAACCTCGATTAGTGCGCGGTGCAAACCTCGATTAGTGCGCGGTGCAAACCTCGATTAGTGCGCGGTGCAAACCTCGATTAGTGCGCGGTGCAAGTGCAAACCTCAAAAAGTGCGCTGTGCAAACTTCAATTAGTGCGTCGCGCAAGTGTCTCAGAGCGCGACCAACCGGGCCACCGTACAGGACCGTATTCCCTATGGAATTGACTAGGGTTAATGTACGCATTTCCATGCAGAACATTAAATTTAGAAATAGCAACGGAATACTTGGTTCTCAAAAATGTTCTGGTGCATCCCCGCCCTCGCGTGCCCTGCCATCAATACTACCCTACACATGAACTATGCGTCTGCTGTGTCTGTTTTTCGACTATCTAATCTAGCTAGAAAATACGGTCCTAGGACCGAAAATTGCGCCGGACCGGCGTAATGCCTATATGACACGGTAAGCTGCATGCCCCAGAAGCTAACGCTTTTTGACCCGATCATACGTACGAATTTTTTGCTGGGAATATTGTTTCCGCAAAATCAGGCGTCGAAAGCACATGTACAATATTAGATAGTCGACCCAACAGACACAACAGACACATAGTGTAGGGTAGTATTGATGGCAGGGCACGCGGCATTGCCAAGTCATTTCTAAAATTTAATATTTCCGTTTTTATAAAATATTCAAGACTCAATGTATTGGAATTTCTGGAAATATCTGCATGTACGTAATGTGGTTTTAAACCACTTTACAGAAGTGGAACAATCGCAGTACGAAGCCGTGGTCGTGGTCCGACTTAGAAGCATTTCCGCAAATGTTATGTGTTGAGAACCTATCTGAGATCGCGTGCTTACAATAGTAAACTAGTTCGTGACGCAAAGCACGACTTACTGCATTATGTAATAACCGCGACCGCAAGTACTAATTACTTTTTTCCCCGACAACTTTTAGCACAGTTCCTTTCGATGCATGCAAATGCCATAAAATGTGTATCATTATGATTTTCCGATTTTTCTCTATCCACTGATGCAATCGGAAAATATTATGCATTGATGTCATCTCGACTCGATGTATTGGAATTTCTGGATATATCTGCATGTGCATGGTTTATGTACGTAATGCAGTTTTAAACCACTTTACAGAAGTGGAACAATTGCAAGCGTGAAGTCAGTTCGCAGTTCGAAACCCGCGGTGGTACATTAAATACTCCGGGATTAGCATCGCTACATTTGAGAAGGAAAAGAAGATGGAAAAATCGGTTAGTGACGTTGTACATGTAAACGACGTGAAGGAGACTAATGTTGGAGTTAAGGTAAAAGAAATGGACAACAATGAAAGGAAGCAATCAGAATTCTCGATCAAGGACCCAATAGAGCTAGACGTGGAGAAGAGGAAACTGTTCTTCAGAAAAGCGTTCTCCTGCGCCGTAGTTATAATCATCTGTACCGCTACGTCGGTGGCATGGATGGTCGGACCTTTAGTGGCATTTAACAAACCACGAGAGGTGAGTGTCGGCAACAATCAAATTCATGCAGATATCTAAGCCAAATTAAGTAATACTTGTACAGTGTATGCAAATTATATATAGTACGGCTGAGAGAGGACTAAGAAAATAACGCACTTCGGTTAATGTCAACCACCACAATTGCCTTTCGCCTTACACGTTGTTTGTTCACATAACGCATCCGCATGCAGCAATGTCTTGCTTCATGAACATCATGCACAGTTGAGCTGGCCTTATACGAACAATAGCAGAGCAATCTTGCACCCCAGTTGTTATTCTGTATATCTAAACAGTTTATACTTTGTAGTCAACAACACATTGATCAGTTGTTTCCTGGTCATGTTAGTGTAAGTTGTTTGCAAACTACATTTTCTTGTTACGGCGGAAAGCTTTTCATGTGTGCCGCTTTGGAAGGCGCGAATAGTGAAAACTTCAAGTGTGTGCTACTGGATCCGTGCACGTGCGCCATGCACATCAGGTGTCAAATCTCTTCTCCTGTTCGGCCTGTTTGTGTATAGATCTACAAATCTGAGCATAACACGCATGTTGTGTATAGTCCGGGAATAGGAAATTGGTTACGCGTAAGTCACGCGACACGTCAGATACCCACAAGTGTATACGTAGCACGCCTAACGCGTATGCATGAATACACGTATCTATTCAACAGTATTGACTCACTATTCAGCGCTTTCTAAAGCACTACAGTGGATAACGTGATAATTGACGCTTCTTCATCACCTTTGTGTTTGTTCCTGTGTATTGTAGCAATATTATGTCAAAATGAAAATCTGATTGCACAGGAATGTTTTGCCATGATTGGTCAATGCCATGTAAAAAAAATACAATAGTTAACTGACTTCAATAGTTAACACACATTAATGTTTAGTGGTCCCCCTCCAAAATTATGTTTTCAATGATTTCTCCCTGCCCAGTTGGTGGATTGATACGAAATTCGCTGTATAACTAGAGCTTGATAGTAGAAATCAATTGGCCGTTATACCCGGGAAAACGGTAAGGTATTATAATGCTTGAGGTGCCATTTAAGTTCCTCCAAGGTTAGAAAAAACATTTTCTAATACGCGATTAATACACAACAGAAGTTTGTACCAATATTGGAATTTGGTCTACCCACCATAAAAATGCTATTCTGGGGCTTAAGGAGTAACTTTGCTATGTTCCCAAGTGTGACAAAGCAAAACACGTAGCCATTTTAATGAATTACGTTAAAATCGTGACGCAATGACAATATTCATTCGGTTTGCTATGGCTGAGTGCGTTGTTGATATTGATGGAAATGGTTCTTTTCAGAACCAAACCGAGGATGTAGCAAGTTCATCAAGGTCCGCAGCCAGAAAGACGTGTCACCTGTGAGTGAGCTAACCATAAACATCATGCTCACTTTATCCTGGGCAACACTTGGTGACACGCCATCAGCCAACTCAATATAGTATGACGTAATGCCAGAACTCTTGCGTCCGTATCTGAAAGGTCGGACACATAACCAGCTAAGCTGTCCAGCTCTTCTGTGGCAATATCAGGTGTGCTTCTCCTACCATTCCCTTCAAACGATGTGTCGCTCACGTATTTGCAAAATACCGTCCTCTGGGCTTCTTTTTCAGCAGATCCTTCCAAGAAGATGACGCCATTCTGGCTGCGGACCTTGATGAACTTCCTACATCCTCTGTTTGGTTCTGAAAAGAACCGTTTCCATCAATATCAATAACGCTCTCCGCCATAGCAAACCGAATGAATATTGTCATTGCGTCACGATTTTAACGTAATTCATTAAAAAATTACAAAAATGGCTACGTGTTTTGCTCTGTCGCATTTGAGAACGTTATTTGTATAGCAAAGTTACTCCTTAAGCCCCAGAATAGTATTTTTACGGTCAGTAGACCAAATTCCAATATTTGTACAAACTTCTGTTCTGCTTATTAGAACATGGAAAAACTTAATGGCACCTCAAGCATTATAATGCCTTACCTTGTCCCCGGGTTTAAAAACCAACTCGGCCAATCGATTTCTACTATCAAGCTCTAGTTATACAGCGAATTTCGTATCAATCCACCAATGGGCAGGAAGAAATCATTGAACACATTTTTTTGGAGGGGGACCACTAAATATTAATGTATCTTAACTATTGAAGTCAGTTAAATATTGAATTTTTTACATCGCATTGACCAATCATGGCAAAACACATCTCTGAAATCAGATTTTCATGCTACAATACGCAGGAGCAAACATAAAGGTGATGAAGGAAAAAAATAGGATCAATGATCACGTTATCCATGACGTAACGATTTATATTTTGATGCCTATATATGGTGTAGCATAATCTTTCTGCACATGTATACATAACTATAACACTGACGTATACCACTTTCTTATGCAGCCAACAGATAATACGTGTAGTCTACAGCCATACAAGGGGACGGTTTGCCGTGATGTGCTTGAGAATAGCACGCTTTGTGTTGATGTAGCCGATGTACACACTTTCGGGTCTAGTTCCTCGCTACAATACCTCATGGAGGTCAATGCGTCGCAACAACTCCGATCGGCACTCAAAAACGACACGAAATACATTTGCTGGAGCGCCTTCAATACGACGAAGCAGATGACCAATGGCGTCGATGCGCCGAAGAGTCCGGAGCTTTGCAAGAACGAAACCGTACCTTCCGGAGTAGGTTAGTGTCACGTGAGCGTGATCAATGCTTTGCATTTGAGATGCCGGCTTTAAAAGAGCGAAATTAATATTCTAATTTCAATATTAACATTTACAATATGATGTTGATTTAGAAAATTGGTAATGCGAATAATAAACGAAGCCGTTAATATTCTTTTTCTGTTCGTATATCGTCTATATAGGCTGCGGCAAACATGCTTATTCGAGCACAGATATCAGACATTTTTGAGTTTGGGAGCGTCTATTATGTAATAATGGGCATATACCGGTTTACGAACATACGTGCCCCTAACCGTGATGCACAGAATTATATAGCGTATAATTATACTTTCAGAGAATTACAGCACCAACAAAACATCCTGTTCGAAGCTCTTCTATTACGACAGTACGTCGGGATTGTGCAGGCCAACATGCGGGGTGATCATCTCCGATAACAAGTCTATTACAGACGTTCTAAGTGTGTTCGGCATTTTCGGCTGCATCATTGCTTTCGTTGCCTCAGTTTTCAATCACAAGGTTATGTAAGTTTGTTACTGATTATTTATGCAGGAATATCGCGTGCAAAAAAATCGCGCATAATCGTTGTACATATCGCATGTGAAATAGTGCAATATGTGGATCACGCGCGGTTGCTTCCGCGCAGGATTGTGTAGATAACGATTTATCTTTTGTTGTTGTATCATTGCTCTATAGGTGTAAGTTCCCATCCTTACTTCTGATTTACTGGTTAGTATGCGGAGTTGCCTACTTCATCGGTGATATTGTAGAATGTTGTACAACGAAAGACTACTTTGAAAACAACAACAATCCCAGTCTCCCCTGCCAGCTGGAAGGTAATCAGTTGCATGTGGTATACATGACATGCACATGCATGTAAACTAATCCACGTGCTGATTATGTACTGTATAAGCGAATTGTTGTGCGGCATGATTATAACATATATGCGCGTGCGTGAATGCATATGACCTACTTTCTGTTTACTGCAGCTTTTGTGTCGATATTCCTTGGCCATCTCTTAGCTATCTTTCATATGGAACACACACTCTTTCTGTTCTTCGGAGTTTGGTTTCCTTACATGTCTAAAAACACATTCAGCAGTACTCGAAAGAGATTGTACCTCCACGCCTTCGCGGTGCTAATGGCGTTTATTGCGCCGTGTGCAGTGTGCGCGGGTTTGATTGCCGCCTACGTGACTGGGAGCGTCACCGACGTCGTGCAGTTTTACTATTCTTTCGTCCCGCTCTACGGGGTGTACGGCGTCATGACTGCTCTAGTAGGACTGATCTTGTGGAAACTGACTGCTGCTCGCGTACATGTAAGACTGCATGCATGCAAGTGGGTTCGTTTTGTTATATCTATGTGTAACAATAACTTAACCCTTGCACAGCTCCGCTCTTTCACATGCTGCACTCCAGAGTTGAAACTAGCGGCTGTCTTCATCTATGTCGCAATTGTATTTGGAGCCTCCGTTGTGCAAAATGTATTGGAGACTTACAGGACTTACGGCTACGTTGATGATTACTTCCTCTGCGAATCTCTTGGAACGAACGTATGTACCCTCGACCCGGACCATTTTAACGGCGCCATCAATGCTTTCGCCATCTTTTCTACCCTTGTGTTCTCTCTATCACCATACATGAGTCTGATATACATCATGCCAGTACACCTGATGAGACAGAAGGTGAGGAGATGGCGCTCCAAGTCAACCGTTGTAACTGCGTGATCAATATCTCCGCGGCTATATACATGTATAGAGAGTAGCTACCAGGAGAATGTTTTATATCATCCCTTTAGACGTGTTTCCAGGTTGTGAGCAATAAAACGCGACTGTCCAGTCCAGTCGTGTTAATGTGCAAGCATCAATGTAACGTATATTGTGTACTCAGTGTTATATTAACAGGCCACACAATACATGCAATATGTATACATGCATGTTGCCCGATGAGACCATCATCGTTGGAATGGATAACCCCTTCGATTACGTGAAGACGCAGGCGTGGATCCAGAATTAAATAAAGGGGGGGGGGAGGGGGGGGGGGGGGGGGGGGGGGGGGGGCTGTTCAACAATTTGATTGTTAATAGCCAAACAAAGCTTATGTGAGGGCTTTAAGAACGTACAGTGCTCCAAATGATAAGCTGCCAAAACTGACTTTTTCAGTTATTGGCCTATATCTTTTGAACCAATCATACTTAAAGCAGGGCAATTACTTTTTCTGATTCAGCAAACACTTTTGTGTAAGAATCTGTGTTGTTAATTCAATTAGCACATGTAAACAAAGCTTGGCTAAGTGTAAACAAATCACGGTCAAAATCTCATTTTTCAATTATAATTCCCCCCAGGAATGTATCTATCAATTCAAATTTATTTTGTGAGTACAACATTAGGTCTTCTCTATATATAGTTGATTTGGTGTCTTAAGTCCTACTGGTTGGGAAGATCGGTATGGATTGATGAAATTTTCGAGGACGTTCGCGGTTCGCTGAAATTCGGACGATTTAGTTCGACTTAAGAAATAATTTTTACATGTTGTTACAGAAAAGTGGTAGGAGCATCTGTATATATCTTTTTTATTATATACGGCATTTGCGAAGGTTTGCAATACGAGATAGAAAGCTAAAAAGCTTTAATTTTTTCATACGAAATTGATTTATCCGTTTCTCTCCGTAAGCTATTGCTTTCGTGACGTCACAGTCGAGCTGGCTTCATTTTATTCATTCCCTTGAGGTGCGTTGTAACTGGAGTTTGCGAATGATGTCGTCGTCGAATGTTTCTTTGTCTACGGGTTCTTTTCAGAACCAAGCTGCAACCGTAGATGCCTTGGAAACTGCGAGTGTTCCCAAGACAGACGGTGTTAAGCGACGAAAGCGAGACATGTCAGTGTTGTTAGAACAAGCGAGTAGTTCGGAAGGAGTCTCCAGTTCTGGAAAAGGCACAAGATCATGCAGCGCGAAGGCAAATGATAAACTGCGCGCATTATTCGTGTCAAGAAAATCTCCCGAAAGCAAAGTTACGTGTACAACAAGCAGCGTTTTGAAAGAGGACAGGCCTGTGTTTGACAGAGGAATGGATAGTTTGGTAATGTACGTTGAACGAAATGCTACCTGGGAACTGCAGAAAGCATTTGCAATTCTTGTGATGGGTACAGCTCTAGTGGACTGGAACGAAGGTGTATGTGAAGCAGCACAAAAGGCTTCTAATGTAACACATTTTTCAGAACACACAATACGTAACTGGATGCAGCTATACATTCAATCCACATCAGACCTTTTATCAGATGGAAAGGACACAATTACGGATCAAGATATAGAGGAAAGTTTGGCATCAGAGAAAGGACATTTTGATCGACTGGATTCCTTAATTTCAGATGAAGATTTTCAGCTAAGTGCTCGTACATACGTTAGAAGTAATGCATGCAAAAAGGGAGAACCAAATCTCACAAGTGGTATGTTTGCAGTTTGGGTAAAACAAAAGTATGACCATGACATCAGTGAAGAAACAGGTTATGGCTTCACAAACTGGGATTTGGGCGTACACATCACCAAAAAGGAGTTTACTTTGATGGACACGAGCGCCAAGATGTTGTGCAACACAGGAGTGAATTTTTAAGCAATTTGTTAGAATTAGATAAAATAACAATTACTCCAAGTAATTTAACTCCACTATGCCCAGAAGGTGTAAAGCCTTTAATTAGGGTAGTGCATGATGAGAGTACTTACTATGCCAACTGTGATCAGTCGTACTTTTGGGGTGACGAGCACACAAATGTTTTAAAGCAAAAATCCTTGGGACAATCTATAATGGTATCTGATTTTATAGATAATGTTAATGGATTTTTACATTTTAATGATAGTAAAGCTCGTGTTATGATTGAGGTGCACAAGGATGGATACTTTAATAATGAAGGATTAATGAAGCAAGTTGAGAAAGCAGTGGATATTTTTGAACTCAAATACCCGCATGCAAGAGGACTGTTTTTATTTGACAATGCTCCATCCCACAGGAAAATAGCCGACAACCAATTAAACGTAGATAAAATGAATGTTAGCTCTGGGGGGAAACAACCAGTAATGAGAGATACAGTTTGGAACGGCAATGTACAGCGCATGGTTTTAGATGATGGTAGACCTAAAGGCATGAAAATAATTCTAAAAGAAAGAGGTGTTGATACTCATGGTATGAATGCAGAGAAGATGAGGGAAAAGTTGAACACATATGAAGACTTTAAAATTCAAAAAACTATACTAGAAGAGTATGTTGAACAAAGGGGTCATTTATGTTTGTACTATCCTAAGTATCATTGTGAACTCAGTCCCATTGAGAGAGTTTGGTGCCATTCCAAAAAGCACACAAGAGCTTATGCAAATGGGACAATCACAAGACTGCGGAAAATTGTACCAGAAGGACTTGAAACTTGTACAAGTGACATGATAAGTAAATATTTTAGAACTTGTATGGATTATGAACAAGCGTATAGAGATGGATGCCTTGGAAAAGATGTTGAAGTTAGAGTAAAAGTATACAAGTCCCACAGAAAAGTAACTAATGACAGTAGTTAGGCTTGTTTGTTAATAATTCTTTTATGCATGTAGCTAGCTTGATTGATTCTTCAACGTGCATATCCTGTATGTTTTTGTGCCGGCTACATGTACGTTTGTGTATACATGTATATGTACTCTCATTTATTGCATGCTATGAAGTTGAATTACATGTATATGTACGAAGAATGCAAGTACTCGGTACTCGAACTCGTACTCATGAACAAATTCATTTCGCGCGCGGCGCGTAAATATGACGTTGCACGGTTGTGTCAACAACGTCATAAAACGTCACGGATTTCGTAAATGAGGATGAAACTACAATAAATTTAAGCTTTTTAGCTTTCTATCTCGTATTGCAAACCTTAGCAAACGCCGTATATAATAAAAAAGATATATACAGATGCTCCTACCACTTTTCTGTAACAACATGTAAAAATTATTTCTTAAGTCGAACTAAATCGTCCGAATTTCAGCGAACCGCGAACGTCCTCGAAAATTTCATCAATCCGTACCGATCTTCCCAACCAGTAGGACTTAAAACACCAAATCAACTATATATAGAGAAGACCTAATGCTGTACTCATAAAATAAATTTGAATTGATAGATACATTCCTGGGGGGAATTATAATTGAAAAATGATATTCTGACCGTGATTTGTTTACACTTAGCCAAGCTTTGTTTACATGTGCTAATTGAATTAACAACACAGATTCTTACACAAAAGTGTTTGCTGAATCAGAAAAAGTAATTGCCCTGCTTTAAGTATGATTGGTTCAAAAGATATAGGCTAATAACTGAAAAAGTCAGTTTTGGCAGCTTATCATTTGGAGCACTGTAAGATCTTAGTCTGGCGTAGCCACACCCTCGCGTAGCCACACCCTCGCGTAGACACGTAGGGTCTGGGGAAATGCCTATACCCGACTGGTTCTAATGAGCAATTATTGCGTTCTACGTCACGCTGCGTCACGTAATGAGGAATGCAGCGAAATGGGCTAAGATTGGCTTGTAAATTAGCAAACAACACCCACGCGCACATGGCGGAAAACAAGTCCGATACTCCTTCATCGAAGCGGCCACGAAGAACATCTAAAGCCAGTGTCAGAGTAAGTTGCATGTCCTATTGCCTTTTACCATTTAACAACACGTGCATACTTACATTATAGGTTACCGTTGTGTACGATACATTTACAAAAGTGTACAACCTGACTTCACCTATTGAAAAAAAGATAGCGAAGTCCGTTGCGCGTGGCAACAGAAAGACTGCTCTTCGATACTGTGTATCGTACAGTAAAGCATACTTGGAAAAAGTGATTCCCACCATGATTTGTAAAGAATTGAAGGCAATGTGTTCTTCAAACGTGAACTCTACACTCCAAAACTATTCTACCAACACCATGATGACATTTAAGTGGGATCAATTACTAACTGAGCTCAGAATTTATGCTCCTCTGCTATTTGCAATTTTGCAACAGTGTACTGCAAATAAAACAGCAATTATTGGAATGTGTGCTTCATTGCTACTCTAATCACGATGCAATAGAATGTCGTTGGTACAAAACATCATCAGCTTGATATTGTATGCTGGGCATAGTAGCAAATTGGTAAATATACTGACATGTCTATATGCTCTATTTTATTCAATTATTTACATGTAGGTGTATCAGCGGCTTCAGAAGTTGGGATTGTCTATGTCAAGGAAAACAATGGTGTTACTTCTTGATAAAGTTGGAGAGAATTTTGACATGGATGTGAAGAAATGGAGGGATTCATTGCTAGAGGTAATGTGATTATTTTACATAAAGAATTTGACACATTTATTTCAGAGTGCATTGAATCATGAAGAGCCCTCTACTCCTGAATATTGCAGTGTTGGTGCTGCTGATCTTTTTAACAACAATGATGATGAAGGCAATGATGGTGGAGGTGGTGGTTGTGATGATGATGATGATGATGATGATGATGATGATGATGATGATGATGATGATGATGATGATGATGATGATGATGATGATGATGATGATGATGATGATGATGATGATGATGATGATGATGATGATGATGATGATGATGATGATGATGATGATGATGATGATGATGATGATGATGATGATGATGATGATGATGATGATGATGATGATGATGATGATGATGATGATGATGATGATGATGATGATGATGATGATGATGATGATGATGATTGTGATGATAGTGGGGATTTTGATAATGATATTATTGGTGATGATGGTCATGAAGAAGATGATGGGGATGCTGATAGTGATGTTGATGGTGATGAGGACAATAGTGATGTTTGTAGTGATGATGATGATCATGGGGGTGATGATGATTGTTGTGATGACGATAATATGTCTACATATGCAGTTGGTGAAGATGATGGTAATTGTTGCTTGCTCACAGATGAAGCAAGAGTCAAAGCTGACACTGTATTCACTGCTGGCATAAACTCAACCATACTAATTAAGGCTTCAGCTGCTGAAGTATTGGAGCCAACTACCACTATTCAGGTGATTCCAGTTTCCGATAGCCACAGCGCTAATGGTACTCTGCAATGCATGGTTGCTCAAGCTGCTCGTGTATTGGTGCCAACTACTAATATTACAGTCTATGATGTCAATGGCAACAATGATCACATACTCCCTGATGAAGCAGATGGAATAGCAAGCCAAAACCCAAGTGTAATAATGGTGGCTCAAGCAGCTCAAGTATTGGAGCCAAGTACCACTATTAGTAGGATTTCTGTTGCAAGAGGTTTCCGTATTTGTGGTGACAATGTTGATAAGGTTATACATAGGCGACACTTGCGCTTTGATCGATGCAATATAGATGTGCATTATTTTAATTCATATGCAGTTAGAAACAGAATTGATATTAGTGCATTATCAGACAAGCGACCGAAATTACCACTAATTATTGATTCAATGTCTATACTACCAACATCAGATGATGACAATAAGCTAAGAACAAACATGTCAATTCTTGTGTCACGCATATTGTGCAAACACATGAAATTCTTTAAAGTATGCTTTGCAGACATTGCTATTTGGCACATTAAGCACAAATATTCTGCTGAGATGAGTGAAAAATCGCATGTGGTAAGTATGATACATTGGTGGAGTATCAACCTTATGCACTTTAATCTCTTTGCAGGTACCATTAGGAATCATTCTACGAAATGAAAACAAAGTGGATGAAATGACTGAAATATTGCAGAGCCTACATCAATATGTACCATGTGTGTCTTCTGAGACAACAAAAACAATAAGTACAAATGAGAATATAGTTGAGTATGTGGAAAATATGCACAGCATATTGATTGGAGGTGACCAAGTGACTGTCGCAAGAATACGAGCTGCACAATATGCCAAAAGAAACTCAGAAAGACCAACAAAAAGACTAGATGGGTTCATTCCTGTCATTGAGGACTGGCATACTAAGGCCAACATTCTTGATGTAAGTCAGTAGATTGACACCTTCACTCACCTAAGAATTAGTACCTACATTGATGTGAACAGGTGTGAGCTGTAAGATGAGCATGGGATGTGTGCATACTAGGCTGTGATTGCTTGAGTTGTGAGTGTAACATGCATTTGCATTATATATATTCACAGCTCATCTGGAAGTATTTTTATTCCACAACATCGTCTAAAGAATTTGGCACACTTCATCAATTAAGGAATGCCACCAATCGAAGCAATGTACCATCCAGTAAAGTTATTAACAAATTTGATTCTTGTGATGACTTTTTAAAGCTAATAATTGAAAGTCATGTGTTAGTTGCAGCAATGAAAATGTTTCAAATGGATACTTTGGAAGATGTACCTGTAAGTACCCTAATACCTGAAGGAGAAGATACATGGATGCTTCAAAATGATATGCGTGAAGGACTACTATCTACCATTACTACTCAGCTTGTTAATTCTTATGTCAACATGCAGTTTAATACTGAATCACCTGAATCAAAGGATATGGTGTATGCATATTGCAATAACCTACTAAGTTTGGGCTGTTTTTATTTGGAATTTGATGATGCAATTAAAGAAGGTGATGGTGAGCGTGTTCTGAGATGTTGGAGGTACATGTTACAAATGTTTGTTAGCTCTGGAAGAAAGAATTATGCAATTGAGTGTTTTCACCTACTCATGCAGCATGACTATATACTTTCAGAACGTCAAGCAGCTGAAATGTTGTGGAGTCGTTTTATTAACACTCATGGTCAACAGGGGAAAAACATCCCTAATGATTTACACTGTGAGCATTTAAACCGTGTGTGTAAAGATGCCATTAGATCTCTACATACAAACAAGACAGAGAAAGCAGTAAGAAGAGTTTCCAGGTCTCTGGGTGTCATGGTGCCTATTCTTTCTCAATTTGACAATGAAAATGGAGTAGCAAAAGAATCAGGGTTACACAAAACCACCAGCTATGAGAATGATATGAAGATTGTGATTAAAGATCTACAAACATATGATGTTTTTTCCTCAACTTACCGTCGAAAACATGCATCATTTCCTAAACCAAGACACCCATTGTTTAAGCATTCTAAATCAGACTTAAAAGACTGGATTTTGCAGCATGCTCTGGAACTATATAATCATTAAAGTTATCTCTATTTATCGTTATGTTGTCAGCATTGCATTGACAAATAATTACAAAAATGTTAGATCTGCATGGTTAACATTACACTCACCACATTTGCATGACAGAGCACATATATCACAACACAGACACTTCACCCCCATATCTATATGTTCATAATTATCTACCTCTCTAAATAACATGACTCTTCTGCACATGTTTGTATTGTCTTGATATCTTATCATACCTTGTTCACAGAACCGACTTTGACGACCTATAGTCAAGAGTGTAGCTAAAGCCAGGGACCCATCTCTTCCACCTCTTCCAGTCTCTTGAATATATGACTCAATGTCACTTGGAGCACCCAGATGAACAATATGTCTCACATCTTTGCAATCCAGTCCCATCCCAAAGGCAATTGTGGAACAAACAATTCTTAAGGGAGATGATGAGCAGAAACTTGTTATTATTTGTTTTTTGACATCCTCATCTGTGCAGCTAGTAAACATTTCTACCAGCCTAAACCTTGATTGGTCTGGAGCATCCATTGGCTCTGTAAAGTATATACCTAGGCCATGCTTGAAATACATGTACAGTTTTGAGCAATCTTCTATACGGCGACAATAAATGATTGTACGAGGCATTGCTGTCTTTAAGAGAAGCAACTTGGATAGAAGTGGTTTGATAGTATCACCAATGGTTTTGTATGAAGACACTGTATACATCATATTCTTTATACATGGTGACACACATACAACAGCAGGGTCATACAATCCGATCATAGTGGATACCATGGAGCGCAGAGAATGTGTTGCTGTCGCAGTCAAAGCAAGTATATTGATATTTGGAGGTAATATGCTCCTAACTTCGCCAATACGCAATAGTGTTTTACGAAATGTTTCACCCCTACACAGTAACACACGCAAGTGATAATTCCTGCTCAACTAAACTTTTATCTTACCATTTCTTGACTGTATGAGCTTCATCTATAACTAGTGCCTTCAATCGTGTAGCATAGACACTTCTTTTAAACATCTCTCTCCACATTCTACTCTCCAGAAGTGCCTCTGGTGTGAAAAACACAAGCTGAAACTTTCCCTGCTTGACCTCCAACTTCATTTTTTCATTTGAATTGGCTGTTATAGATCCTGCTAACAGGCCTCTTGAACAGAAGCTGGATACCTATTAATTTGATATATTCAAACGTATACAACATGACATGTAACGTACCTGGTCTTCAATGATTGCAATTAGTGGTGTAACAATACAGACTATTGCTGAACGATCACACCGTGTTAGCTTGTCGAATACCCCCGTAGCAGAGACTCTTGCCATATCCGGTGGGTAAAACAGCAAATACATCTCGTCCACGGACGAACTCAACTATCACTCTGAGTTGCATTTCTTTCAGTCCGGAATAGCCGAGCTCTCTCGCCACTTCAGATACAACCATTTCTAAATTGCCGCCTTCAACCGCCATGTGCGCGTGGGTGTTGTTTGCTAATTTACAAGCCACCATTTCGCTGCATTCCTCATTACGTGACGCAGCGTGACGTAGAACGCAATAATTGCTCATTAGAACCAGTCGGGTATAGGCATTTCCCCAGACCCTACGTGTCTACGCGAGGGTGTGGCTACGCCAGACTAGTAAGATCTTGATCTTAGGAGTTTAGTAGAACAAAACCAACCCCTTTCTATCGAAATATTTCTTTCCTTCAGTTTGGTAATATATAGCACTTTCCATAGATGTACACAAAATGCACTTTATCATGCCATGCATATTCAATCTCTCCTAATTCATTAATTCACATTAAATTTGATTCTGTGGGTCCTGAGAATCAGAGGTAATGTACTTATTTATTTTTTGCTTCTAAGTCGGAGGTGGTAACTGATCTTTAGAGCCGCGCCTCAGCCTGTTTTTGATCAGCCAACGCACGTTCAATCCTGGCCCGCTTTAACTAGCACCGGTACCTTGAACGGGACAATGAGCTGTACTCGTATAAATATGTGTATTGTAAGTAATCAGGCGACCGCGTAGCATACCCTCCGCAAACTTGCAGTTATACACAGCAAAAAAACGCGTAGAATCAATTCTTGATTTTCAATTGATTTGTCACTTACATTCTGGTACAAAATGTTTACATACCTGGTATAAAACGTTAACAATATGTACCAGAATGTAAGTGGCAAATCAATTGAAAATCAAGAATTGATTCTACGCGTTTTTTTGCTGTGTTAACAGAAATATCAACCAGTTCAACGAATGATCCATGTACGTGGCCATAGTGCAGCAAAACTGAGGTACACTTACAGTAACACACTACTCTTGCGTAGCACAGCCACGTTTATGATAAACGTGGCTGTGCTACGCAAGAGTAGTGTGTTACTGTAAGTGTGTCTCAGTTTTGCTGCACCATGGCCACGTACATGTATCAAACGTTGAACTGGTTGATGTTTCTGTTAACTGCAAGATTCAATCCGGCTGGCTGGCATCTGCAGATCTATAACGGGCTTCCTATCCGCGACTCAAATTTGGACAATCTTTTGGCTTCCTCAGCAGTTTGAGCTTCCACTGTCTTGCCATAGCCAGATGCCCGGAGGACCTTACACAATATGCACGTGATCTGTCTTTAGATAGCACCACTCCGACCAGGTAATATAGGCAGGGCTGCCGTATGGTCCGACCTGAGGCTGGCAGGCCAAATTATTGGAAATAAATAATTTAACCTTTAATCCCCCAGTCAACTGCCTAACCTGTTATGCGTGTTAAACCTAACCGGTTAGGCAGTCACGTCATCAAACATTTCTTTCAAGATCTTTTGTTATATAGTGATTTTATTCACTGATATGGAGAAATGAGCGGTCACAGCTCAAGTTGTAAAAGATACATTTTTTATGTTTCTGAGATTCCATCACATGATTTCTGTTGTGCATATATAGAAAGACGTAATGTAATTTTTGTGTGAATAATCCAAGATCCGTTTTTATAAAACATTCAAGAATACGGCGCGAGCTATTAATTATGTACAGCAAAAACCTGTACTTGATAATCACTAACTACTCCAAGACGGTACTTCATTTGCGGCAACGGAATCTTGTTTCTCAGTATTCTCTGTCTTAGATTCTAAGAAGAAAATATCCCCTTTATACTGAAAGTTTTGGTTCCTGGAGGTAAAATAGTGCTTTCCGTAGACAAATACAGTACATAAAATGCTGACCTAATTACAGTATTCCACCAGCTATAAATCTTGACTCGTGATGGATTTTTGCGGCAAAAGATTCTGGTCAGTGTATTTTACTGTGGTGGAAACGTATTTTTATTATCATAAACCTGTCTGATTTATAATATAATGGTCATGCCTGCCCCCTTTGCAGGTTCTTGGATATCTGCTATTCCCTCCCCAGGTTTGAACTTAATTTGGATTCAGCAGAATGTCAGATGGCTCTCAGATGGTGGCTTGGTCTGAACACAGCAGGAGGTTCCTTTTTGCCCGGACACGGTCCTTGACCCCCTAGGACATCATGCAGTTTCTTGTAGGCATGGAGGTTTCGTGGTCACTTGGCACAACCTCCTGCGTGACATCCTGGCAGGTTTCTGTCGCCGGGCTCACCTCTCTGTGAATATAGAGGTCAGTTACGGCTGAGCAGGGAGAGTTGGGACAGAGGCCACCCTGCTGCTTTCAATGTCACCGTCACCTCACTCCTTACCCCTGCCATCCTAAACATGTCTAGTATCTATGAGGGTGCAGCTGGTCGTGTTGCTAAAGCCAGGAAACACACAACCAATGATGCAAAGTGCCAGGATTTGGGGTGGTTGTGCATTCCTCTAGCAGTGGAGACGTATGGCAATTGGGGGAAGGAGGCACATGAAGTTTTTAATTGTCTCGCATAGTTACTTGCCTTTGGTCAGACCAGCCATAAGTCAGGCCTTCTGTTGGAGATATATAGCCATGTAAATATGTCTCTTGTCAGGTCTATTGCCAGGGCGAGCTCTAGTGTAGGTATAATACATAGGATAGAACATTTTTAGTGACAATAATAATAATAATTCTGTATGAGGCATTTATTCCATTCGTGTATTGTCTTGTATATTTTGTCTTTATTTCAATATTAATGGTCATGATTCAATTATTTTTATTAAAAATGGCGGAAATGCGCTACTCTTGTAACACCCCACCCTCGCTTGTTCCCCGGCCCCATTTGGAAAAATTGATAAGCATCACAAATTGCATAATTTGACGCAATAACAATAACAGCTTAATTTATAATTTCTGCAAGATATTTATAACTAACACCACAAGTCATTAGTTTTTTTTCCTATACAAGGTCAGTTATATAGTACGTAATACACTCTGTGTGTGTGTGTGTTGTGTGTGTGTGTGTGTGTCTGTGTGTATGTGTGTGTGTATGTGTGTGTGTGTAATCAGTATGCCCATATAACAAGGCTTGTAAGTCTCAACTTTCAATCCACCATCATTGCATGCGCGTACGTTGACACACAAGTGTACATACACTTACGCACGCATATATACACTCACATGTAGACATATACAAGCTTTCAATCTGCCCTTTGTGACACATACACACGCATGCACATGCACATACATGTACCACGCACCCACACATTGACAAGGCTTTACATGTAGGACAAGGGCGTTCGGATATGGGAAGGTATGATGATTAGAGTGTGCGAGGGGGGAGAGGCTGGGGGAGGGAGACAAAGCTGTAGGCATGCAGCTACACATATAGAGATGTGCATGCGTGTGTGGAAGAGATATGCAGATCTTATACTTGTAGGCTTTTCTAAGAGTGACTGCATGCTGTGACCTTTTGCTGAGCTGGTTACATGTACAAATATCATCAGTTGCTTTCGATTCCAATTAACCCCTGGGGTTTTAAGATCAATGCAATTATGAAATGTGGTACATATCGCACTGTGGTCATTATGCAAGCTGTCTATATTTGATTGGCAGTGTGAAAACGTGGTGATCACATGGGTCGGGTATTAATAGAGTTGAAGTGTCGTAACAGTCAGTCTACACAGCCAAATTGTTACAGCTTTGGAACATATGTGTCCACTTTAACAAACTGTATCATAACTGTTCAACATCTTGAGTCAGCGATGATAGCAAGCAAAATCCTGATACGTACATGTCATTTACATAATATGCCAACATTCTGATACATACACAACAGTTTGTATCATACATGTATATATCGTTGTATCAGATGTGGCAATAATTAACAGAACGTGTAAGAGCACGTGACACGTTTTGTGAAAGTCAGTATCTGCTCGATCTTGAACTACTACTAGTAACAATGCACGCGGAGTGTTAATGAGTTGAAATTCTGCTCACAGCAGGCTTTTGTTGTGAGCCTTGTGCTGAAACCTTTCCGTGTAAAAGTCTATACACGCGGCATCTGTGAGATGCGCAAGCAGTATGGGGTTGAGGGAGATTGAAAATCCTTTGTTTCAATCCCAGCAGATTTATATATGTAAGAATCGACAGTTGGGATCCTTTTATCAGTTGTACAACATTAGGTATATGCCTGTTGAAGTGTTGCACACTACAACTGCTAGGTACTTGTAAGTATGTACTAAAGGAAATAATGTCAAGGCTGTCAAGAAGGCAATAAATTGAAATTCTAGCAAGGGTCAAGGCGTATAACACCTCTGGGTTTAAAAAAAAAATGTATGGAAATTTTTGTCGGCACTCCAAGTCATTTAGTGGTAGGGATTTTAAAGGATGGACCCAGATGGCAATGTTCATTGTGGGACCGTATCTAACTTCGTGCCATAATAAATTTTTAAGTAGGTTCTTCAAATAGCTTGCTGTGAATTCTGTTTCTACCTCCCTGTACAATGCACTTTTGTCATAATTTTGTTGATGACATAAAGGAGCACATGCCAGCACTGTTAAAGAAACCAAAGATCAAGATAATTCTTCACCTTTGCTGAGTCCATTCGTGATTATGGACCATGCTCTGCTTTCTCTGCTGAACGGTACTGTTACGTGCTGTGCAATTTTTAACAGTTATTATTAGTGTACTATACATATAGGTTTGAATCTTTCAACTCAATGGTTTGCCGGAGGCTACAATACATTTGGTAACAGGCTAGCCCCAAGTCGTGACATAATAGTGCATTTCTCAACCTTACAACACCTGCGCTATGTTTTGTAATGATGACACACATAGTACTGAAAGGTACAAAAACTGTAAGCATTTCTGAATTTTAATTCTTCTTGTATTTTTTCTAGATGTGGAGATGTCACAAAAGAGTTGTTTTTTTCACCTTGTATGCAGCATGTAATGTGTAGCATACCTATGATAGAACTGCATCAAGACCATGCTATGTACAAAGTTGGAGCACCTCGAAAGGCATGTTATTGTATTAGTGAAGCATTTCATGACACCATGATATTTTTAGGTAACACGACAAAAGTACACTCTATCAACATTGCCACTAAAAACTGTTACAGGCAGTCAAACTACTACACTTGGTCCTCTTCAGCATGATTCCCAATTTGACATCAGGCTTGAGGAGCTGACTACCAGTGATACAGTGCAGGAGTTCAAGCTGTCATTTCCAAGGATTCAACTCTTGTGAATCTGGGAGAGTTCATCAGGTACATGCAGTGGCTGCACCAATACTGGTGGAGCTGACTTGTTGCATCATACTTTTAGATGCAGTATGGACTTCTTCTAGCTACTTTCAACACTTTTTCTGGCACCACACATTGTCTTGTTCAGGGCTTCACTGATGGTCAGCCATTGCTCAATGAATAAGACTGTCCCTTGTTGACACTGAGCAAGGCAGTTTTCTGCACATCAAGTACCAACGTCTTGAGATCAGTTTCACTGGTTCATGAGTGTGCAAGAGTCATGCAATTCAGTTAAATTCTGTTATAAATACGTAATGGATAAACATTTCCTCATATGGCTTACATATTTTATGATACATATATGTAACATACATGAACTACAGATATGTAAGAACATTATGTCCCAGGGGCGGACGCAGGATTTAGAGTTAGGGGGGGCGCCAGTGGCGTATCCAGGATTTCAGCGAGGGGGGTGCTTAAGGTCAGGCCCCATACGAAAAGTGGGAGGGGGGGGGGGGGGGGCAATTCGCTTCAGGTCCGATACGAAAAGGGGGGGGAGGGGGGGGGGGGGCGCTTCAGGTCCGATATACGAAATGTGGGGGGGGGGGCAATTCGCTTCAGATCCGATACCTTTGGGCACACAGAAAATATCTACATGTACCTACCTACGTGCTACCTAGGTATACTTCACACGCGCGCGCGCGAATGAACGTCAAATACATGCCGGCAATTATTATATTTTTTTGTCATCCATATGTTGGGGGGGCGTGCGCCCTCCACGCCCCCCCCTAAATCCTCCACTGTATCCCAAACTGTAAGTACATAATTGTGACATAAGATTTGTCAACAGAGTATGTAACAAATTGTGTTGACATAATTGTAACATACTCTGTTAACATTAATGTAACACTTATGTTACATATCTGTATCAGAAAATACAATTTGGCTGTGTAAGAGTGAGTGAGGGAGATTGAAAAGTGTGCCTTAACCAAAACAGCAGATCATAAAATGAATGAACCCAAGTTGACCAGGACGGGTGTGGCTGAACTTTGTTGCTTGTGTTGTTTGTGAGCGGTGTGCTGCAATGGTCTTTTCCCTATACTGTGCGTATTTTTCCCACTGGGTTTTTCCCACAGGGTTTTTTTTTTCCATACGGGTGTGTGGGCCAACCCTGCTAAATTTATATGTGTGTTCTGGCCCCCGCTCGGTGTTGCAGGATGTGTGCAGTTGATGTCATTTTAGTTGGTGTCAGGTTATGAATGTGTATTAATTATGTGGCCGTGTGTGTGTTTGCAGGCGTGCACAACGACGCTAAATCAATTCAGTGCCATTGGAGGGTTAAGGGTGGGTGTAGTACAATGCATTGGAGGGAGGAAGTGCACGTGACACCACGGGCAATTAATATACGCACAACCAAATAAACAGGGCACTAAAATATAGTGACCCAAACACTGAGGAGTTTCTGAAAATATTGTGACATCGCTAAACAATAAATAAGTGCATTACCTCTAATTCTCAGGGCCCAGTGAGTCACAATTTTAATGTGAATTCAGTAATGAATTAGGAGCGCATTAATTAGGCACTATATTAGAAAGGGGTTGGTTGTTGTTCTGCTAAACTGCAGGGAAATTACGTTCTTATAGCTACCGTAGCTCACTTAAGCTTTGTAGGTTGTAGTTAGCTATTAACACTCAAATTGTTAAAAATCCATTTATTTTCTACTATGGAAGTTATACGGAAGTATACGCAAATGTACAAATCGCTAATCTGACGTTGTGTTGACGTACAGGTAGCTCTTCCCCATCGCGCCTGCGTCTTCACCTAATCGAAGGGGTAATCCATTCCAACGATGATGGGCTCATCGGTCTACATGTACATAATGTATTGCTCATGTGGCTTCATAACAGTACACAATATACGTTACATTTACATGACTGGAATTACCATCTCGTTTTATTGCGCACAACCGGGAAACACGTCTAAATAAAACATTTTCCTGGTAGCTACTCTATACACATGTATATAGCCGCGGAGATATTGATCACGCAGTTACAACGGTTGACTTGGAGCGCCATCTCTTCACCTTCTGTCTCATCAGGTGTACTGGCATGATGTATATCAGACTCATGTATGGTGATAGAGAGAACACAAGGGTAGAAAAGATGGTGAAAGCATTGATGGCGCCGTTAAAATGGTCCGGGTCGAGGGTACACACGTTCGTTCCAAGAGATTCGCAGAGGAAGTAATCATCAACGTAGCCGTAGGTCCTGTAAGTCTCCAATACATGTTGCACAACGGTGGCTCCAAATAGAATTACAACATAGATGAAGACAGCCGCTAGTTTCAACTCTGGAGTGCAGCATTTGGAACAGCGGAGCTGCGCAAGGGTTAAGTTATTGCAATAGATCTAGATCATTGGTGTACACTCACTTCTGTATTTTACTGCCGTTATAGGAAAAGCTAAATAACAATTGGCGACTTGCATGCATAAATTCGCAACGATTCAAGTCAGTATACACTGTGACCTGTATTGATGGCGTCTATCTTGCGAATACATATACAGTAGAATTTCAAGTGGCAATTGTGCTGCAAGTATACACCTGTATAAACTAGTTTATTTAAGATGGGCAACGTGATGCGCATTCGTGCATAGCTCTCCTCATGAACAACAAAACGAACCCACGTGCATGCAGTCTTACGCGATCAGCAGTCTGAGACTCCCTCCCCATCAGCTTCCACACGGTCAGTCCTACTAGAGCTGCGATGACGCCGTACACCCCGTAGAGCGGGACGAAAGAATAGTAAAACTGCACGACGTCGGTGACGCTCCCATTCATGTAGGCGGCAATCAAACCCGCGCACACTGCACACGGTGCAATGAACGCCATTAGCACCGCGAATGCGTGGAGGTACAATCTCTTTCGAGTACTGCTGAAGATGTTTTTAGACATGTAAGGAAACCAAACTCCGGAGAACAGGATGAGTGTGTGTTCCAAAGGGAAAATAGCCAAGAGATACCCAAGGAATATCGACACAAAAGCTGCAGTAAACAGAAAATAGGTGATGTGCAATCACGCACGCGCCAGCATGTTATAATCATGCCGCACAACATTCGCTTACATGCAGTACATAATCAGAGTATAACAACATCACGTGGATTAGTTTCCATGATTATGCATGCATGTCATACATACCACATGCAACCGATCACCTTTCAGCTGGCAGGGTAGACTGGGATTGATGCTGTTTTCAAAGTAGTCTTTCGTTGTACAACATTCTACAATATCAGTGATGAAGTAGGCAACTCCGGATACTAACCAGTAAATTAGAAGTATGGATGGGAACTTCTGCCTATATAGCAATGAAAAAAAAAAATGAGACTGAAATTCAATGCAACAAAAGAGAAATTGGTATCTACACAATCCTGAGTGGAAATAATCACGGTGATTCATATATTGTACTAATTCTTATGCGATATAAATCATGATTACGCGCGATTTGTTTTTCATATATATGCGATGGTTCCTGAATAAATATTCATTTTCGTTAAGTGAGAAACTTACATAACCTTGTGGTTGAAAACTGAAGCAACGAAAGCAACGATGCAGCCGAAAATGCCAAACAGAAGTAGAACGTCTGTAATAGACTTGTTTTCGGAGCCGATCTGAACCCCGCATGTTGGCCTGCACAATCCCGACGTACTGTCGTAATAGAAGAGCTTCGAGCATAATGTTTTGTTGTTGTTGATATACTCTGAAATTGAGTGCATTTCATGCATTGAGATATTCTGCATGATTATGCATCAACGTTAGGGACACGTCCATTATTTTAATAGACCCCCCCCCCCCCCCCCCCCCCCCCCAAACACAAAATATCTGCTGTTCTAATATCCGTGCTCGAAATAAGCATGTTACCCGCAAGCTGTATACACGCATACAGTATACAAACAGAAAATTATTATGTAGCATATTCAGTCGCATGAAGCAATTTTCTCAATCAACCGATTTTTCTCAATCAGCATTGGATTTATTCAGTGTAAATGTAAATATTGAAGTTAGAATATTTATTTCGCTCTTTTAAGATGGCATCTCCAAATGCAAGGCATTGATCACGCTCACGTGACACTAACCTACTCCGGAAGGTACGGTGTCGTTCTTGCAAAGCTCCGGACTCTTCGGCGCATCGACGCCATTGGTCACCTGCATCGTCACATTGAAGGCGCTCCAGCAAATGTACGGCATCATATATTTCGTGTCGTTTTTGAGTGCCGATCGGAGTTGTTGCGACGCATTGACCTCCATGAGGTATTGTAGCGAGGAACTAGACCCGAAAGTGTGCACATCGGCTACAACGACACAAAGCGTGCTATTCTCAAGCACATCACGGCAAACCGTCCCCTTGTAGGGCTGCAGACTGCACGTATTGTCTGTCGGCTGCATAGAGAAGCGCATTCAAGTGCATGTATACACTGTACGTCACAGCTATAGCTATGTATATGTATACATGTCGTAGGCATAATATTTCTGCGACATGCATACATAACTATAGCACTGACGTACCAATAAGGCGGCATCTGTTTAAAAGGTGCTAAGCAACACAGAATAATTATGTCATTGCGTCACATTTTTAAATGTTAGTCATTGTGAAAATACATAAACGGTTAAGTGTTTTGTTCTGTCACTCATGATCAAGTACACTTTTTGTAAAGCAATACGCCGGAGGAGAGCATTTATACAGTAGGTCAGGCATATTTCAATCATCAGTTCTACGAACTCCTGCGCTGTATATAGCGTTACACGCTAAACTTAGAGCAACTAAAATCGCGCCTCAAGCACCTTACGTTTTCCCCCGGGTTAAAAACTGACTCCCCCAAACGCTTTGTACTAACGAGCTATAGTTTACTTTTGAATCTAGGCAGTGAGAAAGCCTTCAAAGCGTGTTTGTAGGAGAGGGGTTACTGAAAATTAATGTATCTTAGCCATTACAGTCAGTTACCTATTGTAATGTTTATGTGTTATTGACAAACATCACTGTGCAATCAGATTTTTGGTTGTTTTGCTATACATACGATTACTGATGAATTTTATTTTTAGGGACACCTATCAAGTTATCCACTGAACTTGTGAGTCCAATGCCTTTTGTGTTGTTGGATGGACATGAAGTGCTACCTATCAGTGCATTCATACATACGCTTACGTCGTGCTACATACACTTGTGCATGAGTATCAGACGTGTCGCGCGCGTGACTTACGCGTAACCGATTCCTATTCCTGGACTATATAAATAACATGTCAGATTTGTAGATCTACACAAACAGACGTAATGCGTGAAAATTGACACCTGATGTGCATGGTGCACAACCGCGCACGTGCACTGATACAGTCAGTAGCAGTTGTCGCACATGAAGGAAGTTGTTGCTTCAGTGTAAGCGTTATATGTGAACAAACAACGTTTTACATGCATAGGCTACGTGTATGTGATAGGCTGTGTGCAGTCAAGGCTAAATACAAGTGCGATTCTTGAAATAATCCGAAATTCTTGGTCCCTCTCTCAGCCGTAACCCAATAGAGCATATACATAATTTGCATACACTGTACAGGTATTACTTAATTTGGCTTAGATTTATGAATTTGTTCGATTTAACTGTTGCCGACACTCACCTCTCGTGGTTTGTTAAATGCCACTAACGGTCCGACCATCCATGCCACCGATGTAGTGGTACAGATGATTATAACTACGGCGCAGGAGAACGCTTTTCTGAAGAACAGCTGCCGCTTCTCCGCGTCTAGCTCTATTGGCTCCTTCATCGAGAAATCTGATTGCTTCCTTTCATTGTTGTCCATTTCTTTTACCTTAATTCCAATCATTAGTCTCCTTCACGTCGTTTACATGTACCACGTCACTAACCGATTTTTTCATCTTCTTTTCCTTCTCAAATGTAGCGAAGCTCATCTCGGAGTATTTAATGTACCACCGCGGCTTCGTACTGCGAACTGACTTCACTCTTGCAATTATTCCACTTTTGTAATAGTTTTAAAACCGCAATTACGTGATGTGCACCCACAGGTAGCGTAGCCGAATTATCCCCGTACTAGACATTGATACAGTGGAAGTGGATTATCAAAACTTGAAATGTTTGCACAACTTCTAAATGCTATATTTCGTTATTCCCGCTTATTGTACCCGAGATTTATTGCATGAGCTGATAACAACAGGGATGTAATCCATTCGCAGCGTCTGCTGCGTCTGGAGCCGAAACTATTAAAATAGTGACAGAATACTGGGCTCTCAAAATGTTCTGGTACACCCCCGCCCTCGCGTGCCCTGCCGTCAATACTACACACTACTGTAACACGTATGTGTCTGTTGTGTCTGTTGTGTCTGTTGTATCTGTTGTGTCTGTTGGGTCTATTGTATTTTGACGACTGATTTTGCGGGAACCATTTCCATTCAAAAGCATTAGTTTCTGTGGTATGTGGAGGGAGCTTACGGCACTTTTCAAAACAACGGATGTACATGTAAATCAAGTTGGGTACGATCACCATATAAATCGTGTCTTGTGCATTTGATTTTTTTTTCTTCATCGATACTCGCCCATCCGTGTCACACCCTCCCATTGAAACACCCTAGAAGCTTGGTGGTTGTCTCAACCATCATGGACACTTAGCTACAGTTTCCGTGGCATCAGTCCATTCAATTTCCGCGACGGCATCAAAATGGTCAGTCGCTACCCAAATAGGCGGGATACCAATGGTCTGGTGAGACCACACCAAATGTAGAGGAGGACCAAACTCAATACAATATAGACTATCAAAATTAGTTACTCTGGATACTAATATATAATGTACATCCATGCGGGCTTATAAATGATGGTCACGGCAGAGTTCTCGAACATGTCTGCGCAGGCGCTCGAGGCCATCCGTTACAAAACGCAGCAAGGCCCTCCTCCTACGAGAGGACCGCCATCCGTTTCTTCACGTCCGCTACAAGTAGGACGCGGTCCGTTCTTTTGACCCGCATCCTCCACATGCTTCGTTTCTTTGGATGGTGATGTCGGGTAGCCATCCGTCTGTCCCTCTTTCTTATGAGCCGAAGGTATCTGCGTGTTTTCCTCAATCGTGCTCATTTTCTTTAATACACCTATAGATTTCATTTCCGGTGTCATAGGGTATACGGTCCGGCCCAATTTTCGGTCCGGGACCGTATTCCTTAAGGAATACGGTCCCCCCCGGACCCAACTCTCTAGGGAATACGGCCCCCGGACCGAGTTCCCTGGTTGTACAAAACCAATTAACCGGACTCAATTCCCTAGGGAATTGAGTCCCCCCCCGGACCGTATTCCCTGGTTTGAAATGTATTTCCAACCCTTGCATGCACGTAACATTTGGTTCGAAAAGCAAAAGCTGTAAGTCGTCAACTATGTATGCAGTTTCACTTAGGTCTGTAACAGCACATTTGGTTCGAAAATCAAAAGCCACAATGATCACAGGTCGCCAACTATACACATGTATGCAGCTTCTGTAACAACTGATTAACCTTTTTCTTAACCTTTTTCTTCGGTCTGTCTTGTTACTATTTATATATGTTTCCATTTGGTTGGAAAAGGATCGCGTGCAGGTCGGCAACTATACATGCAGCACTGTTTATATTATCAAATCGTAGTGCAAACAAAGTAGAAATAGAGATTAAAGAAATAAAAATATATAATAGTTAACTGAACATAAGAGAGATGAGGGTACTGGATAAATCTCAATTTTCGTACCTGTAAAAAAGAAAATAAAACTAGTATACTTCAGCCATTATTGTTTACAGAATGATGCATAAGTGTTTTTCAGTGAATTTCACAGACAAATAACGCTGCTCGTGTGCCCAGAGATTTTCTGCAGAGGGGGAGGAGGTAGGAAAAGGAAGGGAGATGAGAAGAGATGCAGGGACACATAGCTTTAAGCTGCATGGGCCCTCAAAAACTTGGTACTTAATTAGCGGTTAAATCGACCTGGCACACTCTAAGTGTGACTGCATACTTCCTCTATACATCAGGTCCTGTGTGAGGAGAAAAAGAAATGGGATGAGAGTGGAATGAGTGGGGGATACTAGTCGAATGAACATAAGAGACATGCTGATATATTGAGTGTACTCAATTTCGTACCTGTAAAATCAGCCAAAAAGTGAATTTCACAGACAAATATAAGCTTGGCGGCATCCGTTAATATTTCTTGTGGGCCCTGTGTCTTTTTAGTCCCGAGTGTCACTGTGTATTAGACAAATAGCATTAGCAAGATAGCTACTTGTTGCTGTATATGATAAAAGCCATGCTCATGGAAGTTAAGGATTACAATAATAACTTACTGTTTTAGTGGTATGGGCTGGATGTCTTTGTGTAGGTTTTAACGAAAAATCACATATCTTGTCGGGACAGCATCTCTTTGTTATATCCTCACATGTCTTTAAGCTGTCTGGCTTGTCTTTGTGTGCATGTTAAAAAGAAATGCCTACATTTCGTCATCTGAGGGTACATGTAAGTGCAAACACACTGACCTTAAATAAATTGATTCCCTCCAGTAGAAACACACAGTCGCCAAACCCTGTCTTAGAGGTGCATATACATACAGGTGTATGTCATCTGAGGTAAGTGCAAGCACACTGACCTATGAGAATACATGCATGGTCTCCAATCACCTTGGAGAGGTGTGCATCTACACCCTATAAGAATGGATATATCATCTGAGAGTAAGTGCAAACACACATGTTACATGTACATTGACCTTAAATTAACACACAGATTCTCTCCAATAGAAACATATTGTCTTCCTCCGAGAGTTGTGCATTAGTAAGAATGCACCTTTGAAACACACTGAAAGAACAGTTTTACATCCTCCCCCTATTACTAGTACCCATGGGACCAGATGAACATAAGTCTTGGTATATGGGTTTGCAAAATGACCTGACTCATGCAACTAGTTTAGAGCCGAGTAGAAACTTAGACTGCCAGAAAACACAGCAATTCATGCTATCGCTAAATTTAAGTGACCAACACACTCGTCAGTTCACCGTAGTCTGTTCATTGATTGCGAAGTAAGGAAGGAGCGTTTAATAGACCAAACTGAGTAGAGCGCTACCGGGGTAACGGTCATGAAGCGATTAACTGCAAATAGTATTTTAATCTTACCTGTACATGTGATAATTTTAAATACAGCTACGAATCCGTTCAATCGTCGATATCAATCCTCACGCGGCGCAAGTATAGAACTTACTCGCTTCTCTTTCCATGCCTCCAGAGGGTGAAAACACTATGTACAGAATTGCTCCAATAATTTTTATGCCCATACCATAGTACGGCTTCTATACCACTTATAAGTATAAAGTACACGAATAACAAGTCTTCATTAGCACCTTGCACCACACCATACAGTTTATCCCGCCCATGATTCAGGAATCTATACAGGGGACAGTAGAAGGAAAGATTGGGGTTCAGTGATCCACCCCAACAGTATGCCTGTTAGTTCAGTTGCATCAAGATCCTACCTGACCGATACTAGCAGACACTACAGTGATAGGGGTTATCTAGTCGTAGTATCTGAACTGGTATTAGGACGCGCAAGCGATGTTGGCTCATCTAGCTATAGTGTTCGGTTACAAAATGAAAAATGAAATCCCAACCATGTGTTCCAGTGTACACACATGTCAGTATATGTTCTATGAAAGCTTTCGACATGAACCATCGTAATTGCTGCATGGCTAGCACTCATGTACTGATACACATATAAAAATGCACTCACAGACAAGCTATGAGAGAAATGAAATGTATAAAATTGGTTATGTATGAATTGTAGGCACCAATTAAGCACAGCATTTGTCAAATAATATTTGATAATTGCGAGACGAAATCCCTTATTTACATACTTTTAGTAAATCCTACATCACCAATTAAAAATATTATGACATTGCCGAGCTAAATTTGTGGTACACGTTCTGTCAATATACATGGTGCATGGTTTGCAAAAGGCAGATTAAACATATCTTTATAAATCACGTGCATGCGCGTCACGTACATGTACTAAGACTGAGAACAAGAAGGCCGTGGAATGGTATAGGTTATGTTATGAACGTCTGAGACTGAGCACTGTAAAAATTCTTATGTTTTTTAATCGAGGCAGTCCAACACTTCTTGTTCGGGATTGCAATAGATGAAGGTTTTAAGGGCCCTCAAGCAAATACCCTTGCTTGGGATGTCCTCTACCCTGAGGTAAAGGATGTCAAAATCATTTGAGGTGGCAAATAGGAATCTAGCTATTCTTTACATTGTATCTAATGATCACGCTCCTGCAAAGGATGAACCACAGTCCAGAAACATCGTATGAACAATCATCTATTCATTACATTAAACATCTGATGTCGTGAAAGAACTTCTATCTTGGTTTCATTATATAACTTTAGTCTTTAGTTTAAATTGCTTTCATTATATAAATTCTGTCTGGATGAACCACAGTCCAGAAACATCGTACGAACAATCAGCTATTCATTACATTAAACATCTGATGTCGTGAAAGACTTCTATCTTGGTTTCATTATATAACTTCTCTTTGAGTTTAAATTGCTTTCATTATATAAATTCTGTCTTGTGTTTATAAATTAGCTATAAATTATATGATGTCGTGAAAGAAATTCTGCCTTGGTTTTAAATGGTTTTCATTATAACATTATCAATTAGAACTTCTGTCCTGTGTTTAAATTGTTTTCATAACGGTTGCGATTTCGATGAAAATCGATTTCTCCTTTTACATTCATTATCAATTATAACTTCTGTCCTGTGCATGTCGATTTCGGTGAGAATCGATTTCTCTTTTTAATTATACACGCTATAAACTGGGTCGTCAAAATCAAATCTCCATTCTATCAGGGAATTGAGTCCGCCTCCCGCCCCTCCCCCGGACTGTATTCCCTGGATGTACAATATTTTAGACGGACCGTATTCCCTAGGGAGTTGGGTCCGGGGGGGGGAACCGTATTCCCTTAGGGAATACGGTCCGCCGGACCGAAAATTGGGCCGGACCGTATACCCTATGACACCGGCTTAATTCGTTAATTGCGTGGGCTACATGTAAATAAATCACTTTTTGAAATACTCCCATGCTTACGTATACTGCAAACGGAATGAAAATATTTGTAGAGAGCTGCTTGTGTCCGAAGAAAACCTATCGACATCGATAACTAAGCAACCCGACATTGCAAGAGATGAGTCTGCTTAGCGGATAATTAGGTTAATAGCTATAGATCAATGGACGTGCTTTACTAATCCGCGATCCCTCATACACAACGGGCGTTCTCCTGCATCAGCTGCATCAGTTTCGAGACTAGTTTCTTCGCGGCACCATGCTACTGATAATTCAATGCACGTACTGCTGACCACACGTACCAGACTATTGTTGAAAAGCAGATATATAGATTGGCACAATGCCATTAGATGTTATTCCTGTCACACGTAAGCACATCCATGCAGGACGGGAAGCGGCATGCACTAAAATGATCTTGTCCCAAGTTATTACCCCGGCAATATTTAAGAGTTTATTAAAATGACACATTTACAGTTGCGTTGTACTGTAATGTTAGTTTCAACATCAATAAAACTCACTGCCCACCACAATCAGACTTCCAATGTGTGAAGATCTTGGGATGGTCCATTCCTACCACGTGTGGCATGGTATGGTTTTAGTCTGTATTACTGAATTGCAATTCATGAGGTATGTGACTAATAAGATGAAGGAGATATGTGCTGTCGCTGTTTGTACAAGACGGAGTACACTGACTCTCTCTCTGACAGAGGATATGTTCATTAAAAACATGATCTTGTTATAGCATAATGCATGATGCCCTTTTAGCAAAACGTACCAATGTGCACCTCACTGTACTGGTGCATGGAGAGCTGGAGGTAACACTGCCAATGATTTTGAATGTGCCACCTTGGCTTTGTATACATTCACACATGCGTATGGGTGTGTGCAGTGGGTGCAAGTGTGTGTGAGTATGTGTGTGTATGTGTGTGTATGTGTGTGTGCGTGTGTGTGTGTGTGTACGTATGTGCGTGTGTGTGTGTGTGCGTGTATGTGTGTGTATGTGTGTGTGTGTGTGTACCCTTGCGTAGTGTAGCTGAACTCAAAAAGACTGCTGAGCTGGATGTCCTGTCATTACACACCTATGTCATAAGGTGTGCATTATGACATTAGGTGTGTATACCATATTTAATTCCATGCCAATGTACCCTTTAGTACCCTGAATGCCCAAAGGCTTACATCAATGTATAACTGCATATTAGAATCAACATGGGTACTGGTAATTAAAATTACACCACCCATGTAACACAATACCTGTATGAATGCCAGGCTGTGTATTCAAGACAAGTACTTATAAAATACTAATCTGCTGATGCTTTCCTTTGCCTTGTGTAAATAACTGTAAATGAGAGTGGAGAATAACATGCCTGAGATTGTGCAGTGCTTCTAATTAACGATTATGATATTTACAAATTCATGCATTAGGACCATGTTTACCCACACAGTGCATTCACATGATGCATTCAATGTGAAAATATGAAAACTAGAACAAAAATAAACAATAAGAAAACATTGATTTTTGTCAGTGTTTATTCTTCAAAACAAGTATGAGGAAGTAACCATCTCTGATGCAGTTTTTCATTAGGTGCAGGAATCCCTAAGGTATATCTCTGATGATACCAAATGATCACCATGCTCGATGCCATCTCATCACATCCTGCATATATTCTTTGATTTTACACTGATCCGGATAAGATAGGAAATTTCAATGGGATTGAGTGTTTGCTTCATTATGTACTGTTCCTAAGGTGAATAACTATATGTCACTTCAATGTACGTGAGATGCAGTGTTCTACATGCATGTGTACACGTGTTACAGTCTGAGGCTACCAGTGCACAACCAGTGCACCAAGGCCAATGTCTGCAACTAAAGATTACAAGGGACAACTCACTATGCATAAATATAGCCTCTTGAATATATAGCCTCTTGAATATATAGCCTCTTGAATATATATATAGCCTCTTGAAAATATAGCCTCTTGAATAAATTGCCTCATGAAAGCCTATAGCCTCTTGAATACATATCGCCTCTTTGAATACATATCACCTCGTTGAATACATATAGCCTCTTGTACAACTGCAAGATCTTTTGCAGCAGACTAGCACATTATACTTCATAATGACTACTGGTACCCAGACTCCCATTGCATACTGGAAAGTTAATAATGTATGAATTAGGTCCCTTTTCGCTAAAAAGTAATTAATAAATCCAAATATATATTTATTTGTTTCATATTTAAGCAAGTGTTTTTTTAACCACTGTATTCATACACGAAGTGACAATTCGATAACATTCACTAAACACACTACCACTGACGACATCTTTGAAAGGAGGGGTGTAGCAAAGTGGATCCCTGTGAATGGCAACTGAAAACCTTTGCATGAGGTATGCTAGAAAGCTTTTGTCACCTGTGGTGTTTGCAATGCGGTGACCCAAGTATAAGAATGACATGCCAACAATTTCAAAGGCAACAGGAGTGAAGGAATGGTACGCATGGGAGGTGATGTAACTGTACTTCTCGATCTTGGTCTGCTCTGCCTGGTTTGCTGCTGCACACACCTCAGCGGCTGTCATGGATCGATGGGAAGGGGCAAAAGTGTCTACACAGGTAGCATCCCAAATCAATCATCTGCCGTTTGACCAAGGAGCCATAGTGATTCCATCGGGTCGCTTACCATCTGCTCGGTCAAGACCAGTGGGCTCTATCCGAGAAGGAACATTGACAGAGGACAAAGCCCTGCGTAGAATGTCGTTAAGCATGGCAGTGATGATCAGCACTAAAACGACAACTGAGCCCGTGAGTGCCAAGCATGTCCTCATTTGATCCACAGTGATGGCAAAGGTGAGGGATGCAAAGTGGGGCCCCCAGACAAGGGCTAATGGCTATGTGAGTAGTGTTATCATCCATGTGCAGACCCTAGGGAAGTACTGGTAGGGAGTGCAACCAAGAACCAGATCCCTTTTCAGATGCCTCGACTTGGACAAAGGATCAGGGGCAGTAGCCAAGAGTTCAGCTGCAATGGAAGAAACCCTTGGTAGATTCAAAGATTTCTGTCGATATGACATAGGGCCAGAGGTAGGAGGTTCATTATGACCTGTGGACCATTCAGTGATGGCAGAATCCCAAAGGGAGAGTGGTGACTCTTGGAAACAAGGTGGTAGTATGGTAAAGGTGAGTTCTCTACAACCCGCAAATGAGGTTAAATATGCTGATGGAGCAAGGTGAACAGCACTCCTTGATCCAAAACCTCCGGACTTCACAGGGAGTGAAACTTGCAACCATGCATGATCATCATGAAGGGTGTTTATTATTGAACTTAATATGTATCCGCAGTTCATTGTCATAAAGATGGAGACTTGTGACAGGAAACAAAATGATGTCCTTAACAAGAACATTAATTTAGGAATTGCAAATGCATTGGGCTATTCCATAATATAATTGTACACCCCTACTGATGACTAATATCAAGGTATCCCCCCCAGGACATAAAGCCTCTACTCCCCCACCCCACCCCCCCCCCCCCCCCCCCCCCCCCCAGGACATTTATTTTGACCCCCTCTGGACACACTTCTTGTACATTACCATTGAACCCCCTCTGGACACAACCTGATGTAGGATACCCCCTTAGGACATTACCATTGAACCCCCTCTGGACACATCCCAGGTGTGGACACCCCCCTAGGACATTACGATTGATGTAGGATACCATTACCTTTGAAACTCATCCGGACACATCTCACTTGTGCGACACCTCTAGGACATTGCCATCATTGCCATTGGACCCCCCTCTGGACACATCTCACTGCAATAGAACATCCCCCTAGGACATTACCATTGGACCCCCTCTGGACAAATTTTTTGGTCATCAGTAGGGGTGTATAATTATTTTATGGAATAGCCCATTACAGAGCAGTAAGAGGCTATCATGAGTGCAAAGGTATTTCAGCCTCTCCCCTTTGACCTGCAAGAGGGCTGTCTTGCCACAAATGGATAAAGAAGTGGACTCCACATTCCCAAGAGGAGAACCCAACAGTGTGGCACTCTGTGGTTCAACCACAAGGCATCAGGCATTTGAGCAAGCATGTAGGACCTGGATGAGGGATCATTGGTAATGATTTCAGATTTTTTGTGGTTCAGTACAAAACCCAGCTCTCCAGCCTCACGTTCAATAATAGCGCTCAACATCTTTCAATGATAGTAATAATATTTACTTCTGTACTAGAATGATACTGTGTGTGCATAACAATCCGAAACTTACAGGGTCCCCTATCAAGTCTTTACTAATTTGAAAAGCTAGATTACTAGATTGCAGCATTTCACGATATCTAACCGAGGATATATATTTTTAATATTGAAGTTATGTAACAGTCTGATAATAGGGCCATTATCTTCAAGAGGCTTGATTTCCTTTCTGAACCATAACACTTAACAATTTTACTGAAATCATATTTTGTAGACTATTTATTGTATTGTATTCTGAACATTAACGAAGTCTAATAATTACAAAAGTGGTGACCAAAACTGTGAGACGCCCTGTACATCATTAATAAGGAAACTACCTGGTAAGTAAAGTAAGATAGAAAATGAAAGAACGAAAATATGCAACGAGAGTTGAAAGAAAAGGGAGATTAACGAAATAATCATCATAAGAATATGTCAGGTGTAGTCATGACATCAATTCTCTAATTGTTTTTCTCCATCGGAGAATTCCTATACAGTGACTCTAGCAAGTCAACATTCTGCCATTTGTTGAGGAATCATGGCCGGCGGTAATAATTAAATTCTCCCACAACACCACCTTATAAACTATTGAAATCATAGCACAAAATTCAAGCGCTACTTGACGCTTTTTTTAAGATCAGGTTTTAATCGTGTTCAATTGATATAAATAACC
Source organism: Ephydatia muelleri (assembly GCA_013339895.1). Classification (NCBI taxonomy): domain Eukaryota; kingdom Metazoa; phylum Porifera; class Demospongiae; order Spongillida; family Spongillidae; genus Ephydatia; species Ephydatia muelleri. The sequence continues at coordinate 12,514,111 of JABACO010000006.1, forward strand.
GCTTTCTACATGTATGCCCTAACACAACACATAACCCAGAGGGAAATACTTGTTCCTGTTAACGTATGGATGGTATAATGACATTGGAATTACTAACCACAGTGCACTAGCAGTAATCAATTTGGAACTTGAATTTAATATATAGATCACTGAGAACTGCAACTACATAAGAATAAGTTATTCCCAGCAGAATGGTCCACATTCGAAATTACCGCACTTCGTCTGTATACGGAACAATTTCGATCGCAAATAATCATATACCTGACCTGAGCAATGGTATGCCGTTTTTTTTTTTTTTTACTCGCGTCTTTAGAGAACTGTACCCTTTGGTACTCAGTGCACGCAAATGTAGTTGTAAAAATTTCAAGTCATTAGTGATGGGACCGCAGCATCCCCCAGCTGTGCTATTCTTACGGTGCACGTGCCACTTTGCTCGATACACATTTTTTGTGCGGGATATAAATAGTATTTATGGGAAGGGCATTATAGTTGACATCTGTATGCTATGTCACCACCAGTAATTGCATTATAATACTAAAACATGATTGTACAATACACTGCGTACAGCATGCGAAATTTATACAATCATTGCTTTCAGTGATTAAGAACGGATAGCGGAAACACATCAGTCTACTGCATGAGATGCCGTATACAACATTTTTCTAGGCTACCCAGATATTGATCACGCAGTTACAACGGTTGACTTGGAGCGCCATCTCTTCACCTTCTGTCTCATCAGGTGTACTGGCATGATGTATACCAGACTCATGTATGGTGATAGAGAGAACACAAGGGTAGAAAAGATGTCAAAAGCATTGATGGCGCCGTTAAAATGGTCCGGGTCGAGGGTACATACGTTCGTTCCAAGAGATTCGCAGAGGAAGTAGTCATCAACGTAGCCGTAGGTCCTGTAAGTCTCCAATACATTTTGCACAACGGAGGCTCCAAATAGAATTACGACATAGACGAAGACTGCGGCTAGTTTCAACTCCGGAGTACAGGAGCAGTGCTGTGCAAGAATAATACCGTCAGTAGACCTTATGCATAATGTGTGTCACTGGTACACTCGCTTCATGTAGTTCACAGCTATTAATTCTTTTAGGAAAAGCAGAATACTAATACAGAGAATAAAATAACACAGAAAAGTTACCGACATGACTTCGTGCATCAGTTCACACTTAAGTAACTCTGACTTATTTAAGCAAATATTGTACTGAATATGATATGCGCGTATGTAAGTGAAATCAGTTACGCTGACGCAGGATGTCATGCATTAAACACTGATGCATGATTGGATGTCGATTCAAAAGTATATTTATATGCGGAACGTTGCAGTATAGCTCTGTACATGCATATATTTCAATAGGTGCTGTGTTGATTTGTTTATGTGTTGATGGTGTCATGCAGTTTGTGCTATCCGAGATCATTTACTAATAGATATCTCTGCAAGTGTTTTATACCACTACAGTCAGTATTAAAAAGAATCGAGATAAAGCAATGAACAAATCGATTGGCTACTGACGTCCGAAAGCATGAGTGTAATAGAAGAAAACAAAGGACACATGTATGCATGCAGTCTTACGCGCTCAGCAGTCTGAAGCTTCGTTCCCATCAGTTTCCACACGGTCAGTCCTACCAGAGCAGTCATGACGCCGTACACCCCGTAGACCGGGACGAAAGAATAGTAAAACTGCACGACGTCGGTGACGCTCCCAGTCACGTACGCGGCAATCAAACCCGCGCACACTGCACACGGTGCAATAAACGCCATTAGCACCGCGAAGGCGTGGAGGTACAATCTCTTTCGAGTACTGCTGAAGATGTTTTTAAACATGTAGGGAAACCAAACTCCGGAGAACAGGATGAGTGTGTGTTCCAAAGAGAAGATAGCCAAGAGATACCCAAAGAATATCGACACAAAAGCTGCAATACAAGTATAACGTAGTAAGTGCGATCATACGCCAATGTGTAACAATCATGCACACAGCATTCACTTCTATATCCGGTTAACAAGCACGTTGACTACTTTCCATATACCGGATTATGCATGACGTCACATATAACGTGCAACTCATCACCTTTCAACTGGCAGAGAGGGCTGGGATTGATCCAGTTTTCAAAGTAGTCTGACATTGTACAACAGTTTACAATATCACTGATGAGGTAGACTACTCCGGATACTAACCAGTATATCAGAAGTGTGGATGGGAATCTAAGCCTACAATTAAAGAAAAATAACGAGCAATGTAATGCCAATACACATCATACCGTATAAATTAAACCTACATGATCTTGTGGTTGAAAACTGAGACAACGAAAGCAACGATGCAGCCGAAAATGCCAAACAGAAGTAGAACGTCTGTAATAGACTTGTTTTCGGAGCCGATCTGAACCCCGCAAGTTGGCTTGCACAATCCCGAAGTATTGTCATAATAGAAGAGCTTCGAGCATAATAATGTTTTATTGTTGCTGATATACTCTGAAAGCGAATTTCAATACTGAACAACCTGATACGGTCATATTCTGTACCAACATCCGGCCTAACAATTTTATGGGTGTGTCATTATTTTATCGCTAGCACAATTGCCTGGAACTAACTTGAAGTGCATCCCATTATATACCATGTAGAAAGTATAATTTGATTAAATACATACATATAAATATGTAGTGGCTTAAAGAGGCATGGGGTAAAGAAGCCACACAACTATCTATGGCCGCCTTAACTTACAATGCCACATCCATCCTAACCAGTTAATGCTCCCATCTTATTGATTTGTCTGTGTGTAAATGTTATGTATTATATAATAGTAGTATTGTGAAAAAAGAAGAAAAAAACAATAGACTGATATTGACCTTTCTGAAATTCCGACGTGCTCGAAATAAGCAAAGTTTCCCCCATGCAGCCTATACATGTTTAAGCGCTTACTATATCAGTGTTGAAACGGAAATCTGAATAACATTCAACAATCAATAATGTACATGCTTGCAGCATTGCTAATAAAATAATAATAAAGAGTGATTAAAGATAGTATTTCAGTTCTCAATTAATCTATCTAATGTAAAGCTTCTTGCTCTGTTATACATAACTTATTATCTCCACGCTCACGTGACACTAACCTACTCCGGAAGGTACGGTGTCGTTCTGGCAAAGCTCCGGACTTTTTAGGGCATCGACCCTATTGGTCGCCTGCATCGTCACATTGAAGGCGCTCCAGCAAATGCACGGCATCATATATTTCGTGTCGTTTTTGAGTTCCGATCGGAGTTGTTGAGCCGCATTGACCTCCATGAGGTATTGTAGTGAGGAACTAGACCCGAAAGTGTGCACATCGGCTACAACGATGCAATGCGTGCTGTTCTCAAACACGTCACGGCAAACTGTCCCCTTGTAAGGCTGTAGACTGCACGTATTGTCTGTCGGGCATAGGAAAACACATTCTAGAATACAAATGCATTTGATGCATAGGGCTACGCTGGTGTGTGACAGACTGACAGACATCAGTTACAGCAATATATACATATACGGACGGCTTTTTACGCTATATAGTTTCGCTACGCTACAGGCTTCAAAGAACATCGTTAAATAGCGCTAGACTATGAGTAATTATGTTTTTTGTTGAATATTTTTCATTAGTACATAAATATAGGCAGGCTATCTATATATATGGGAGGCAGTATTTTGTCGCGTGACTCACGCATACACAATTCGATCCCCATTTCCGGGATTTTGCTAACCTTCACAAACACGCGCAGTACGTGCAGATTTGACACCTGATGCTTGTACACGTCTGAACATGGTGATGATACAGCACGTCCGACACACGCACGTGCATGCGCATGAGCCCTACGTACGAACTGGGCTGTGGCATCAAGTCAAGTCATTGATTGGTGCATGCGTTATTTATCGTTTTACATGGACTAAATGATAGGTCGAAAGGCTAATAGACAGCTGACCTCAAATGTTTATTGCATACAAGTTCATTCGTGTAGAAAGATAAATTAAGAAATTGCTCACGCGACGCAGACTTGGAAATTGCTCTACGCATTAATGCCAACACTCACCGCTCGTGGTCTGTGAAATGCCACTAACGGTCCGATGATCCATGCCACCGATGTAGCGGTACAGATGAGTATAACTACTGCTGAAGAGATCGCCTTTCTGATGAACAGTCGGCTCTTTTCCATGTCTAGGTCTATTGGCTCCTTGCTTGGGAATTGTAACTGCTTCTTTTCATGGTTGTCTAATCCCTTTTCCTTTCCTGTCCAATCATGCAGTTTATTCTCCTTTGCGTCGACGTTCATATCATTACTCTCCGATTTTTCCATCTCCTGTTTCTTCTCCGATTTTTCCATCTCCTGTTTCTTCTCCGATGTAGCGAAATTTATTTCAGAGAACTTAATGCAGCACGACTGGGCTCATAGACCCGAAGTGATTATTGAACTGTTACAATAAATCTAATTTAGTAAAACCGCAACACGTAATGTGTACACCACGATGTGACAAGACATTAGCACATTGGAAGTCGATTATATCAAAACAATAACTTTACTTGTGGAGATTTAATAACAGGAAAGTTATTTGCTTGCAAAAGTGTGGGCAACATGTCACTGATATATAAATCCGATCAAATTCAGAAATGTAACGCCTTAAGACCGGCATACACGGGGCGAACTTCCTGCCGATTTGTCGCATGCAACTCAAATGAATATGGACAAATGTTCCGCAAACCATCAGTAAACTAAACAATTACGGAACTTTTACCCGTATTCATTCGAGTTGCATGCGACAAGTCGGCGGGAAGTCGCCCCTGTGTATGCCGACCTTTAGTTTCGTTGAAATGTATGGCTAATTAAAAATTCAGCGCCTTACAACTCCATGACAGATACTCCGATTCTAAGTGCGTAAGAAGCAATGTGTAGGGACACTTCAGACTTCGAGCGAGAATATCAGTAACAATAAATGAAATTTAAAACCTAAAAAAAAACATGCGCTAGCTCCCTTTTCGCGGAAGCGATGCTATATCATTAAATTACATGTATAAATTTTGCGGTACGTTGTGTATCGTACATGTTTTAGTATCAGTTTTAAATTACACAATGAAATCACTGGTGGTGATATAGCATATAGATATGCCCTTGGAGCCTACCATAAATACTGTTTATATCCCGCACAAAATATGTGTATCGAGCAAAGTGGCACGTGCACCGTAAGAATAAGCACAGCTGGGGGGATGCTGCGGATCCATGCAAATTGCATGGGCACTTGCATAGTCACAACCTAGGTTGTGACTATGCAAGTGCCACAAGGAGTTATTTAAAAAGGCACACTATATTTCAATTGCATTACGTAACATCAAAAATCGCCTGATCAAGATTGCATATATCATCATACTTCAGCAGGAATTTTTTTTTAGTGAGACCTTCTTCTGAGTTTTAGGTTCCACCAAATAGAATGAAGCAGCCTTTGATGAAATGATGTCTGAAAAGTAGTGGTGAGGATTTAGCTCTAAATCTTGATGTATAGATAGCAGTCCTCAATCAGGCATGTGCCAGTATTATGTGAATAAAATGTAATATTCATCCCGGTTAACTCTACCTTGGGGGCTGAATTGAATCATTTTGGAGAGGCAATGTCTGATTCTGATGATATATGTTGAATTTAATATAATTGTGGTGAATTATTTAGAGGAGTTAACCCACCAGTTCAAGAGACCGGAGTCTTCATTATTACGTGAGTACAAAATATACACACTTCATTCAATACTGATATTTGATCTAACTCTAGATAAAATCTATTTGCTTAAGGTAACAACCCTAATTGTGAAAAACATCCACTATTTTGAAGAAATAGAATTCAGTATAATGGACCATATAATATCCAATTTAGAATAAATCATCTTTAATTGGTACATGCTACTATGCACGCAACACTGTCACAATTAGGATTGTTACCCAAAGCATATAGATTTTACAGTCAGCACAGCTGCCTCTGTTGGATCAGAGACTGAAAACAGGACAACCCACTATTGTCAGATGCTTTAGGTGTGCAGCAAAATAGTAACAGTGATCAAAACAACTTCAAATGGTGGGCCTCCTCCCATTCAGCACTGGTCTCCTCCCATCCAGCACTGGTAGGTCTCCTCCCCATCCAGCACTGGTAGGTCTCCTCCCCATCCAGCACTGGTAGGTCTCCTTCCCATCCAGCACTGGTAGGTCTCCTCCCCATCCAGCACTGGTATAGGTCTCCTCCCCATCCAGCACAGGGAAGATGTGTAGCAATGCCTGGAATACTGATGTGGTTTAATTACACCGTGGAAAGGTGGAGGGACATAAGAGGTAGGACTGGGGAAGAGTGGGAGGGGAAGGGGTGGGGCATTGATGTTCACCCATCATGCTATGTGCACATGGAGAGTATTAAAGTAGCATCAATTTAGTTAAAAAATCACATCAGTCCTCCAGGCCATTGCTACTCATCTCCGTGCTAAAGGGGGAGGAGCCCCACCAGTGCTGGATGGGGAGGAGCCCACCAGTACTGGATGGGGAGGAGACCCACTAGTGCTGGATGGGAGGAGACCCACCAGTGCTGAATGGGAAGAGACCCACCAGTGCTGGATGGGGAGGAGACCCAGCAGTGCTGGATGGGGAGGAGACCAATCAGTGCTGGATGGGGAGGAGACCCACCAGTGCCGGATGGGGAGGAGACCCACTCACTACACACATACACACACACAACACACATACACACACTACACACACAACACACATACACACATAACACACACATACACACACACAACACACATACACACACACACACACACGCACACACCACAAGCTGCTTCCAGAGTCACTGTCCATGTAGGACCCACACGTCATGGCTGCCCTACCATTAACTCTTTGAGCATACATACATGTTCACAAAATGGGATTTATCTGCCTCACCATTCATGACGTGCTGTGTGTTGTGTTGTGTTGTGTTGATGAAAATCACTTTGAATATCAGTGTAGATGTAGATGCATGTAGCCCCATAGTCATACAAATGTTTGAACATATGTGGTCCTGGTGTAAGCACATTTTGTGTGTCCATTATAACCCGCTGGCACCTTTTGTTGCAACAACCCATAGTACAAACTGGCAAAAGGGGGAAGAGGGGGGTGGGGGAGTGAACTGGCATGATATACTACACTGATCTGGGCTACACATTCCTGTTCTTGGAGTACTTAAGTGATGCATTAGTGAAGTAAGTGGCTCATCTGAATAATGGATTCTTAAGAAGAAACATAAATACTTTGTACATGTACTTATAAGGCTACAAGTGCAGCAAGCATATGCATGTGTGATCAACACATTTTTGCATGCAAGATCTAACTCATGCATGAATGATGTAATGGTTGCATGTATAATCATGCATGTTCACACCTAGTTTAACTCTTTGAACGCCAAGTGCATAAATACATACATGCGAGAATTATCTGCCTCACCATTCATGCCGTGATGTGTGTTATGTTGTGTTGATCATAATCACTTTGAATACCATTGCAGATGCATGGAAAGTGCAATACTGACATGCATGTAACCCCATATAGTCATACATATGTTTGAACATATGCGGTCCCGGTTTGTAAGCACATTTTGTGCGTTCATTATAACCCGCTGGCACCTTTTGTTGGAATAACCCATAATACGAACTGGCAAAAGGTTGATGGGGGGGGGGGGGGGGGGGGGGGGGGTATTCTAGTGATGCATTAGTGAAATGAAGTGAAATCATCTGAATAATGGGGTTCTTTTAGCCAGTGTGAGAGGAAACATAATTACTTTGTACATGTACTTATAAGATTACAAGTGCAGCAAACATTTGTATGCATCATAGAGTTGTGACTGATCAACAAAGTTTTGCAGCAATATCTAAATCATGCATGAATGGAGTAATGGTTGTGTGTGCATGCATGCATACATGCACGTGGCGTTCAAAGATCCTCTCCTGAGTCACAAATCCAATCTGCCATGCAGCCAACACAAGCAACAATGGCGTCTGAACTGCACACTGTCCTACACAACACACATGTAACATTTCCTATAGGGCACACAAGATAAGCTACCATTGCTATCCTGCTCACAAAGAAAAGTAAAGCTGGTCAATCACATGCTCCCTAATAGCATGGCTGGGACCTTGATCTGTAGTGATTGCCAAAATGAGCATTTCAGGGTTCACCTGCCTGTTTCCTTTTCATCACTAGAAGTGTCTTGGTCAGTTTGATGCTGCACAGAAGCTTTTCATCTCAGACATACCTTGATCCTATCTGCAAATGGAGTTGTTCTATAGCACTATTTGTTTTGGGCCCCCTATGTGAAAACAATCACTGGGGGGTGGGACTGCATGCCAGCTACCATGGCAACGCATGCCCCACCTCCTCACCACTGACCTGGAATGTGTGCACTGGCTAACATGCTGCACATCCATGGCTACATGCCTATCCCTCACCTAAACACTTGCCATTCCTCCCTGAATGCCCTCCTAAAAACAGTTAAGTACATTTCTTAGTGGTGGTGTCCACCCTACTCCTCCACACAACAGCTGCTACCAGCTGCCAAACCTCTGGCTCCTCCAGGTTGCCTAGCAACCACCAAACACTTGTAAAGAAAAACATATCTGAAAGGAAAGAAGCAAAGAGGACTCATTACACAAAACACGCAATAGGCCATGCCTCCTCCAAGTGAATATTGCTTGTGGTTAATTAAGCAATACTTAAAGGGTTTATGCTATCTCATTGTGCAGTGTTGGGATCCACTCAGGCTCCATGTGTGTTGAGTGACTCATACTGAGTGCGCATATCCTTAAGACCTCAGCCACTACCCACTAACCACATCTTGATTTGCAGTGGCCCAACATATTCATGAATTCTTTAATATGGCAACTTACAGCTGCCACTCATATGGTGCCCATACACCATGTACACTGTATCATTCTTACGTTAGTGCACATTAGCCACATGTACTACCTTTGTATACTTAACACATTTTATGTCGTCATATATCAAGGTTTATACTCAAAGCAGTACAACAATTACATCACACACAAGAGCAAGCATGTACATAAGTACTCCACTTAGTAGCACTGCCCTGTGGGAGGAGGTCCCATGTCATCCACCCTCTGACCACACCCACCAGGGTAAACCGCCAAAATGGTTTTGAACAATACTTCACTATTTTGGTGTGAGTGTAGTAGGTGTGGTGGACATGCATGTGTGTATAATAAGCACACATGTGCATAATCTGTGTGTGTGTGAGCAAGTACAGGAAAGGGAAATTAATTATACTAACTCATGTGGTAAACTACTTACATACTCCCCACCATCAATCACTCCACTCCAAAATGTGATTGTATTCCAAGGAGAGTGGAGAGGGGAGGAGACATTCTCCTAGCCTTGGTTTCTATTCTACTGGTCTGATTGCAGTTCATGATCATGCACTTGCTCCAAACCCATGTAGACAAACACACACACACCTCGCAGAAGAGCACTCACAAATCACTGTACATCACGCTCAACAGGGGTAGGGAGAGGTGTCAAGAAGGAGGGACACAATGTGTAAACACACCCACAGATGAACACATGTATACACAACACACACTTGCATTATGTGTGTAGTTGTAGTGTTTAATAATGCATTCCTTTATCGGATGATAATTGGCTTCACTTTTTAACACTTGAGCATGCTGCATAGTTATGTTGCTATTGACAATTTTGGGAACTGTATCTTACCAGTAAGGTTGGCTAAATCTGACAACTGTAGTTGAAAATAATTAATGACATTTCCTTCTCCCCTATAGCTACTCCCCGTACAGACCCAACCCTCGTGCAGTAATGGACTAGTGGTGCATGTCTTCACCAGCAGTGGCACAGTGGCAAATAATGGGTTTTCAAGATCTCATGTTTTTTTTTTTTTTTTTTTCTTTCTTTATTGATATTCTGATATTTTTTGTTTGCAAGCATCTTTACACTGCTATGTAACATCAGCACATTCTGGGTCACCAGATGTTTCCCCTCTGTTGAATGTAACGGATTGGTTCACAAAGGTATAGTCCACACCTCCTATGACAGAGCAGCTCGTTAAATGGAATCACAACCCATGGATCTTTCCCATTGGACCAACTCATGCTACTCATGTGCTTCAGTGGTAAACATAATGGCCTGTACTGCCAGGTTGCTTGTAGAGTAACCCTGTCAGGTGATCATCATCTTTGAAAGAAGGGTGATGCCACAAGGGCCAATGGTGGATGTTTCCCATTGGACAATTCATGTTGCTGTGTACACATTCATGTGCTTCTGTGGTATGGGCTCAGTTGCATGTGTGTAAATTCTTTCATTAATGATGGACATCACTCCCATACACACATCACATTGTGTCCCTTGTTCTGTGTGGAGGGGTTTGTCTCTTGTTCTGTGTGGGTTATGAGGGAGGGCGTGTGTCCCTTGCTCTGTGTGGGTTATGTGGGAGGGGTGTGTCCCTTGTTCTGTGTGGGTTATGTGGGAGGGGTGTGTCTTTGTTCTGGTGGGTTATGTGGGAGGGGTGTGTGTGGGTTATGAGGGAGGGGTGTGTCTCTTGTTCTGTGTGGGTTATGTGGGAGGGGTGTGTCCCTTTTCTGTGTGGGTTATGAGGGAGGGGTGTGTCTCTTGTTCTGTGTGGGTTATGAGGGAGGGGTGTGTCTCTTGTTCTGTGTGGGTTATGAGGGAGGGGTGTGTCTCTTGTTCTGTGTGGGTTATGTGGGAGGGGTGTGTCTCTTGTTCTGTGTGGGTTATTTGGGAGGGGTGTGTCCCTTGTTCTGTGTGGGTTATGAGGGAGGGGTGTGTCCCTTGTTCTGTGTGGGTTATTTGGGAGGGGTGTGTTACTTGTTCTGTGTGGGTTATGTGGGAGGGGTGTGTCTTTTGTTCTGTGTGGGTTTTTGGGAGGGGTGTGTCCCTTGTTCTGTGTGGGTTATTTGGGAGGGGTGTGTCTCTTGTTCTGTGTGGGTTATTTGGGAGGGGTGTGTCTCTTGTTCTGTGTGGGTTATTTGGGAGGGGTGTGTCTCTTGTTCTGTGTGGGTTATGTGGGAGGGGTGTGTCTCTTACTGGAGAAGGGTTAGGCGTCGCCCTGCTTGGATGGGGACTGTGAGACGGGAGAGGTGTGCTGGTCCCCAGGCCTGGGCTTGTGGGTAGGTGTGGCATGTGTTGCCTGCAAGGCTAGGAGGAGGACCTTTGGATTGGGACCTCTTGCCTTCCGGGAAGGATTGGGATGGACCTCTTGCCTTCCGGGAAGGATTGGGATGGACCTCTTGCCTTCCGGGAAGGATTGGGATGGACCTCTTGCCTTCCGGGAAGGATTGGGATGGACCTCTTGCCTTCCGGGAAGGATTGGGATGGACCTCTTGCCTTCCGGGATGGATTGTGATGGACCTCTTGCCTTCCGGGATGGATTGGGATGGACCTCTTGCCTTCCGGGAAGGATTGGGATGGACCTCTTGCCTTCCAGGAAGGATTGAGATGGACCTCTTGCCTTCCGGGAACATTCATGATCGCTAGACACAGCTAAGCTTCACAGACCCTATCTGGTCCCCAGGCCCTGTGATACGTAGGCTCTTAGAGGAGTGTTCATGACACCTAGCAACCGAGGGAATGTTTAATGATGCATTGCTGTCTTCCAACACATTAGTTCTGGCTCCACCACAGTAGCCATCCTCATTTCTGCCAGGAACTAGTATGCATTTGTTCACTGACCACCAGAAGAGGGTGTGATGATGGAGTAAGAGCTCGAAGGCAAATAGTGTGTACAGGTATGGTCCTTCTTTCCTTATCTGTTTGGACTGGGGAAGCTAGTATGGTTGCCTCGTATCCCCATCAAGCCCACTTGAGCTACACTAAGAACAAGTGGTTGAAGGCATGCAGCCGCTAGTTCAGGTTGTTCAGCAATTCAATTCAGGCCTTTGTCATCAAAGAGATGATGGTAGCTCTTAGGGACACAGACACTTGTGTTCAGTGGGGGGAGCACTGCACTTGCCAGCACAGGTACCAAGAAGTGTTCCCTAGATGGCCTCCCGGGCACACTGGTGGTTCTTCACCATTGTGTTCCCTAGATGGCCTGCCGGGCACACTGGTGGTTCCTCACCATTGTGTTCCCTAGATGGCCTCCCGGGCACACTGGTGGTTCCTCACCATTGTGTTCCCTGGATGGCCTGCCGGGCACACTGGTGGTTCCTCACCCTTGTGTTCCCTAGATGGCCTGTCGGGCACGCTGGTGGTTCCTCACCCTTGTGTTCCCTAGATGGCCTGCCGGGCACACTGGTGGTTCCTCACCCTTGTGTTCCCTAGATGGCCTGCCGGGCACACTGGTGGTTCCTCACCCTTGTGTTCCCTATGCCCACTGGGCTTCCTAGTCGGGCACACTGGTGGTTCTTCACCATTGTGTTCCCTGTCCTCCTCTAGTGACCGCTTGAACTCCAATAGGTTCCAATCAATATGGAGCCAACCCCAAAGACTCCAGATACTTGTTATGTAACACACTGTGGCAGCCAAGACTAGACCATTACAATGAAAACGCAGCAAACACCCTTTCTGTAGTGTCCTTTACAAGTTAGAGCAGTTTTAACGTAGACCCTTCACATTGACCTAAACACTGCATACAATGATGAGTGTGATTAATTATTGCATTCTTTAGTCTGGCCTTACAAGCCCACAAACACCACAACTGTCCTACTATTAAATCCTGCTAACTGTCAACACCACAGTGGTTTGGGATGATGACATGGGCTACCACATCTAACAAACCACCCTGCCACAGCTACAACACACACCACTGGCATCCCAACATCTGATGGGAAGGGTCCACTCACAACAAACCAGGCCAAATCCCTTCCACACACAACTGCAATTCCGTTCACAGCTAGAAGGGGCAATTCTAGCCACACACACACACCATGCAGATCTGGTCTGAAGCTTTGCATGCTTCTAGTCATAACCTAGCTGGATATGGGACCCAGGGCCAGCTCCATCGATATCATCCTCTTACCAATCAAGCTAGCTGGCTAACTCCATGGGCATCTGCATCTAGACAAACTTACCTTTCAGATCATCTTTCCTGGTACTGAAATGCAGTCTGGGTGCTTTGAACTATCTGTTCAAGTGTGTTTGCATCAATCCACACACAATCCACATCAAAGCAGACACCTGACACTGGGCGAATATATGAATTTACTACTAGTCAAATATGGAGGCTAATATGAAAGAAAATATGGAGGCAAGTATGGAGGCAAATATGGAGGCAAATATGGAGGTAAATATGGAGGCAAATATGGAGGCAAATGTGTCAATCACTCGGTTGAAGCTCAACAGTCCCTCTCACTTGCCAGAATAAGTGAGGCACCACACTGAAACAATAACAAAGAATCCAGGCAACCATAAGGCATGTAGAACAATGTGCACACGTGACATGACATACATTTGGCTGCAGCAATCTCCTCATGGTGGTGTTCACTTGGTCATGTACGTACTCCACTTAGCAGCACAGCTCTGTAGGAGGAGGTCCCATGTCATCCACCCTCATGACCACACCCACCAGGGTCAGCCGCCTCAATGGTTTCAAACAATTCTTAACTATTTTGGTGTGAGTGTGAGTATAGGGTGTGTGTGTGGATGTGTGGATGTGTATGTGTAAGCACACATGTGTGTGTGTATGTGTGTAAGCGCACATGTGTATGTGTGTGTGTGCGTGTGTATGTGTGTGAGCACACATGTGTGTGTACGTTAGTACAAGAAAGGGAAATTAATTATAAACTTGCGTGTTAAATAAACCATCTGAGCATACTTAAATACAGAGGCACCACTCCCACTAACATACTCCCCACCATCAATCCCTCCGCTCCAAAATGTGATTGTATTCCAAGGAGAGTGGAGAGGGGAGGAGACATTCTCCTAGCCTTGGTTTCTATTCTACTCCACTCTACTGGTCTGATTGCAGTTCATGATCACACACTTGTTCCAAACCCATGTAGACAAACACACACACACCTTGCAGAAGAGCACTCACAAATCACTGTACATCACACTCAACAGGGGTAGGGAGGGAGGTGTCAAGTAGGAGGGACACAATGTGTAAACACACCCACAGATGAACACATTGCATTATTATGTGTGTAGTGTGTAGTGATGTCAGTGCAAGTTTGACACCTACACCAAGATCAGTGCACCCTTATCAGATAGCCCTGGGTCTCTATTTTTAGACTGCATGTTTCATCACATTAGCTCCAAATAATGCACCTCGCCACATAACTACACCCACGTACACCCGATCAGGCCACTAGGGTAAGAACTGAGTCGAGTGATCAAATGGCCATAATTTCAGCTCGTGAAGAGTGATTGCTACAATACGGCCCAAGGAAACCATCACCACATCTTACCAGTATGACTGATTGTATAACAGAATTATATCCCCTCGTATACAACTTCATATTACATGAGAATTTGTGCTGAAGAGCCTATGAAGGTGGAAGGCGTGAAAGATATACCACGAGCGCAGAAGTCATGTGGTGTTACGTAAGAGGTGTATACGAGGTGTATAATTCTTCCTCTTCCCCCATGACAGTTTGCAGGGCTGGCCACACCGTCTGCTGTAGTAGCTGAAGGTACACTTGCCCTGTGACACTTCCATTGATGAAGAAGGGGCCAATGATATGGTCTGTGATCAGCCCAGCCCAGACCATCACACCAGCCTTCTTCTGATTGCTGCATTCCATTAAAGCATGTGGGTTCTGGACTGACCATATTACAGCATTATGCCTCTTAACATGTCCATCCAAGTGGAAGATTGCTTCATCCGTTCACAAGATGTAGTCAGGGTAGGTGTAGTCCCTCTCAGCTGCTTCAAGGTAATCTTCTGCCCACTTGACTCTCTTGTCAATGTCACCTGGCAATAGAGCCTGTACTAGAGGCCACCTATAGGCCTTCATCTTCAGGGTCTTCCTGAGGATCTTCTGTACACCTGATCATCTCATCCTGTCCCTAGATGGAGTCTTTTTATGCTCAGAGTTGGGGTCTGCCGCATTTTCTGAGCATCGATGCCAACGTTCCTTGGCACCTGAACAGTTTTCTTTCTTTCACAGTTTGTTTTCAGCCTATCCTTCACTGTGCCATGCTCCACAAATTTGGACACCACCGTCAGAACTGTGCTACTACATAGTGTCCTGTAATTAGGGTACTCCCTCCGGAACAAGCTTACAGTAAGATAGGCATTCTTTCCATTAGATAAGTACAGCCTCACAATGGTAACTCTTTGTTCAATGGACAGTCTTGGTACTCATGGCATTTTCAAGCATAGTGGAAATTTATACCCCTTAATCTTTTAAATACTCTTTAGGTATATTTTGATTGGATAACAATCCCTGCATTTGTATTGGACAACTATCCCTGCTTTCCTATTGGTTAACTACTTCTATCCATGCATTTTCATTGGTTGGGAGACAAAAATCCATTCTAAAAGTGATCCTTAATTGCAGTCAACATACCAACCCTTCCTTCTAGATGTACTCTTCTCCAAGGACAAATATGGTCATCGATTATTTGACTCAATACATACTCACAAACAGTACAACAATGCCTTAATGATGGTTCAGACAGTCTACTGAGAATGTCTAGTCACCCTTAGTGAATGCTAACAATCCAGCTGGCTTTCTCAAACAACCCATACAAACCCATCTTACACAGCAGTAAGGCAATACCTCCTTAGCTCCAATCTTCATATGTAGGTAATATCAAATGCTTTTTACACTTTCCTGCCAGGAGACCTACATGTACACTGTGTGCTCTTTGAGGTGTTTAGATCAAATGGCAAGAAAGGTGTAACCTTCAGTTTTATGCAGCTGTAATCAATTTTATAATCTTCCTGTGAAAGACTGTACTGCCTATTTTACCCACTATAGGTTTCAAAAAGACTAATACACACATTCCAGTCATTTGTATACAAATGCTAACCATCTAGTGGAATCTATATCCCACACAACTCATCACAAAGGAAGTGCCAAAAAAAAAACCCAACAGGAATCCTATTTCTACACACTTTACAGGGAGATCCTGAACACACACGTACAGCCTCGGGGGTCTGGGTGAGTGCTTTAAGCAATCCATATGCTAATGCATGTCCACCAATATGAGATACATAGTTATTCATACCGGTAGACACATTTGTATGTCATTTTCAGCTGTTTCACATGGTGGACATCTTGAGAAAAGTGGTCAGGCCCACAAACTCCCATGATATCCTCACAGTATAGACCTTTCAGTCTTAAGTCAATTACAATTACATTTCTCACCTTATAATCATTGTACTCTGATTTAGGTTAACTCTCTACATAATTATATTAACATGATAGATTCAGGAAATAAAAAGACCTTATTAGACTTAAACGGCATTCTGAACATAACGATAGGGCTAGGCAATCCAGTCTATACCCCATGTTAAATTCCATTTCACACCTTCAACTCTTGACTCACATACCTACTCTTAAAGGTGTCAGATGAAGTGCCTTCTAAAAACCTACCTGAGGCTTTTCAAAAGAACTAACATACTTTTCAAAACCAAACAAATGTAACCCCTACCACATTCTCAAGCCAAATGACGGCAGTCCAGGAAAAAGCTGCAGAGAGGGAGATGGGAGGAAAGATTTAAATTCCAATTTGGACTCACATGCTTACCGTACAGGTGTCTGATGTAGTGGGGTTTATAACCCACAAGCATGACAATTTTGGTTTTCCATAACAACTAATGCACAGTAAATTTCCCATCATGTGCAAATATTAAAAGAGCATACAATTTGCTCAGAATCCTGTACAATAATGTATGTGCCAAGCAGCATAAAGTATGTTATAACCACACTATGCAAAACGTCAATACTTTCCCCAAGAATTAGCATGCACGGTACCATGACACCAACAGACTCCCAAATAAACAAATGCCCTTCGCAATTTCACAAACCACAAGGCTATGCTAAAGTTCATCTAAACAAAATCTCTTGTTATGCTTTCCATAGTAATCGAATTACCCATGGCACTTACATACAACAGGACAATATCTAACACCAAACTTAATTTCTTACAGGATTACAATGCCAATATCAATTTATCACTGTAGCTATAGACATCTGTGCACAAACAACTAGGGAATGCAAAACACAAGTAAAGGTCTGAAATCCACACACTTTCATGATCAGGGAGCGATAAGTACTGTAATTACAGTTGTATGTTAATAATAACCAACACCAACAGGGCAACACCACAATCATAGTGTAAAATAAAGCTATGTTTTGGGATTTCATTACAGTGTCATGTATACATACCATAAGTTATTCAGCAAGTTACTTTCCAGCAAGGCGTTCTTTAAAAAAAAAAAATACATAATTTCCTCACAACAACAGGACAACATGTAACTTCCCAATCTTTGTATGCAAATGTTACATGCATTTTTAAAAATCATGTTCATCAAAAATGTGCAGATGTTCGGTGCAATTCCACTAAGTTTTTATCCCTCAACAGTCATTGAAAAATCACAACGAATGCTTAGCAGTCTGAGTCTTAACTACAAACATCATATCTGGCAATCCATCCACTCATCTGATCACATGCTCCAGCTAAGCTTTAACAAATACCACAAACACCATTTCGCATCCCCACAGCGGAAAATGTAACACAGTCCCAATCTTAGCCTTTAGTCAAGCTTTTATAAAACAACCAAATCATGAAGACTGATTGTACTCCTACAAAACTTTTGTAATGATCACACTTTGCACTTTAAACAACATCTCTCACAAGGGACCATGCATATCAAAGTAGTGCTCCGAGGGGGGAGGACAGTATGCTATGGACATTATACGCGGTGTTTATAATATGTAGTACATGTACTGTCATGTAGTGCATTGTCATCTCATACTTGCATCTAATAAAGAAATACAAATTAATCCCATTGTTATGCGAGGTCACACCACTGATGGTTTCGTATAAACAGAAACAGCTCATGCAAATATTTTCCTTAGCAGAAAATTTGATGGGTATCATACTGCTGGCTCTCTGCCCCCACGGCCGCTAGATGCAGTGTTGCCCCCCTACCGTCCGCCGCCAGCAGTAGCAGCAGCGCTGCCCCCACCGCCACCAGCAGCAGCAGCAGCAGCAGAGCTGCCCCCACAGCCACCAGCAGCAGCAGCAGCAGAGCTGCCCCCACCGCCACCAGCAGAAGCAGCAGCGCTGCCCCCACCGCCACCAGCAGCAGCAGCAGCAGCAACAGCAACAGCAACAGCAGAAGCAGCAGGAGCACTGCTACAGTATTGCGCAGGCCCCCACCACAGTGCCAGCGCCAAACCGTACAGTACATTAAAACTCATACATTAAACAATTAAACTTTCGAAAAGATTATGACCATTAAACGTGCTACTACACGAGAAAAAACTATGAAACAAGTAATAAAAACATTCCGCGAAAGTGTTGTATATAGGATTGACCAATGGTGGTGTAAATAGCACGGAAACAAGAGTGACAGAAATTTGACTGGAAATTGAAATAGGCCTATATTTAGCACACTAACGTTATACAGTACATGCCTGAGTAATGGGCTAAATATAGGCCTATTTCAATTTTCCAGTCAAATTTCTGTCACCCTGTGCTTTTTACACCACCATTGGTCAATCCTATATACCAACAACTTTCTTGGTAGAGAATGTTTTTATATTACTTGTTAACAACATATGCCAAAGTTGCATGTGCACTGTGGCAAAGAGTGAGTACACCAGCAAGTACACACCATAGAGACAAGTACACCACCATAGAGAGTGCATGTACAGTACACACCATAGAGAGTGCAAGTACACCACCATAGAGGTGCAAGTACACCACCATAGAGAGTACAAGTACACCACCATAGAGAGTGCAAGTACACCACCATAGAGAGTACAAGTACACCACCATAGAGAGTACAAGTACACCACCATAGAGAGTGCAAGTACACCACCATAGAGAGTGCAAGTACACCACCATAGAGAGTACAAGTACACCATAGAGAGTGCAAGTACACCACCATAGAGAGTACAAGTACACCACCATAGAGAGCACCATAGAGAGTGCAAGTACACCACCATAGAGAGTACAAGTACACCGGACAGCTTGTGTTAATGAGCTTTTTGTTCTTCAAGACCTGCATGATGTGGAAGTGTTGTAGTCATTTTAACTTCATGTTTCAACTTGTTTCAGGAGGTGTTGGACGCAACTGCCATCCTTCATCATCTGTTTACCTCTTCCTCTCTCCCAGGTACCGAAGCTGGACAGAGATGCATAATCAGGGACTACATCAGGAGATCAGCTTCTGGCCCAACGTAGAGACCACACTGGCTAAGATCTAGGTAAAGAGGGACAGTGCTGAGGTCACCTTGACATTGCAGGGAGAGGTTCCGTGCTATCCTGAGCTCTAATACAGACACAGGTACATTTCATGCCACCTGCCCACCTCCTCTTTAAACCTCCCACCTCCTCTTCCCTCCTCTTTAAACCTCCCACCTCCTCTTCCCTCCTCTTTCCTCCCCACTTCCTCTTCCTCTTCTGTCCTCCATCCTCTTTGTTCCCTCTCCACATCTCACCACCTCCTCTTCCCTCCCCACCTCCTCTTCTGTCCTCCATGCACTTACCCACCTCCTCTTTGTTCCCTCTCCACATCTCACCACCTCCTCTTCCCTCCCCACCTCCTCTTTTCTCATCATTTCATAGTTTGAAGGTCTGACGGAGTACCGATGTGAACAAGAGAACCAGCCTGGTCCTTCAATAAAGTGCAAGATCAGTGCAACTACAAGAGTAAATTTTGAAAAGAGTGGATAAAGACCTGGCCCTTCATCATGGCGGTACCTGGCCTTTTCATGTACAGTATGCTTAATGAGAGTGTTCTGTCAATACCAGGGAGTGCGTGATGTGAAAGATCAAATTAGCTGTCAGTAAAATACATTGAAGCACAGCCTCAGCCAAGCTTTCATTTCCATCAGTCGATCCACTTACACCACAGAGGGTAAGATTCTATATAATAACCTGCTAATGTGTGTTATTGAACAAATCTGCAAAGAAATGAGAAACCTATAGCTAGTTCACTTATTTGTTGATGTTACAGTTTCATTGCATATATTTACGGTACTCGTATGTATGTCTATAATTGGGACATGCAGTTTTTGCATCAGGGATATATCCGTGGTGCAATTTTTTCGGAAACTGTCCCAATTATATTATATACATATGTACAGGAACTGAAAATGATGTAATGTGAACTGGTGGTAACTATGTATACAGAATATAGAGCATGTGTCCTCAATTTACGGACCCTTTTATAAAACTCAAGGACCTTTTTCATTTTGGCAGGTTAGCAGCCCTGACGTACAACGCCCAAAAATTATTCATAACGCCCAAAACCTATGGCCTCTGCTCAGCACTAGGGAACGGGCGTAAATAAATGTATTCGCAACGCAAGCACAAACACACACACACACACACACACACACACACACACACACACATACACACACACACACACACACACACACGCACACACACACACACACACACACACACACACACACACACACACACACACACACACACACACACACACACACACACACACACACACACACACACACACACACACACAAACGGCATGCTGCAGGCCTTCCGATACAGCGTCCTCCGTATTTGAAAAGCAACCTGATTTAGTCTAGCAACACTATAACATTCAATTCATTATTGGTCATTGTCAGTTGGCTTTCGATCTATAATTATAATTAAACATGATTGTATTATTATTAAAATAAGTTTTATTGTAGGTATAAGATTAGATATCCAACTTTTTGGCCGAAACACATGGAGACCTCACGTGGTAAGCGGGAAGCCGCGCCTATATCTTTCATTTCCTCTTCAATTCTAGTCTTCTGACAAGACGGCAGGTCCCACGGAAATGGGCAACCAGGAACAGACAGCCTCTGCTGTTACCAGTGCCATAGGGCGTATACCATCCTCTGGCAGGTGAATGTGCACACATTGGCGCACCTACGGCCTTGGAGTTTTTGCAGCTTGGGATTTGTAAGTGTTTAACATTCTTGTTTCTCTCACCGCTATATGCAGGGTACTAGAGCGCGCCCTGTCGCCACGTGGGCGCTGCGCTCCCAGGCGCAGCGGTACTACATGTACTACTTCACTGCTGCTGCGATCTAATCCAAGTGTCCAGATATGGGGGTGCCAACAATTGATGTGGACATGTACATGTGCAGACTCCACGTAATGAGATCCAGCTCCAGCTGGAACATACTGTCCAGCGGCAGCAAGAGATCTTCTCCTTGCCGCCAGACAGGAGGAGGAGGAGGTGCACCAGCAAGAGATACAGGCCCTTAGTAAACAGACACGCCCACTGCTACATATCTATGCTGCTCCATGTATGGTTGCAGAGCTGCACCATGCCAAATAATGGAGGAGAAGGACAGGAGGGTGGTGAAGGAACTGGAGGAGGCAAGACTACAGTTGAAAACGTAGGTTGACACATTCATGCTTTGGTATCATGACACACGCTACCAGTACAAATGAAACTAGGGCAAAAAACGTATAGCTGCAAGCATTCAGTGGTTGTAGAGTCTAATTTCAATATGTAAAAACCTTTTTTAGAACTTTGTCATTTGAAAACTTGCAGAAGCGTTTGTTCATTTCTGTATCCAAAAGTATGATTTGCAAAACTATACGCAAGGCATATCTGGGAGTTGGAGGCTCTAAGTGAACACTGATGGTTCATCTAGTCACCTGTGTATGCACTCTATGATCCAGCTGAGAATTTCTCCATAGCTGAAATAATATTATGTGTTGGGTTTGGGCTTTACGTTGTTGACTCTCTCATAGCTCCCAAGCTGAAGTCATCACCCTCCAGGAGGAACTTATAGCTTTAAAGAGGAGGGTACAGGAGCTCCTCCATTTCAAGGAGGAGCTGTTGCTGACAATAAAGGTATATCCCCATTTGGTGTGACTTACAGCGAGTGCAAGTGTTGCTTGTACTATGAGTGGGTGTGGTATACTGTGAGTGGGTGTGGTATACTGTGAGTGGGTGTGGTATACTGTGAGTGGGTGTGGTATACTGTGAGTGGGTGTGGTATACTGTGAGTGGGTGTGGTATAATGTGAGTGGGTGTGGTATACTGTGAGTGGGTGTGGTATACTGGGAGTGGGTGTGGTATACTGGGAGTGGGTGTGGTATACTGGGAGTGGGTGTGGTATACTGGGTGTGGGTGTGGTATACTGTGAGTGGGTGTGGTATACTGGTGTGAGTGTGGTACACTGGGTGTGGGTATGGTATACTGTGAGTGGGTGTGGTACACTGGGTGTGGGTGTGGTACACTGGGTGTGGGTGTGGTATACTGGGTGTGGCTGTCACTCTAGGTATTGTGCACCCATAGCAGACTTTGAATGAACTGGAGGTGCTCCTCAAAACTCACGAGGAGGAGGCACAGAGAAAGGCGTACGAAGTAAGAATGGAACTTGAAGGGTCATTACATGCATGTCAAGGGTCATAGTCTAATGCATCGATGGCTGACAGCTGTGAAGAGTTCTCTGTCCATAGCACATGCAGGAAAAGGAGGCCATAAGGCAGGAGTTGATGGCCCTCAGGAAGGACTCCATAAGGCATGAGAGGAGGCGGCGCCGAGAGAGAGGAGAGGGAAGCCCTCATGGCAATACAGCTGCGTAGAGAGGTTTGTGTCACTATACAGAAGTGGGGGGAGAGGAGGGAAAACTCCGAGAAGAAGAAAGAGCAAGGCCCTAACAGAGGTATGTGCCACTGTGTGTCCATTGACTATAAGTGTCTGTGATCTAAACAGGGTAGCGAGTGCAGCACAGATATCACATAGGATGCAAAGAAATTGCATATTTTCCGGGCGTTACGCGCTATTAACGTATTACGACTGGCTTCGAGGACGTCTTCGTAATACGTTAATGGCGCGTAACGCCCGGGAAATATGCAATCTCTTTGCACACTTGTATCTCCATAACGGATAAAGCAAAATTAACGAACAGAACAAATCAATAGCGGTAGGCCACATCTTCAGTTAGGAGTGTCCAAATCGGTTCAAAATAGGTACCCATGTGGGTACCTATTTTGAACCGATTTGGACACTCCTACCTGAAGATCTGGCCATTGATGAGACGCACATGAATTTGAAAAAACATTGGATACAAGTCAACATTGGTGTATGTGTGCATGCGTTTGCGTATCAGATATTTTAACGAACTTTGCAGGCCAGACACACTTTATTTCACACACATGACAAATGGACAAGGAACATGCATTCTTTTCTGTATGTGAACAAGTATTGAGAGCATTGTCACCTACATATCACACAAAGAGTCCACTTCTAAATATTTTATACCACATAACTAACTGATCATGCCACGATAACAGTACAATTGACTCGCAGTTTAGTCTGGTGACGAGAGTGACTCGCGTGAGAAACTTTGCAGGAGCCTAATGCACAACAACACATGCTACATGTCTTGCCCCCACCTGACATGTTGATTTCAGAATGGTCTAGGAACAAGATTCGGTTACATCATCATTAAGCTTACAGATGATTATGAACGACACATACAGCTAGATAGCGGGTCACTGTTCTTGTGCACAGTTCACTTTTTTTCCTGTGTCCACATTTGCAGGACACCTCATGGGAGGAAATTGTGCAAAAGTATTGAGTAAGTAATTTAATTTCCCACAGTGTGTCAACATTAATTAGTGCACTTAATGTGTGCCACTAGAAATACGAGTTTTGGAATTGCCTTACGTTCCATTACTAAAAATGATTGCTACATGCATTGCTACATGCATTCTGCAACATTTATGATTTCAATCTCACATTTCTCCATAAGTTTCTTCAGCAAAAGGACAATCTTGGCCATTAATACAACCAAGCTACAAAGGTACTATCACCTCTTTGATTGGGCATTCCTTTCTCATTTAGTTGGGTGTCAGTTGGCTGCCCCTATATAATTCAAGATGAAGAAGGCTGTAATTGACACGACATACACCCTCTTGATATAGCAGGGGGAGAGGGGCGGGGCATGATTGAGGGCGATGTTTATAGCAGGGGGAGAGGGGCGGGGCATGATTGAGAGCGATGTTTATAGCAGGGGGGAGAGGGGCGGGGCATGATTGATGTGCATCTCTTATATTAAATGCATAGTTCGTATCTACACAATTAACGATTATGGCCACCTATTAGAGTTACTGTCCAGAGTTCAAATCCAATTATTATGCAATGTTTCTCTTAGTTTCTCAACTACCAGCCGTGGCCACAGAGCCAGAAACTTTATAACCCAAGGAAGCTATTATTGTTACCTCACTGATGACAATTTTTCTACAACTACCAGTAGCCTCAGTATTTTGTGTATATATTTGTGATGCGTATTGTATTTGTGTGTTTGTATAGACGATCTCAGCCATGAAAACCATTGTTTCCTTCGATCTTCCATAGGTTTGCCTACGGGGTGGGTGGAGGGAGGGGTATAACACGAGCTACGAACGGTTTTGAAAAACGACAATAGCACCAATCGCTTCGTAATTCACCTGCACGGTGCCCCTTAAGGTCATATAGACATATAGAAAGAAACTACAGTGAGAAGTACCTCATGCGGTAGCAAGTTCTATATAGGAATTGGTATGAAGTTATATGCGGAAGTTCATTGGGTTTATTGTTTAATGAAGTTATTTGTACACCAACATGCACGAAATTTACTATAGCAGTGTAATCGATACTTTGGCTAGTGAAGTTAAATACCTGAAGTCGCGTAATCGAAAGAGATCTAAGCAACGAGCGAATTACACCTTCAAGCAAGACGATATTTGATCACAAGAAAACAAGGCAAGGCTGATCCTGAAAAGAAGAAGGCCTCTGTACGCGACAGCTACAACGCAGATATTGAATCTAAGCAATCTGCTAAAAGGCAGCGATATCAAGAGGAGAACCTCGCTGCTAAAAGGCAGGACAATTCAGCTGCCATTAAGGCATCTGAAAGGAATCGGTATTGGAATGACCCCGCTGTCCGATTGCTAAACGTGCTGCCGAGAGGACGCGGTATCGCAGGGGTCACCGAACTACCACTACCACCCAAAGGTATGTCATGGCATGTTGTATTGCACTAGCATTAAAAAGCTATAGGAAGATGTGCATGCAACATGTGTACAGCACGCATGTAAGGGATCTGCACAAAACCATTCACTTCACATGTAAAGCATGCATGGTGACCCAACTAGTCCTTTGTGACCTGTCTATTGAATATTGGGGTGTCATCCTTAATCTGATGTTAAAAAAATGGCTACTTTTGACACTGTGAATGAATTTAATTGCATTTGCTAGGGTTGAGCACTGAAAATTACTGCAACCATCCTTCTCCCATATAGCTACTCCTTGTATGAACCCAAATCTCATGCACTAATGGAGTATAATGGTGGTCTTGAAATGCTATTCTTAGGGATAGTGAGGGTTCTAAGTGAAGTAAATGATGCCTTTTGTAAGTCTCATCCATTGCTAGCTCAAAAGGTTGTTACAAGATCTGCCTGTGCAGCAGTAAGTAAGATTGGTGCAGATGCATTGGTTTCTAAAGCACTGAGTGTACGAAGAGCAAAAGCAGGGTCATTGCTAAATACTATCCGGGAAGTTAATGCATTGAACTTAGAAGAAAATGATATTTTAGTTGGGGTTGGGCATGGGTATCATACTGCTAGCTCTCTGCCCCCGCAGCCGTCCACCACCAGCAGAAGCAGCAGCGCTGCCCCCACCACCACCAGCCGAAGCAGCAGAGCTGTCCATACCGCCACCAGCAGCAGCGGGAGCACCGCTACCTGCACCAGCCCACCACCGGCACCAGTGCCCCCACCACCACTTTGCCTGCTGCCACCCTGGCCGCTGCCACCACCACCCGCATGGCTCCCATGGCCTGAACCAGGCTGCCGAGGTCAGAGACGAGGCTTGGGGAGAGAAGAGGACAAGGCAGGGGAACCGTACAGCACATCATATACTTATAATTTCAATTATTAAATTTTGTAACCTCCCTCCCTTCAAAAATTGAATTTGTGACCACGTATAAGGACGCGCTATAAATCAAAACATTCTCTAACAAGAAAGTTGTTGGTATATAGGATTGACCAATGGTGGTGTAAAAAGCACAGGGTGACAGAAATTTGACTGGAAAATTGAAATAGGCCTATATTTAGCCCATTACTCAGGCATGTACTGTTATAACGTTAGTGTGCTAAATATAGGCCTATTTCAATTTTCCAGTCAATTTTCCACGCATCGCACATACAATAAAAATAAACCCCAAACAGATGTGCATTGAAACCGAAACACTCATATTGTATTCAGGAAAGGAGTTTTTAAGTTGAATCACAATCGATGATCTTTACTAAATGTCTTTCATGGGCAACAGAGCAATATTGCGCCGCAGGTGCTATACTAAAGCCTACGGTGGCCCGGTTGGTCGCGCTCTGAGACACTTGCACCGCGCACTAATCGAGGTTTGCACCGCGCACTAATCGAGGTTTGCACAGCGCATTTGCACAGCGCATTTGCACAGCGCATTTGCACAGCGCATTTGCACAGCGCATTTGCACAGCGCACTACTATGGGATGTCTGATTTGTTGGTTACGTCATCATATATATATTTATTAAAGCGCGGTCCAAATCCTATCTTGTTCTTAATGATGCACCGCAACGATCCGGAGATTGAGAGTAAGGCAAAGCTGATGACGCGGGCTTGTTGTAATACGTAAGAATAATCTGTACACATACATACAGGACTCATCGTGCGGTATTGGAGGCAACACAAGACCGTTGCCGTGATATTAGCTTATTTGCGCTGTCATGCTGGTTCACACCCCTTATGTGCACACACCTATGTGTGCATGCATGTAAATGTATGTGCATGCGTGTACATGTATAACACACCTATGGCTTCATCCTATACGGGGGGGGGGGGGGAGGTAGACAGTGCGTAATAATGCACATTGCTGTTGTATAGCACATAGGCTATACAACATGCACCTACACATCCGCAAATATGCACATGCATTGTATTTGATTAGCAGCTCATCAATTCTATTCTTCATTTATCTACCTATTGAAACGGACTTCTGTGTTCTTCTATCAGTACTGCATGTGTTCTGCTAGCAGTACATGTTGATTGTTTGTGTGTGTGTGCATGTGTGTGTGTTTACAGGTCTAAAAAGATTTTCTGGGCCTCTACAT
Organism: Ephydatia muelleri; assembly: GCA_013339895.1. Classification (NCBI taxonomy): domain Eukaryota; kingdom Metazoa; phylum Porifera; class Demospongiae; order Spongillida; family Spongillidae; genus Ephydatia; species Ephydatia muelleri. The sequence goes on from JABACO010000006.1 coordinate 12,541,428, forward strand.
TTAAAAATTCAACCAAAATGTGGTTACACTGCTATGTCAAGTTCATTGCTGAAGAACTCGAAACCAGGCAAGGGGGTGCAAGCTCCCTATGGACCCAGGCCACACACACACACACACACACACACACACACACACACACACACACACACACACACACACACACACACACAAATACACAGGTGTATGTATTCTCATGTTGTGCATTCAGCAGCTAGAGTGTGGGGGTATATCAGGTGGCATGAAGTGTTTAAATCAGTTATGTCTCCTTATCACTGATCATGCTGATTGCTGGGTTGTCCACGGATGTGATAAACTCATGTATTTTATTCATTTGTCTTATGTATGCATTTAATAAATACAATGACAATTAACAATACAAGAATGTGACTTGATGTGATATATGTCGATAAAATACACTGTATCATGGGGTGATAAATGAAGGAGTCAAAGTGCCATAAGCTGGTGCAGAACTGCTAGTGCACTTGGACGTTCTGCTTGATTTAGTCGTGTGCACTGTGCACACAAATTCTTATAAGGCTCTGGTACTGCATCAGTGGATGGTGGTTCAGGTAGTAATTGATATGAACCACATACTTTAGCAGTGATTTGGTAACCATCCATTGTACCCCAGACTCTGCGGGATGTAGTGAGTTCTATAAGAACACATCCAAAAGAATATATGTCTGCGGGAGTTGATCTCTTTCCATCATAAAACATCTCTGGGGCCTTGTAGGGCACGGTGCCTGCACCACACCCCTTTGATGTTTTGATAGTAGCTAGATGGTTTTGCAACTTTGCCAGTCCTAAGTCACACACAAAGACATGATGACTTCCAGTAACCTGTATATAATGTATTGTGAATGCATGCAACTTTTAGGTTTAACATAACCACTTACCATGATGTTAGATGGCTTTATGTCATGGTGAATAACTCTGGGACTCCTGCCATGCATGTAGGTTAAAGCTTTGGTAATCTGCACAGCGATGCTTCTTACAGTATTTGTGTCAAGCTGTGTTAATATCATAATTTAGACATCATTCAAAATATACATGGTTGCTTACAGGTAATGCTTGTTTGAAAATCACTTGATCCACATTGAAGCCATTCACCAGGTTCATGACTATGAGAAGTTCGCTCTTATTGCTGCTGATGCCCATGAGTGTAATGATGTTTGGATGCCGAAGTTGTCTATTGTTTGTGAGATTTATATTTTGTTCATCAGCTTTGCCTTACTCTCAATCTCCGGATCGTTGCGGTGCATCATTAAGAACAAGATAGGATTTGGACCGCGCTTTAATAATATATATATGATGACGTAACCTACAAATCAGACATCCCATAGTAGTGCGCTGTGCAAATGCGCTGTGCAAATGCGCTGTGCAAATGCGCTGTGCAAATGCGCTGTGCAAATGCGCTGTGCAAATGCGCTGTGCAAATGCGCGGTGCAAACCTCGATTAGTGCGCGGTGCAAACCTCGATTAGTGCGCGGTGCAAGTGTCTCAGAGCGCGACCAACCGGGCCACCGTAAAAGCCACTTTGTTTATCTAAACAGTTGACACTTTGCAGTCAACAACATATTGATCAGTTGTTTCCTGGTCATATAGTGTAAGTTGTTTGCTAACTACGTTTTCCTGCAAAGCACAACACTTTTTTTTTGCACAACATGTGTACCATAATAATTGGCTTTGTCCGCAAAAGAGTCGAGATACATAAACCACTTCTCGTAAAAATATTATGCTTTCCAGGTATTGAAAACACTGTACACACACACAAATGACAGACACCACGTTGATACCACAGGAACATCAAATAAACACATGCACACACAAAGTCACTTCAGGAAGTGGCATAATATTGAGACAGCTCAGACCTCAGAGGCCATGACTGCCCTCGTGTAGGGGTCCAAATTCATATCCACACGTCTGCCTTCAAACACAAGCTTGGACTGCTCAGCAAAAAACTGGCACATCTCAGGCTCCTGTTGAATGACAAAGGCAAACTGTTCGTAGGTCAGAAACCACTCCACCTGGTCATCCCTGTGTTCCGTTTCTACTTTGCCAATGGTTTCATTGACCGCCATGTCATTAGTTAGCACTGCAGTAGTGTTGGGTTCAATGTGTGTGACTGCTTCACACACTGTATGCAGCTCAAGGGCAGGTTTGCTAACATCACTGTCCATACCTGGATCAGCAGGTAAGCCACCATCAGAACCTCCAGTGCCCAGACCCGCACCTAGTGACTGGATGGATGGTGATATCAGATCTACACCAAGTGAGGTGTTCAGAGGTGTTGGGCCTACACCCAGTGAGGTGTTCAGGGGTGTCACTCCATCCAGTGAGGTGTTCAGAGGTGTCAGGCTTACACCTAGTGAGGTGTTCAGAGGTGTCAAGTCAATGCCTGGTGAGGTGATCAGAGGTGTCAGGCCTACACTAGGTGAGGTGTTCAGGGGTGGTGAGGTGCTTTCATGACTTCCAGTCCCAGGCACTGCTAGGCTTGTACTTACACATGCACCACTGGATAGAAGCTCTGATCCTCCATTAACCCCCTGAGACACCACAGCCTCAGCACAGCTCTGTCCTCTTGCGGCTCTGGCTAGCTCACGATTCACTTCCCCCTGCTTCAACATTGTATTAGCCACAAGGCCCATCACATGGAAGAGATGCTGTTGGTCTGGGCACCCATCAACAAGCAAGAACATAGTCTTGCAAAGTTCTACATAGTCTGCCTGAAGGAGGGAGGGAGGGGGGGGGGGGGGGGGGGGAGAGAGAGAGAGAGAGAGAGAGAGAGAGAGAGAGAGAGAGAGAGGAGAGAGAGAGAGAGAGAGAGAGGAGAGAGAGAGGAGAGGGGGGGGGGTTATGCATGTACTCAACAAGCCTTGCACTACTGTGTGTGTGCATGAGTGTCTACACTGATACACACATCACATACCTCAGTGAGAGGTGGTGGGCTGAAGGTAGTGTCAAGAGGTGACTGTGGTTGGTCTCTCCTTACCACTCCAGTGAAGAGTAATGCTAAGAGGACAGTGAGCAAAGTGAACTACACTAACCCTATGAGCTACAAACATAAGCCTTATCAGAATAGCACAATATAGGACTACCAGTGGAATAGCACAACATATAGGACTACCAGTGGAATAGCACAACATATAGGACTACCAGTGGAATAGTGCAACATATAGGACTACCAGTGGAATAGTACAACATATAGGACTACCAGTGGAATAGTACAACATATAGGACTACCAGTGGAATAGTACAACATATAGGACTACCAGTGGAATAGCACAACATATAGGACTACCAGTGGAATAGCACAACATATAGGACTACCAGTGGAAAAACATCTGCTGATCTACTACAGAGAGCATGTAACACACAGGCAGTGCACTCCCCTACCTGAATCATCTTCCCCATCATGTGATTCATTCTCCTTCTCAACAGCAGTGGTGGGTGTTGAGTGATCCACTGCCTCTGAGGCTTCCCTGGCAGGGTTGGGTGGCTCCACACTTGACTCCTCATCTGTAGGTACATGTACAAACATAGATGATGGGAAAGAAATGATACATACAAGTGTACAGCTATTCAATGGAATTCATATGCATGCCATGAAAACTATCAACCTACACCTACATGTATGAAGAGCTCTACCATACAGCCTATATAGATAACTTAACCCCATAGCCTATAGATAACTTAACCCCATAGCCTATATAGATAACTTAACCCCATATCCTATAGATAACTCTAACCATAGCCTATATAGATAACTTAACCCCATAGCCTATAGATAACGTAACCCCATAGCCTATAGATCACTTTAACCCCATACCCTATAGATCACTCTAACCCCATAGCCTATAGATGATCACTCTAACCCCATACCCTATAGATCACTCTAACCCCATAGCCTATAGATGATCACTATAGATCACTCTAACCCCATAGCCTATAGATCACTTTAACCCCATACCCTATAGATCACTCTAACCCCATAGCACTCTAACCCCATAGCCTATAGATAACTTAACCCCATAGCCTATAGATCACTTTAACCCCATACCCTATAGATCACTCTAACCCCATAGCCTATAGATCACTCTAACCCCATAGCCTATAGATAACTTAACCCCATAGCCTATAGATCACTCTAACCCCATAGCCTATAGATCACTCTAACCCCATACCCTATAGATCACTCTAACCCCATAGCCTATAGATCACTTTAACCCCATACCCTATAGATCACTCTAACCCCATAGCCTATAGATCACTCTAACCCCATAGCCTATAGATAACTTAACCCCATAGCCTATAGATCACTCTAACCCCATACCCTATAGATCACTCTAACCCCATAGCCTATAGATCACTCTAACCCCATAGCCTATAGATCACTCTAACCTGTGTCCAAGTCACTTGATGGCAGTGAGGTAACACTGCTCCTGGTTGCCATGGCACCAGGTTGAGGGGAGGAGACCCTGGTGGTCAGTTTGGAGCAATGGAGGCTGAAGAGAAGTTTCAGTCTCTCTTGGAGGGTGGCTTTGGTCATCACGAAGAAGGCTTTTGAGAACACACTGAAGTTCATCTGCTTCACGTTTTCTGTATCTGTGAGCTGATGTGGGTGTGGAGTGGCAATGTGAGCTGATGAGGGTGTGGAGTGGCAATGTGAGCTGATGAGGGTGTGGAGTGGCAATGTGAGCTGATGTGGGTGTGGAGTGGCAATGTGAGCTGATGTGGGTGTGGAGTGGCAATGTGAGCTGATGAGGGTGTGGAGTGGCAATGTGAGCTGATGTGGGTGTGGAGTGGCAATGTGAGCTGATGAGGGTGTGGAGTGGCAATGTTTACAAAGTCTTAAGTCTACACGCTCTTCAATTTGGAAACACACATTTGGACACTCAGCATGTCAGCTTCCTCATTACATAATGCTCTACACACTCAGCGTATCAACATGCACAGAGTATCACAGCACAGGTGTCAACTTCTATTGGACTCACTTTGAACAGCCTCTTGGCCATCAGGTTAGAGTGGTCACCCAGTCCCCATGGTGACAGGCACTTGAATAGCATGACAAAGCGCTGCTGATCAATGGTGGGCTCTAGACGAGCATATGACGTGGTGACCATCAGGAAGTTAGCCTTCTTCCCCCAGAATACAGCCTGCCTGTGACCTTCCTGGGGAAGAGGACACCACACTCACCCATCAAACCATAACAGCTCAAGCATTCAAAGCCACACCCTCTGATGACAGACATGATGTGCGCTCACATCAAATGGACTACAACTCAACTATACACAAATCATGGAAACAAAAGAGTAATTTAGTGGTCCGTACATAAAAATGCCTCTCATTTTACAACCCGCCTAGGTCAACCATCACACACTGACACTGTACTGCCGAATATGTTTAGCGATACATGTATCTGTGTGCACAGCTGTGTGTATGGATCCATGAGCGTCAACCCTAAACACTCCATGGAACATATCTAAACACTCCATGGTACATACCTAAACACTCCATGGAACATACCTAAACACTCCATGGTACATACCTAAACACTCCATGGTACATACCTAAACACTCCATGGTACATACCTAAACACTCCATGGTACATACCTAAACACTCCATGGTACATACCTAAACACTCCATGGTAACATACCTAAACACTCCATGGAACATACCTAAACACTCCATGGAACATACCTAAACACTCCATGGAACATACCTAAACACTCCATGGTACATACCTAAACACTCCATGGAACATACCTAAACACTCCATGGTACATACCTAAACACTCCATGGAACATATCTAAACACTCCATGGTACATACCTAAACACTCCATGGAACATACCTAAACACTCCATGGAACATACCTAAACACTCCATGGAACATACCTAAACACTCCATGGAACATACCTAAACACTCCATGGAACATACCTAAACACTCCATGGTACATACCTAAACACTCCATGGAACATACCTAAACACTCCATGGTACATACCTAAACACTCCATGGAACATACCTAAACACTCCATGGAACATACCTAAACACTCCATGGAACATACCTAAACACTCCATGGTACATACCTAAACACTCCATGGAACATACCTAAACACTCCATGGTACATACCTAAACACTCCATGGAACATATCTAAACACTCCATGGTACATACCTAAACACTCCATGGAACATACCTAAACACTCCATGGTACATACCTAAACACTCCATGGAACATACCTAAACACTCCATGGAACATACCTAAACACTCCATGGAACATACCTAAACACTCCATGGAACATACCTAAACACTCCATGGAACATACCTAAACACTCCATGGTACATATCCATGGAACATACCTAAACACTCCATGGTACATACCTAAACACTCCATGGTACATACCTAAACACTCCATGGTACATACCTAAACACTCCATGGTACATACCTAAACACTCCATGGTACATACCTAAACTACTCTAGCATGAGGTGATGGTTGCATAGTGTACACACCTATCCCACAATACATGTTGTGCAATGCAAAGAAGCATGCCTACACTGTACCTCAAACCACTTGTACAGTGTCTCCATTTCTTTTCGTGTGAATTTGCTGTGCTCCAGACAAGATCTTAACACAGTCCTCTTGCTGGTACTGATGATGTTCTGAAAATAAAACAGCAGAGATGAAGTATCAACACAGCACACACATGCATAGATACATGTAAACATGTACATACATAAACACACACACATACACACACATAGACATGTAAACACATAGATACATAAACACACACACATACACACACATAGACATGTACACACACAAACACACATACATGTATAAATACATACTCCTATACAGAGAGCACCAGATATATGTATGCACACATCCACACACTAAACGCACACACACACACATCCAAACACACACACATACAAATACACACAAGCACATACACATACGCACATACAAATACACACAAGCACATACACACACACACATACAAATACACACAAGCACATACACACACGCACATACACATACACACACCTGCCCCACTTCCAGACGAGCCACATTCCTCATCCTTTCAATGGCGTCATTAGAGATGAAGCCAAAGGTCTCATAGGCTTGTCTGATGACATCCATTATGTCCATACTGTTCTGTGGATGGAAGTGACATTCCTCATATGTGTCTGCAGACACCTATGTGCACATATAATTCACACGTATACACACACACACACACACACACACACACACACACACACACACACACACCTATACACCAACACTCACATTGGCCCCCCCACACTCACATTGGCCCCCCACACTTACATTGGCCCCCCACACTCACATTGGCCCCCCACAATCACATTGGCCCCCCACAATCACAGTGGCCCCCCACACTCACATTGGCCCCCCACACTCACATTGGCCCCCCCACACTCACATTGGCCCCCCCACACTCACATTGGCCCCCCCACACTCACATTGGCCTCCCAAAATCACAGTGGCCCCCCACACTCACATTGGCCCCCCACACTCACATTGGCCCCCCACACTCACATTGGCCTCCCACAATCACAGTGGCCCCACCCCCCCACTCGCATTGGCCCCCACACTCGCATTGACCCCTACACTCCCCCCCACTCACAATGGCCCCCCCCACTCACATTGGCCCCCCCCACTCACATTGGCCCCCCCCCCACTCACATTGGCCCCGCCCCCCACACACTCACATTGGGCCCTCTATCATCATCACGAACAAGACGTTCTGACTTCTTTCCTAAACTGGCGAGAAATCTGTTGAGCACTGCAATGGCTTCAGCCTCGTCCTCCAAAGCCAGTACCTGATGCTCAATACATCTGAGAATGGAGAGTGCCCACCTGGAATAGTACCTGTGTGGGGAGGGAGGGAGGGAGGGAGGGAGGGAGGGAGGGAGGGAGGGAGGGAGTGGAGGAGGGAGGGAGGGAGGGATGGAGGGACGGGAGGGAGGGAGGGAGGGAGGAGGGAGGGAGGGAGGGAGGAGGTGAGGGCAGGGTCATTGTGAGATTTAGTACCAAAGTATAGTCCTTCCATGATACAGTAAGGCACGACCCCATACCTTGGGTCCATCAAGGAAGACACAGTCGATGATGTTGAGAGCCACCTTGTGGTCGAGAACAGAGAAGAAGAGGGTGAGGAACCAGCTGAGGGAGATCATGGAGAGGATCTGGAGACGATCCTTGAGGAGCTTGTACAGTTCTGGGAGGTGCTTCTCTGTCAGGCGCTCAAACACCACTGTAACATACATGTATATACTTATCATGTGTGGTGACCAGGAGCACAACACATACATGACACACACATACAAATAGATAACACACAACACACACATAACACATACACCCATGACACACACACACACACACACACACACACAACACACAAACACATAACACACACAAATAACATACTATGTACACCACATACACTCACACACATACATTTACTCACACGTACACGCATTCACACGTACCCTGGTCAATCTGGGCACCAACCACTTTGGTGTTGTAATATTCCACCAGCACACGTTCACAGATGGCTGACAGAAGCCAAAATGTCTGCTCCTCAGAAGCATAGACTAGTAACACTGAGGCCACAATATTCATGGCTTGACAGTACCCTAGAGGTGTGCATTAATAGAGAGCAAAGGTAATTAGGAGCAGCTGTGCCCAATAAAACAACTCAACATGAAATGTGACCCTCCCACTTTGACAAAGGATCACATTGTGTACACACTGAAGTACATACAGTAAACATGCACAGACTGATGCACACACAAACACACACACACACACACACATACACACACACACACACACACACACACACACACACATACCCCACACACACACACACACACACACACACACACACACACACACACATATACCCCACAAGCCTACCCACACACACACACATACCAATGGCAGGGTTATAAACGGCATATGCTCTTAGTACACGTCTAAGCACGTCCAATCCTTTGGCTTGCTGGAAGGCTGGGTGTTCAGGCAGTGATCTGTGTACATGTGTGGGTGTACATGTGTGTGCAAGTGTGTGTGTATGCGGGTATGTGTGTGTGTGTGTGTGTGCAAGTGTGTGTGTGTGTGTGTGTGTGGGTATGTGTTTGAACACACATGGGTAATCTGAATCATAGCATTATATTTATTCAGTGTGTACTTTTATGTAGGCCACTCCCACCAATCAAGACCACTCCCACCTATGAAGACCACTCCCACCAATCAAGACCACTCCCACCTAGAAGGCCATCCCTCCCAGGCCACTCAACCCAGGCCACTCCCACCTATGGAGGTCTCTTTCAATCTCTTCAAAGGGCAGACATTGCACGGCTCTCTGGTTGATGGTCTGGGATCTCTTCACCAGCTCAGAGTAGAGGCCACGGTTGTGTTCCATCTCCTCCAGAGCCCCTTCAGAGCAAAGGGGAAGAGAAACATGGACCCAATCTAATAACTAACTAGTAACATGCTGCATCAAAATGCAAATAACAAAACATAGATTTAATAACTAGCACCACTAACCAGTATAGATCATCCAGATCTCGATTCTGTGCTTGTCAGGAAGTCCTTTGCGACAGAGGTCAACAAGATCATGAGTCCGTAGCATTGAAACGCCTCTGTGGGACGGCAATGCATGAGTATGCAGAGTTATACTGAAATATGCAGAGGTATGCAGGAGTATACGCAAAGATATACTGAAGTATGCAAAGTTATGGATCTAACCTGCCATTATTGCTGAAGTGTATCTCCCAGCTCTTCTCCTTCGTCCTCTCCTGAGCTATGGTCTTCTGAGATGGCGGAGTGACGGAGGGAAACAAGCAGGAGAGGGGAGGCTCGGGGATGTGGTCTGAGGAGACATCACTGTAGGAAGGAAAGGTGGGTGTGTTTAAAGGTTCCACTGGAGAGGGGAGGGGTGGATAATACATACCTGCTGACAGGTCGCCGTAGCAACTTGGCTTTCTCAATAAGAGCACACAGAAGTGTGTAGATTATGTCTCTTTTCTCTGATTCAAACGAAGCAAAAATAAAATTCATACCCTGTTGGTACGGAAAATAGCCAGGAAGTAAAAGGTTACACCCCTGACCACATAGCAACACCAAACATGTAGAGTACATGTGCAATGCACGTACAGCCTGGGCTTTAGCATTGTACACATAACTCCGGTTTATAATTTGTTAGTTACCTGAATTTTTAAATGAATGCATAATTGTGTAATTTGATGCAATTAATTTAATTATACAATAATAATTTTATTTATTAAAATCAAGTCTACAATAGGATTTAATAAGTCCAAATAATAGTCCTTTATAAATATGTCACTTGGGTTGAAACAACAGGGTTCAATAGAATTTAATTAAATGTTCACAAGACATTAGGTCAGATGACATATTTTTAGATTACTAAATTGCAGAATTTCAAGATACCTAAATACAATGCCATAAAAAGTTACATAACCCAGATTATTTCAGTTTGACTATTACAGCAACCCGTTTTCGAGTCTTTGCTTTAGTGTATTAACCATAATACTTAACCATAAAATATAATAAATCCTGGAGTTAAAAGTGTTGCCACAATTGTGAGACATGCACTTACTTTGGATGCAACCATGGAGATATGGATGGAGTGTTTATTGTCATGTTTAGTTTCAAACTTGTCCACTTGAGCCACATCAAGCAAAGGAATGACACACCACAGCACATCAGTTATCTGGTGAATGGGAATGGGACTGAGTAAGACACAGGAAGGGTCTCCTCTTCACATACACACACACACACACACCACACACACACACGCACACACAACCACACATGTACACACCTTGCTGCAGTAGCAGATGTAGTTATCAGAGATGAACAGTGTCCCAGCTATGAAGGTCTTTGCACTCATGCTCCACATGGTACAATGGTCTGGTCCAAAGCGAAGATTCTCGCTAAGTGGAAGACGAAACTGATGTCTGTGCAGGGAGATAGGGGTGGGCATTATATAGAGGGAGAGGAAAGGTGTGCAATCATATGGATGGAGAGGGAAGGTGGACACGATATGGAAGGAGAGAGAAGGTGGGCATGATATGGAAGGAGAGGGAAGGTGGGCATGATATGGAAGGAGATGGACTGACAAGCTGCAAAACACTATAGTTAGACACTGAAACCGAGGGATCTAAATACCCTAGGTCCCTGGGCTGTAGCGTCCCAAATGATAGAGAGGGCAGGGCGCTAAAGGCTTCTAAATCACGTGGATCCCAAAGGTGACAGTGTCTAACTGATTTAACTATAACTCCATAATAATAACTAACTGCTGTTTAATTACATAATGCGCAAAGGTAGCAACAAAACTGTGCCGACATCTATATTGCCAAAAGGATGAAAATACTGAGTGACGACCTAGTGGACTGGCTCATTGCGGGTGGAATACTGAGTGACGACCTAGTGGACTGGCTCATTGCGGGTGGAATACTGAGTGACGACCTAGTGGACTGGCTCATTGCAGGTGGAATACTGAGTGACGACCTAGTGGACTGGCTCATTGCAGGTGGAATACTGAGTGACGACCTAGTGGACTGGCTTCATTGCAGGTGGAATACTGAGTGACACCTAGTGCTGCCTAGTGACCTAGTGACTCATTGCAGTGGAATACTGAGTGACGACCTAGTGGACTGGCTCATTGCGGGGTGGAATACTGAGTGACGACCTAGTGGACGGCTCATTGCGGGTGGAGAATACTGAGTGACGACCTAGTGGACTGGCGCATTGGCGGGTGGAATACTGAGTGACGACCTAGTGGACTGGCTCATTGGCAGGTGGAATACTGAGTGACGACCTAGTTGACTGGGCTCATTGCAGGTGGAATACTGAGTGACGACCTAGTGGACTGGCTCATTGCGGGTGGAATACTGAGTGACGACCTAGTGGACTGGCTCATTGCGGGGTGGAATACTGAGTGACGACCTAGTGGAACTGGCTCATTGCAGGTGGAATACTGAGTGACAACCTAGTGGACTGGCTCATTGCGGGTGGAATACTGAGTGACGACCTAGTGGACTGCTCATGCGGGTGGATAGCCGGACACTGGCACTAAGAGGACAAGATTAGGTTTCTATGAAATCAGATACCTGCATTTGACCAATCAGATTGCGAGGGTTAACTACGCTATAGTCTAAAGTACGTATACAATGCAATAGCTGGATGAAATGCCACTTCTTGTGACCATGGTTACACCTTTAACCAGTTAGGCTGACTAACCTATATCTCTCTGTTGCATTCTTTGACTCCAGTTGTGTAGCCAGAGGCTTGTTGGAGGCACTGGGTACAGCAATGCACATCAGCTTTGAGTAAACACTAACCTCAACGATCACATGTACATGTAAGTTACCAGCACAGATATGGTAGTCCACACCTAGCCCAGTGGTCTTACACAGGTATGGTAGCCCACACTAGCCCAGTGGTCTTACACAGGTATGGTAGCCCACACTAGCCCAGTGGTCTTACACAGGTATGGTAGCCCACACTAGCCCAGTGGTCTTACACAGGTATGGTAGCCCACACTAGCCCAGTGGTCTTACACAGGTATGGTAGCCCACACTAGCCCAGTGGTCTTACACAGGTATGGTAGTCCACACTAGCCCAGTGGCCTTACACAGGTATGGTAGTCCACACCAGCCCAGTGGTCTTACACAGGTTTGGTAGCCCACACTAGCCCAGTGGTCTTACACAGGTATGGTAGCCCACACTAGCCCAGTGGTCTTACACAGGTATGGTAGCCCACACTAGCCCAGTGGTCTTACACAGGTATGGTAGCCCACACTAGTCCAGTGGTCTTACACAGGTATGGTAGCCCACACTAGCCCAGTGGTCTTACACAGGTATGGTAGCCCACACTAGTCCAGTGGTCTTACACAGGTATGGTAGCCCACACTAGCCCAGTGGTCTTACACAGGTATGGTAGCCCACACTAGCCCAGTGGCCTTACACAGGTATGGTAGCCCACACTAGCCCAGTGGTCTTACACAGGTATGGTAGTCCACACTAGCCCAGTGGTCTTACACAGGTATGGTAGCCCACACTAGCCCAGTGGTCTTACACAGGTATGGTAGCCCACACTAGCCCAGTGGTCTTACACAGGTATGGTAGCCCACACTAGCCCAGTGGCCTTACACAGGTATGGTAGCCCACATCTAGCCCAGTGGTCTTACACAGGTATGGTAGCCCACACTAGCCCAGTGGCCTTACACAGGTATGGTAGCCCACACTAGCCCAGTGGTCTTACACAGGTATGGTAGCCCACACTAGCCCAGTGGTCTTACACAGGTATGGTAGCCCACACTAGCCCAGTGGTCTTACACAGGTATGGTAGCCCACACTAGCCCAGTGGTCTTACACAGGTATGGTAGCCCACACTAGCCCAGTGGTCTTACACAGGTATGGTAGCCCACACTAGCCCAGTGGTCTTACACAGGTATGGTAGCCCACACTAGCCCAGTGGCCTTACACAGGTATGGTAGCCCACACTAGCCCAGTGGTCTTACACAGGTATGGTAGTCCACACTAGCCCTCTGGCCTTACACAGTCCACACTAGCCCAGTGGTCTTACACAGGTATGGTAGCCCACACTAGCCCAGTGGTCTTACACAGTTATGGTAGCCCACAGCTAGTCCAGTGGTCTTACACTAACAAGACAAGTTCATACATGTATATGTCACATACAACGACAGCTCACATGACAATGTAACACACATAACACACACACATAACACACACACATAACACACACACATAACACACACACACATAATACACACACACTCACACACACCTTGCTTTCCTGAGAGCAGAGATAAACGATCGGCTATCACTCTTTGTGCTTCCAAGGAGAACCCTGCCAATTATAATGATATACTCATTCACAAAATGAAGTTTGAATATGCACTCCTACACACACCTACACACACACACCTACACATGCACACATACACACATAGCCACACACAAACACACACACCTACACACGCACAGCTACACACACACAATCTCCTCCCTTCCTCACTCCTTATCACACTCACACAACACACACTCACTCTTGTATGGCTATCTTGGTCAGAGTTTCCATCAGTTCAAAGGTCTCCTTGATGTTCATAAACATGGAAAATTGATGGGCCTTGGTGGGTGTGGTCAGTGTGATGTACTCGGCAGCCATGTTGGACTGCCGCTCTAGTTTCTATAGCAAGGGAGGAGGAGCATGCAAAGAGAATGTTCAAGGTTCGTTATTGAAACAAGACACTTATTTGTACTTATTCCATTGTACGCATATGGAGACATGTGTGTACATCTACGCAAATGGAGACACATGTGTACATCTACGCACACAAGTTACATTAGTGGTTGGTAGAGGAAGCATTTATCTAATATATATAAATGTTGTTCTGAAAGGGTTTTTAAGTTTCTAGATGAATGATATTATATTTTGATTTTCACCTTCACCAAAGGAGATCCTGACCATAATGACTGGTGCCCTCCACCCAAAAAAAAAACACACTTTCAACCATGCCCTGCAATAACTACAGGTTTAAATACAGTAGGATGATTGTATCATTTGCAGAAGTATACGGTGATCATTGCACACACCAGGGGATGGGCGGGGCTAGAATTATGCCTCAATAGGCAACCCACCTAAGGGGGAGGGGCAGTATTCTGCAACCATACATGTGCACACACTCAACATGTTTGCATACCACAGAGCGCCTCAAAAACAGACCAATTGCAGTGGACCCCACCCCCTTCTTGTGGCCACGCCCCCACTAACCAGCAGGCTGCTCCATCGCAGGATGAGGATGGTTTCAATGCCCATGAGGTAGGAGTAGAAGCAGGCATGGTTGATGGACAGGTACAGCCAGCCCTGAGCTGGGATACGACCTTTCCACAAGCTGCACGAGTAGTCTGATGTGTGTGTGTGGATGTGGATGTGGGTGTGTGGATGTGTGTGTGTGGATGTGGGTGTGTGGATGTGAGTGTGTGGATGTGGGTGTGTGGATGTGGGTGTATGGATGTGGATGAGTGATGTGTGTATTGGTGTGATGTGGAAGTGCAAATGTGTGATGTGGAGTGGGTGTGTGTGTGAGCATGTGTGGATGTGAACAGTGTAGTGTGTGTTTGAAGGCAAAGAAGTGATCAACACTGATAGCTCACATGACAGCTCACACGACAGCTCACACGACAGCTCACATGACAGTTCACACGACAGCTCACATGACAGCTCACACGACAGCTCACATGACAGCTCACATGACAGCTCACATGACAGTTCACATGACAGCTCACATGACAGTGTATTTAGCACATAAATGTACAAAGACCAATGTTAAAGCCATTTGGACAACATGTACAGTGTAACTTGTATTTCTCATTTGAACGATTTACTTTACTTTGAATAAAAGGAAGAGAACATGACACACACACTACTTCATCCGAATGGGCAGTTTTGAAAAACACTTCTACAATACAAAATGTCAAAGCTCTTATTCAACCCTCTGGTGACCACGCCCTCTGACGACAGCACTCTCTGGTTACCATGCCCTCTGGTGACCACACCTACTGGATGCCTTCCCTCTCCTCCCCAGACCCACACTCACAGTTGACTAGCTTCTCTCGCTTGGGCATGTGGAACTGGGCCCTGAAGTTCTGCTCCATGTCTCGAAACCTCATCTTCTCAGGGTTGAAGTGCTTGATGCTAGCATCCTCGGTCTCCATCAGGGTCACCAGACTCTCTATCTTGGCCTGCACATAGTCCATGGCCTGTACATCATCCCCAAAGGTACCTAGAGGGGGGGGAGGTGCCCTGCACTATCAATGTGGTCTCTCATCCAGTGAGCTATTCCATTTAATGACCATCAATGGGCAGATCAGTTATCTACAGTGGTTAGCAATAACATCCAGGGGAATCATAGTGGTATCCTCCATCCCTCTGGATGGTCATTAAATGGAATGCCACAATCCTCATTGTTATTGTCACTAATCCCATAGTCCTGCCATGGTTTGAATATAATGAACCCCTCCCCCCTCCCTTCCCATCCCCCTCCCCTTCCCTTCCCTCCCCCTCCCCTCTCTCACCTAGCACTCCTAACAGGTTCTCCTCAAGCCATGCCCAGTCAGCTTCTATCTCCTGTTCACTGGTTCCCACGGCGATGACATAAGAGAAGTCAGCTTTAGAGATCTGGACGAGGATACGGAAAGGTGAAGACTTGGCTGCCCTAAGGGAGTCCAGAGTGTTCATGAGGGTGCTGGACTTCTTCTTCTGAAGACAAAAGAAACGATTGGAACGTAGTGTGGTCCTGTAGGAAGATGGGGGTCGTAAGAGGTAGGACTGGGGAAGAGTGGGAGGGAAGGGGTGTGGCTGTGACCATGGAGAGTGTATTGGGAGGAGTGATGGTGATGGTGTCATGGCAATGGTGTCATGGCAATGGCGATGACACTGGACTACGAAGCCACCCATTGGAGAGCACAGTAATGAGGTCTTACAAAAGTGGGTGGAAGGGTGGAGGCGTGGCAGTGGGCGTGGTAATGGATGGCAATGTTGTTTTCATTCAATTGCTGTCACTTTCTCTACCACATAAGCATTCAGAGGATCGTTGTGCAAAGCAGGGAACAATACCTCAATACCTTCCAATCACAGCATGATACACACAAACATCATGTCTACAACAATGACGCTTACTCGCTTACTGGATGTAAGCGAGTCTGCCACAAAATGTGAGTCTGGGGATGAGGCTCAGTTAGGACTGGGTGTCTGACAAACTTTAGGCGGGATGGGCTGGAGAGTGTACAGCTGCTGATTTTAATTAACAATTTGATTCTGTCATGTATTTATTTAGCTAACATGATTCAAGGTACAGTAAGGAGTAAGGAATGCACTAGACAGTTTGTCAGGTACCATATCACAGTGTACTTTTACACCAAACCCCTTGCTCCCTCCCCCCCTCCCCCCCCCCCCATCCCTTCCAACCCCCATTCCTAAGGCTGTTCGGAATGGAGGGTGGGGAGGGACATTCCTAACATCCTTAGGAAAGTTATGTACCTACAAGATACACACACGCACCATACTACACACACCATACTACACACACCATACTACACACACACATGCACACACACACACACATGCACACACACACACACACACACACACACACACACAAACTCACACACACACACATATACACACAGAAAGGTGACACAGTTAAGTCGCACATAAGACACACAGGGGTGTTACCATAAAAACACTCCATTCGTGAGAGATTCGTGTGGTCTAATCCACACCATGTTCGCCGGCCTAGACAGTGGAAAGAGAAGGAGGGGTGGGAGAAGGATAAGCGAATGAGGCGGTGTGAGAAAGACAAAGGGCTGAGATAACGAACACGGCATTAGACTACCTTGCGGCTTTCCTCCACATTAACGCTGGCTTCTTTCCTACATGCCATACGCACACATGCAGTACACGGGACGGTATCTCTGTTAGAATCCGACAACAGTTTGCCGTACCTTTCTGAATTAGCTCATTATCAGTTGAAAGGTGCGCATCATACAGCACACCATATAACGCGCACACCGGACACATGGAGTACGAGGCTAACTTTAGTTTCTATGGCTACATACACAGAATACATAGATGCTACGCGCAATTATATATATATATATACCATACTGCGTACAGTACGTGCGTCGAACCTTTTCAAGATACGTTCCTGTTCCTTCCAGCAGTCAGATAAACCCCACCATTGTTATGATTCGGTAAATTAAGGCTATATATGGGAAGGAAGTAGGCGGTACCAATTCTTCTCGGTGACGTCCTTCCTCGGCCGCAGTCCAATTAGCAGCTACGTACGGTCCTGCAGTTAAAAAAAGAGCCTTTTTGTTTTGAAGTGCATGCATGCAGCTCTGACTGTCTCACTGTCTGTCAGATTGACCATGGATACAATAGCTTACATGGATTGACTGTGTGCATGCAAGAAGGTGTTGAGGCTCATCATGGTGTGCATTGCCTCCTTGCTCCTGCACATGCCAGGGCGAGATGCCCGGCCCGCTCGACTCTGCACATTTCTGACTATGCAAGCGAGCACCCGATTGCATCATTCTAGACCTTGTAGTGGTCGTTGTACAAACTATACACTCCTCCGTGCAATCGTCTGACGAAGCACAACACTGAGAGTAAGAGAGAACAGTAAGCCACCCTGCTGGCTGGGATAGCACTTCACAAGACCTACAGATATGCTCCAAATCTCGTCAACACAGTTCGTGCATCAACTAGCTACACTGATGGCATTGCTGTTCGCAACTTCTCGTTCCCAGCCTTGCTCAACCATCGTTCAGGTGCAAAGCTTGCCCTCTGGCTTGGCGCGGGCCACGCAGTTGAGCGTCGATGAGGATGTCTCGGTCATAATCGGACAGAATTGGAACGTTTCTGATGCAGAATGCGTTGAAATTCAGTTCTCGTCCGGACTCTACCGTACCACACAGCGAGGCGTGAACGTAACGTCCAACGTTGTTCTTTCGTCCAGTGACAGTGACGTCACAATAGCGTGTACGGGAGGATACAATAACGACTCCTCGTACCTCTACCGATTCTCAAAAGGCCAGGGTTCGGTGAAGGTACTGGGGATCAGCTTCGTGAATTGTACTGCGTCTCTTAAGTTTGAAAATTTAACCAGTCTCAAGATCATCAACTCCACGTTCAGGTACGCATACACGCTCCGCAGGTATATGTGTAAGTGCACTAGATAATAATGGGGGGCCTTAGAAATGCAGGCTCGTGTGTATATTTATGGATCGCATGAGCTTACACAGCCATCTACCAACAGCAATTTTACGGCTTCTCCGCTCAATATATTCAACTGTTGGCATGTCAACATCACCAATTCCATATTTGCGAGTTCGAAGGTAGCCGTCGCAGGCGAGATATTTCACGGCGATTCTGGGGGGATCTCTGTCGCCTACAATAGCGTGACGACAAACAGCCTCGACTCCCCTCCCTACTTGAGAGTTGCGAACTGCACCTTCAAGCAGAACACCGCATACCTCTCGTACCACGAGGCAAAAGTACATTACTTGGTGACCAACTACACCTATACGGGGAGAGGCGGAGGGATAGCGATCGTGATAAACGAAGACTACTACAACATCACCGTCTCCACTGATGGCTGCACGTTTGTCGACAACACGGCCGGCTTCAGCGGAGGAGGTCTATACGTCAATCTGCGTGGAAAGAACACGCATCACGTGATCACTGTCTCCAACTGCCTGTTCGAAGGCAACTCGGCCGTCATTGGGGGAGGGACCCACGTGGGATTCGCCACAGGGTATTCCGCCACGCAGTTCACCGCTATTGGCTGCACGTACCGAAACAACCAAGCGAACTATGGCGGCGCGATCTCAACCTTAAGGCTATACGAAGTCGGCCTGCAAGGAAATCGGTTCAGTCTCATCGACACTGTGTTTGAAGCCAACAGGGGCAATGAAGCCGGGTCGGCTGCCGCTTTCTTTTCCTACCAGTATCCATTCAATCTCGTGAAGCCCTACCCCTACCTTATACACAACTGGTACGTTCCAACCTTATGCATGACGCGTTTCATTATACCGGCGTCACTCGCAATGTGGACTGGGGACGTGAGTCCGCTGCACCAGACATTATGTTCTGCACAATTTGTCGATTTGCTAATTTTCAAAATGAGTTAACCCTGCGCTTTGTTTTATGCCATTTGATTTATCAGTTTTAACTTAGTTTCAGGGTTATGGTCTTGTGCTGCTCAATTTCTCGCGCAATTTCGAATTTGCACTATTAAATTTACCATTCACGGGCGGAACCGGTACATGCATGGCATCATGTAGCACATAACGTGTTATCCATTTGCACGTGTGATTTTCCATTACCCTATTTGACGTACTTACAAGTCGTTTTTATATTGTTTTCAAATAGCACTTACATCAACAACCGATCACCACAAGGCGCCCTCCTCACATCGTTTGTTAACCTTGATTTGCAGGGAACCATTTATTTCGGAAACAACTCTGGAGCGGCATTAATGGTGCGTTAAATCCACATCGCTAGTTAGCACGCCATGCATACATCTATACCTAGTTCCGTCTGCTTAGGAAAGCGTAATGTTTAAATGGGTCGCGGGTTAGCCAACGCGTTTAAATAACGCGCGATGCGTGACGTCACGAGGAACTGCCCAGAACAAAACCCCGCCAGCCCGCTCACTATGTTGAAGTGGGCTGGGAACGAGACTGCAATGCATTGTACATGTTGTCGGGTCAAATTTAACCACTAGAATGACTGCAACAATAGTGTAAATAATAGAATGGGCAGCTTAATATCACGTGATGCTCTAGCACAGCCGCCAGAAGATATAAGCACAACTGTGGAATAATTCAGCTGTCTTCCTTGTACTAACTCCCAGAACATAGGGTCTTTGATTACTGTCAACGGAAGCATACTGTTCGTTGGCAATGTCAATTCCGCTGTGGGTGGGGCTCTCTATATTATCGAGTTTGGACAGATGCGCATGCTGAAGGGTTCGAAAATGGAGTTCATCAACAATGTGGGAAGGTATGTGCACAGTGAGGGTTCAGTGTGAGGACATATGCTGCCATGGTTATTATGCTTTCCATATACCTTTCAAAGTATTGGTGCAGCCATAGTGGTAATGGTACAGGAAATGTCTCCAGCATTCTCATTGCTACAATACAACCCTCAATGTTTTCTGGTCTTTGAGGATCTTTACTCTCCACTAAGTGACCACAATGCAAGTTTTTGGCTTTGAATCCATAATGAAATGATGTATTGATTTGCTCCCTCAAGGTAACTGTGCTCTTCCAGGGAAACAGAGCAAAGGTTGGAGCAGCTATCTACATTATCCAGCCTCCAAAGCTGCTCGTGGATCAACAGCACCCATGAAATGGAGAATTATGACCTGAAGGAATTTCCTAATTGGAGTGCATTTAAGTTGTAAGAATATCATTTCTATTAACAGTAATCATCCTTATATCAGATGAGTTTTATCACTCATTGCCATCTTGCAATTTTCATATGGTACTTACTGATCTGCATAGTCACTATAGCTTGTTCCTGTTCTGAAGTCCTGCATTCTAGCATTTACACACACTGACTGTTGCTTCTTTAGCATGAACAACACCAACACAGACCGCGCCAATGAAAGCAATGCATACGATGTCCAGACTGAAGCTACACAATTGTATGCAGTCTCTGTGAATGATACACATGAGGTTCGTATAATGCACATACACTGTTTACTTCTATTTTTTTCCATTCTTTCTTACAGCCATTGTGCATTTCTGTTGCGATTATGTGATTCAACCTCCTTTTTCACTGGGCTCTCAACACCCCCCCCCCCCCACCCCCCTCTCCTTACCCCACTCCAAAAAAATTGTTTATCTCCACCCTAATCATCATGTAACTATAATCTTCCTCTATTAGGCAGAGGTATATCCAGGGCAATCTTTGAACCTAAGCATCATTGCCAATGATCAGTTCAACAATCCAACGTCTGTAATAGCTTGGCTGAGGGCTGCAAGTGTTACCAACCTCACTGACCAAGATATCATAACTGATGCAGATAGCTCGGTGAGTCAAAAGCTGTTAAAACAAGCATCATATCACATTTAACATTTAATTTTGTCTTGCATATTAATCTGATTGCATACAGAATGCAGCAAATGAATCTGTTGTCCTGGATCCAGCACTGCTTCAAATCCTACCAAATGAGCACATTGTTACCATAGTTCCTCTCATCAGACAACTCAACTTCACTCCAAATGATACAGTGTCCCTCATAGTGAATGCTCCCTACAACATCCGGGATGTAGGTTACTACACAGAAAACAGAACTTTTTATGATCAAATATTCTGCAGGTACCTCTGAAGTCTGAATTTGATTTTTATCTCACGATTAAAAACTGCAAACCAGGATATCAACTAGATCAAAGTGCCCATGGTACTTCATATATGTGTATGTGCGTGAACGATAGCGAGGTCCTTGCCTGCGAAGAGGAAGAAGGAACCATTATTCTCCAAGCAAGTTGTCATCTGCACCTAATTTACATTTTTGTGATTCATACAATATTTAGGGAGGGGAGGGGAGGGGAGGGGGAGGGGAGGGGAGGGGAGGGGAAGGGAAGGGAAGGGAAGGGAAGGGAAGGGAGGAGAGGGGAGGGGAGGGGAGGGGAGGGGAGGGGAGGGGAGGGAGGGGAGGGGAGGGGAGGGGAGGGGAGGGGAGGGGAGGGGAGGGGAGGGGAGGGGAGGGGAGGGAAGGGAAGGGAAGAGAAGGGAGGGGAGGGGAGGGGAGGGGAGAGAAGGGAAGGGGGTAGGAGTTAAGAACACAACTTCTAATAATTTATTCATTAGTAATCTGCAATTTAATCTATGATGATGAGCTATAGAATATAATACTTCCTGGTGTCCTTATTTCATACACTGTTATGGTCTGACATGCGTACATCCCACATGGGCTAATAAGATTAATAAAAAGTGACCCTCTGTTACCAATATTTTCACAGGGTTTTGTATTTAAAAAATAAAATAAGAATAAACTCCATAAGTAACATAATGCTAGAACGATTCAATCATTTACAATAACACACCCTATGCTTAAATTGTTTCTGTTTTTGTAGGATGGCTACTGGGCAGGTGTTGTTGAACTTTCCATATCTCCCTCACAACTCATCTTCTTGCCATGTCCAGCGGGCTACTGCAGCTGTCAAATTCAACGACCAAGGCAAGAAGTATGTTCGAATGTCTTTTTCCAGACAGACATTGATAATTTGCAGTGCCATTCCACAAGGAAAGGTTAGACTAATGTTAAATGTGTCAGACTCGTGCAATCCATCTCTCTACAGGGTTACTGTGTGGAGAATGCAGAGACGGATTGTCAGTGGGCATTCTTAGGCCCAACTGCAGGAACTGTACTGTGGAAAATACCAAATTCTCAATTGCCATCCTTGGTAAATTCGTTTTGCATTGAATCAACTGATTAGCTTAACAGCTTACTTGAAAGATCTCATGCATTTATGCGATATGCAATAGTCTTTAAACACACTCGTTTCTCAATTAATGATAGAAGGAACAAACGATATGTTGTTGCATAGCACATCAAATCACAGTATGTTGAACATCATTCTTTCTCCATTCAACCGATGCAAAGCATTTGCTGATGTCTTCTTGACAATGGCAGTACTTTTTGTGTCAGTGAAGTATCAGGTGGTATTTCCAGCAAGTCTAAAAGGGTTTCTTTTCTACATACAGGTAAATCACATGTGGAGAGGCATATAATCATAGTCCGTCGCATATTTGTTGTGAGGTTAAGACGTGCCTAAAATGATAACTTATGCTTTTTCTCCCCCTATCTGTGAAGACCATTTATTGGTCAACAGAGTTTGTACCTGCGTCATGGTGGGATATACGACAATATGTAAGCCAATTGGTACATCCTTCTCACATTCCATGGCTGTGTTCTGAAAACACCAACAGCTCCTGTATGTAAACAGTGCTCTGAGCCTGTACTTCCCTTGGGATTTTTGCTCCCATCCTGGAGCTAAAGCGCTGGAAATGGCTGCTTTGAAGTTCATTACTCCAGTCATTGTTACCATTACAACTGTTGCTGTATTCTCGTTGTTCAAACGGTATTTGTATAGCATGTGGTGATCGTGCCTCAATTAATAGAGATTGGATACATGTATACTCTATGATTGTAATTAGTTTGATCTGTGATTGTCTGTAGCATAGGCAAGTGTCATTGACATTGCAGCTACAGCTCTTTATGAAGAAGTGACACTTTCCCTATCTCCACAGCATGGGTCTCCCGAGCTCGTATTAACCTGTGTGCCGTATGAATTATGTGGTGCTATTATATCTCGCAGATGGAGAGGTCGGATGTGGAATGGCATCGTCACATTAATCCTCCTCCTTTATCCTTCTCTTGTTCACAACTGCGCTTCTCTTCTACATTGCAAATACATTTCTGATGGGAACAGCTACGAGCAGGTAACATTATGACAGATTGCTGTATTGATTTCTTTAAATAATATACAGGATTGATCCCATTATTTTTTCATGTAAATTGCTTTTTCATCTAGCGTTGGTACCAAGATGGCTCAGTCCGATGCTATGGCGATTGGTTGCACACAGTCCTTGGAGTTGTGTCCATTGTGTTTCTGCCCTTATTGGGAGCAATGATTCTATTCATTATACTAGTCGTGGTGTACACAAGCATCAAGGCTCGACAGCAGGCTAGTTCCCAACTCACATACATTTACATGCAACATACCAATTACAGTAGTTCCCACACACCAAAGGAATGTCATTAGCTGGAGAGAGTTTGAGTTTTACCTATATTTGCCACCATGCTAACTGATTAGCTAATTTAACTTTAGAATTCTCATAATTATTTTGTTCACACTGTACACCACTACAATTCCAAAGTTATGTACACGTAAGCTTTACACAAATCTATGCTTACATGGCAGTAATGTCTTTGGACACAGTGGCTATCTACTTTTCCATTCATTTAGGAAGATACCAGGTTTTATAACCTTTCAAAGGCCTTTTCCAAAGGGTACAAGGACACCACAGCTTGGTGGTACCCTGTTGATCTTCTCAGAAGATACCTGCTGTTGGTCGTGCTACCCTTCTTTCCTGGGAAAACAGTAAGAACCTAGCTCTCATCGCTGGATATACATGGCACTTTAATATAGATAATTAATAATGAGTGCATCATAATATGATGCATGGTATCCTTGGTCCCAGACCTAACTTGTAAGTATTAAATAAAAAATACTGTGGGTATCCGCATAGTGAAAGACCTCCATCCCTCTCACATCCCATTCCACACATTGCTACCCAGGTCATCTCTTTACTTCTGGTAATGGCAGCAACCGCAGCCCATGTGTTCATCCAGCCTTACAGTGTGGCATGGCACAACCACGTCGAGACGGCTCTCCTAGGTTACTACGTTGCTCTACTTCTCTTCAATTCCTCCACTGACATACTCAGCTATCTCACGGAAAATATATACACGTCCATTCCAGTAGTCCCACCAGGTGTACAGGACTACGGGCTCACGTGGGTTTTCGCCACTTTGTTCTATGCTCCTTTGGCGCTGGCGGTAATCGCGTGCTGCTTGCTCCTCCTTCGAGCCGTTTACAGGTACGTACGTGTAACTTCAGTACTGAATGTGCTCATGGTCGTCATGCACATTACAATATTGATCGATGGAGAGTGATGATACATTTTCAACCCACTGCAGCAATGGCTGCTGCAAGCGCAGCAGAATTGCTTCCAGCAAAGCGATCCAAGGTCAAGGATATGTCGTTGATACGTTCCCGCTTCCAGAGTCCGGAACCGTCATTAATTTTGATGGCAGCGTTGACCTGCTCTGATCGATGCAGTGCTAAACATTTTTCTCTAAGCAAAAAGACTGTGTGTACGTAGCTTAGCCACTGTGTACATTATATGTACACATCTCTTGTGTTCTGCTGCTTTGCGTTATTTACACTCGTGCGGGATACCCTTTTTTTTAATTTTTTAAAGACCGGTTGCGCATACAGTACTGTACTGATATTTGATTATTGTGTGTTCTGAAATCTGGTATGATTTCATGGAGACAGACCACAATCAGTGTACATCACCAGGTAGCCAAAAGTATGCTCCTTGTCTTGTAGCAGAAGGATACTCAACTGCATGTATATATGACTCAGGATCAGGATCAAATTTAATCAATGTTGGATAGTTGTTGCACATGCAACAATACTAAAATACA
Organism: Ephydatia muelleri; assembly: GCA_013339895.1. Lineage (NCBI taxonomy): Eukaryota > Metazoa > Porifera > Demospongiae > Spongillida > Spongillidae > Ephydatia > Ephydatia muelleri. Next base: position 12,567,326 of record JABACO010000006.1, read on the forward strand.
CATGGACTGTTGAACATAGCAACGCTTAAAATCCCTGTTTAGATAACTACTGAATTAGTATGTAGTGAGGAAACATAGAGAATATCTTTCCCATGGACTCGACACGATTGGAAAGCCCATAAATGTTTAGCCCCAGCTCCCTATGTCAGAGACAATTTCTGCCTATTCAAAACTTCTGCCTTGACAAGCTCTTTTGTTTGACTGGTTGGCTGCTGCCCTTATCATGCATACATGTAAGTACAGGAGCACCCAGCTGATGATCTTAAAAGAACGGTGCCGTGCAGAGATCATGAGAGCTTTCCTTCTTGCTCTTGGTCCCAATGAAAGACATGCACCAGTGGCCAAACCTCTGGCATTTTGTGGTCTCTTCACAGCAGATGAGCGTCATGATGGTAAGAGACCATGCTCTGTGATATTGTCCCAATTAATAACATATCATGTATTATGTAGTATTAATTTGAAATTACAGAAATTGTATCCTGAGGCTTACATTAATGAAACAATAATGGTGCATACAGTGGAACCCCGAAATGCGGACACTAGCGGGACCAACCTCAAGTGTCCTGATTATCGAGGTGTCCTTTATTCAGGGGTTGGAACTTTTTATCATTACAATGATATAATGATGGCAAGTGTATCTTAACAGTGTATTGTATACTATACAGATACAGCATAATTAAGATTAAGGGGTGTTCTCTTTTTGGAAAAATCTGTAGTTGATGCTTGAACAGAGCACGTGCATTTCGGTGACTGCACTCAATAGCTCATCAGTCCTAGTTGCTTCTTCTGCATAACTGTTCTGCTCAAGAAATGAACGGAGGCAGTCAATGACTTCTGTCAAATTTTTCACTGACTCTCGGAGGAGGGGGTTTGTGCGTCTTTTATCACTTCGTACTTCGTCAAATCATTCCGCTTAAAATTAGTAGCCGTGCAACTTATTTACTCTCCAGCTGTAGATTGGTGCAACATCATTAAAAGTACGCGTTTCCTACACCCGACCTATACCAGAGATAATGTATATATCGAGTCATGCAGTCTACTAATGTGCTTTTTCTTACCCCGCAAAGCATGGCAAGCCAACCAGCAATGTAGAAAGCTCCTATGTGGAAATAGAATCGCTTGTTAGGGGGTACCACGATTACCAAGCTGTCTGGCAACCCTCCGTAGCTAAAGTTCTGCTTTTGCAGACAGAGCCCACAAACATCAAAGACAACAAAGTAGTATCCATTGTCAAAAACACTTTAGTTGTCGGCCATGTTCCTGCAAAACCATCGGTCCTTTTCTGTCAATTTTTGTCCAAAACATGTAATAAAGGGACGTACAGTGGAAGTTAATGGAGCAGTTGTGAATCGTGGTGCTGGATATGGCATGGAAGTGCCCTGCAATTATCGCTTGTAAGATACTAGAGCCTATGTGGAGCGTGTGCAGAAAATAATCCGTGAAAATTTAATACATGGATGTTAACTTGATTATGACATCATTATGCAGCATGTCCGCTTGTCGGTTGTATTGTGTAACAGCAGAAGGTGCACTTACGTAGTGTCCGGATTACGGAATATCGAGGTGTACGCAATTCAGGGGTGTAACAAGCGCATTGTCAACGTAACTTTTTTGGGACCTAGAGATGGTGTCCTGTTTATCGAGGTGTCCGTATTTCGGGGTTCCACTGTATTATCATCTCATGTGGTATATACATACTCCTCATTCATAACTGCATAACCAAAAATATCTGGCAGTAATATACCGGAAAAGAAAGAGCTACAAAAGGGTGGGTGCATTTTCTCGTTTGGCATATAGTCCAACCAAAGTCCAATGACCTGTATGGACGGTTAAACCTACCCTTATGCAAGCCATTGCAAGAGCCATTCTAGCCAGAGCTAAATATCCTGGGCATCATTCTGGGGAGTATGTTTGTACACCCAGGAGTACAACAAATTCAAGACTAATGCCATTTTGTCACTGTGCACCAGAACTGAAATCCAACAGCATATTTTTGTTTGTCGTGCATTTTTAGCTCTGGGCTGAAATAGGTAAGGTCTAGTTCCTTCTACAAACTCCTAACCAGTTTGCCAAAGTGAAGCTCCTCCAGTCACGCCTAGCGTATACCTGGCATGCCTCAGAGGACCTCACTTGGTTAGAAGTTTTTAGAAGGAACCAGACCTTACCTATTTCAGCCCAGAGCTTAAAATGAAAAATGCATGACAAAAATGCATGTGCTGTTGGATTTCATTTCTGGTGCACAGTTACAAAGTGGCCATTATTCTGAATGTCTGTACAGCTGTCTGTTTTGTGATAGATGTTTATGTGAATGTGTTGTATAGTGTGTTGTATATGTATTTTCATTATTTAAAATAATAATTATGTGTTATTTATGTATCAGCAATGCTTTCTCCTGCATAGCCATGCGCGAAGCCATCCTCACAAACTGTAGCAAATCCCAAGTTTTGGGGAATCTATATGGCAGACTGAGCATTGTGCTTGTGAGAGCAAACACCAGGGCTATCCTTGCAAGATCCTTGCAGGTGGCAGACATGCAGGTCGATGCAATGGACTACTGATCTTGCTGTGTGTAATTGTATGATGTATAAATCTAGTTGTATATGTATATGGGTTAGTTTCCGAGAAAATCAGTGTATTGTCTAAACTGATTACTTAGTTGTTTTGTGTATTTGTTGGATTTGTCTTCATTCATGTGTTTATGTAATAGCATGGAATTTCAAATTTTACATAGCACACCAACAAAATCAAAGTCTCAGCAGCAACCACCCCACACCCACACACCTCAACCCCCCTCCTCCGACTGCCGAAGCCCTCTCACGAGCGAAAGGCTTAGCCTCTGGTACACGATGGTGGTAGCCACATCCCATTTGGATGGCTAGACGAGCCGCAAGACGCGAGGATTGTTGTGCTTCTGTGTCCCAGCATCCATATGACTCCACAGCTAAGGAAATGCACACCCATCCAAGCTCAGCACACTTTGAGTCATTGGCATTATGCTTTCTCGCCTCAGCAAACAGAGCAGAAGACCCACACCTCACCCCCGCTTCAGTCAAAGTGATTGGGTTAAGCGGTGAAGTGAAAGTGAGGTCAAAAGCAGCAGGTTTGCCAAGGTGCCAGTTGTTGACAAGTACGTCAGCAGGACGAGAGTGCAGCCTGTCAAGACCAAGACCACCTCCAACTTCGACCTGACCTCCTAAGCAAGCCCTATGACAGGACTCCACAAAAACATCACGAAGGCTGTTGTGACACAAGACCACATCACCTCTGTGTTTGCACGTCAATGCATGGTGACCAAGTGGGTCCAGCCTGTGGTTAGGACAATAGGGACAGCATGAGTCAAATGAAACATCCATACCAAGCCACCACTTGATGGCGACCTGAAATTCATTAGGCTCTAGGTGCAGGTTAAGGCCTGGAGAGGGGATAACAGTAAGCCAAGAAGCAGCATGACGTGATGAGACTGATAATAAGCGAGCTCTATGTAATATTTAATCATTATTATTTTATAATAATATTTTTTTTCCAGGTGGCCATCAAATGGTGGCTTGGACTTGACACCTCAGAGGGCTCCCAATGTGCACTGTGCCCAGGTAGTACACTTGATCACCTTGGCCACCATGCAGTTACCTGCAAGTATGGTGGAGATGTGGTCTCTCGCCATAATAGGATTAGGGACATCCTGGTAGAGACCTGTCGTCGGGCGCACATAGGGGTTAAGGTAGAAGTTGGCAATAATCTTAGCAGAGACCACAGCAAGACCCGTCCAGCTGACATCTTACTTCCCAACTGGTTCTTGGGCAGAACTGCAGCATTAGATGTGAGCATCACCTCACCGCTTAATCCTGTCACTTTGTTGGAAGCGGGAGTGTCAGCCACTGCTGCAGCCCAGGCCACCGAGGCTAGGAAGCACCAAGCCAATGACCCTAAATGTTCTGAACTAGGTTGGGTATGTGTCCCTATGGTAGTGGAAACCTATGGGGCTTGGGGAAAGGAAGCCACAGCCATCATCTCTTCTGTAGCCTCCAGACATGCCACCTCCACATGCCGGCCAAAGTCCACCATACTCCACGAGATCTATGGTCGGCTGAATCTCAACCTTGTGTGTGCCAATGCCACAGCTATCCTTTCTAGGATAGCTCCTCCGCCATAAACCTTTTATTATCTGGTGCATATATATATTGAAATAAGGATGTAAATAATAATGTGCATTCATTTGAACATTTTATACAATAAATAAAAATAAATAATAATAATAATAATAATAATAATACACATACACTAAGTACAACTAAACTACTAATAGCAAGTTAGGAGGGTGGAAGCTCCCTGGCCAGGATGGCTCTAGCAATGGACCGAACCAGGACCACATTCAACCGGCCATTAATTTCAGCCACAACTACTGCCTTGGGGGAGGACTGGTGGATGGCTAGGAAGGATGCCAGCCTGGAGAAGGTATCATGTGCCTGCTTGCCCCAATTGCCATAAGTCTCCACTGCCAATGGGATGCAGGACCAGCCCAACTCTTGGCACTTGGGTCCATTGGAGTGGAGCTTGCGGGTCTCTGCTGCCAGGGCTGCCGCACCAGCCTGGTAACATGATTCACCCAAGATGACAGAGCAGAGTGGTGAGGTAATGGTCAGGTCTAGTGCCGCAGGTTTGCCTCTGTCCCAGCCAGCAATGAGGATGTCAGCAGGTCTGGTGTGGGCAAGGTCTCTGGTAAGGCCATGACCTCTCTCCACACTCACACTTAGGTGGGCACGACCACAAAGGTCAAATACCTCATCTCGTAGACGATTATGGCGTGTGACCACATCCCCCCCCCCCCCATGCCTGCAGGTCACAGCATGATGACCAAGAGGATCAAGAGCAGTATCAGGGCAGAATGGGCACATGGACCGACCAGAAGTATCTAACCCCATGCAGCCACCACCAAATAGCCATCTGGAACTCATTCGACTCCAGGTGCAAGCCCAAACCAGGGGAAGGGACCACTGATAGCCAAGAGGAAGCATGAGGAGCAGCCACTGACAGGAGGCGAGCTCTGTTAGCTGGAGAGGAGGATTCCAACAAGATGTGGAAATGTTGGGCTTGGATCAATCCTGACAAGACCTTCTGGTGAATGGGAGACTCCAGAGCAGAATTGACTGTAATGGCATAAAAGGGGGAGACCTGAGTGTTAAACATTGTCACTGCCTGTTTTAGGTGGATGTTATTAGCCTTGCCAAAGCCGGAGAATGACAGGGAGGCAATGAACACTGCAGCAGCATGGTGAGAGAGGGAGCGAAGACCCAGACCCCCAAATTTTAGTCCTAGCTGTGCCTGGCTCCAGGCATCATTGGTAACATTGATGGCTGAGCACATTACAAAGCACTGCTTGACCTCCTCATCAAAAGACCTTAGACCATCTGAGGCCAGGCTTGGTGGGGTAACCCTTGCTATGTGGACCATCCTGCAGAAGCTACCACACATGCGCAATAAGGAAACTGCTACCTGGAGATCGACTGCAGCAACATCCACTAGACCGGAGAGTAGCTTCCTAGACTCAGCACACCTCCCAGCGATAAACTTAGAACAGTGTAGATAATCCCCAATTGGAGCACCTAGGATGTCCAGATTAGTATTACTATTATTGTTAACTGAGATAATTAATAATAATGATATACATGAATACATTACAACCTATAAAGAAAGTTAATTAAGACCTAATTATCAACATCAAATTTCAAATAAAAACTCTATGTATAAGTTCTAATAAATCTATATATACTACAATTTATTATTTATATTAAAGAGTCTCTCCTCACTACACCAGTCTTTCAGAAATCCCTATCTAGTAAGTTAGATGACCATGTCTTCAACTTACTGCTGAACTCATCTTCAGTAGCAGACAAAGCACGTCTTTTGTCAGTTTCCTCTGCCCATGCAGCATCCTGGCTTTCAGTTGTGCCCTCCGAGAGCTTAGAGCTTCACATGGATCCTCCTGTTTTCCAGGTAGCCATCAAATGGTGGCTTGGCCATGATGTTTCAGAGGGCTCCCAATGTGCACTATGCCCAGGTAGTACACTTGACCACCTTGGCCACGATGCAGTTACCTGCAAGTATGGTGGAGATGTGGTAACTCGGCATAACATGATTAGGGACATCCTGGTGGAGACATGTCGTCGGGCTCACATAGGGGTTAAGGTGGAAGTTGGCAACAACTTAAGTAGAGACCACAGTAAGACCCGTCCAGCTGACATACTTCAGAATCTTCCTAACTGCTATTTGGGCAGAACAGCAGCATTCGATGTGTCTATCACCTCACCGCTAAACCCTGTTATTTTGTTGGAAGCAGGAGTGTTGGCCACAGCTGCTGCCCAGGCCACTGAGTCTAGGAAACACCACACCAATGACCCCAAGTGCTCAGATCTAGGATGGGTATGTGTCCCTATGGTCATTGAAACCTATGGAGCTTGGGGAAAAGAAGCCACTGCCATTATCTCCTCTGTAGCCTCTAGACTTGCCACCTCCATGTGTCGGCCAAAGTCCATCGTACTTAATGAGATCTATGGCCGACTGAATCTCCACCTGGTCAGGGCTAATGCTACAGCTATCCTCTCTAGGATAGCTCGCAGATCGTCTACTGCAGAGCTGTACTTTGTCAGTGTTGTTTCTGTATATACATGAATGAATACAATAATTTATAATAATAATAATAATAGTCATAATAATACATATACAGCACAATTGTAAGGTAATGCACAAACACGGACAATGTCTAAAAACAAGCCTGCCACAAAATCTAAATTGCACCCTAGGACCCCACCCACACACCAATGCACGCTGCTCCAGCCCTTGTCATCCGAATGTTGAAACCTTTGAGCGGGAGAGCAAGGCTCTAGCATTGCAGCGAACTAATGTCAGGTTGAGTCTTGATAAATGCTTGTGATGGCCTTTGACATGCTGCACTGCAACAGCAAAGCCAGGCGGGCTGCAAGGTGAGAAACTGAGCTCTGCGCTTCTTCACCCCAACACCCATAGGTCTCTACCGCCAAGAGGATGCAGACCCAACCTAGCTCTCTGCACTTGTGATCGTTGGCATTGTGCTTGCAAGCTTTGGCTTTCTGAGCTGCTGACCCACCTGTAGCTCCCACCTGTAGCTCCCACCCTGTAGCCCCCGCCCTGTAGCTTCCACCCTGTAGCTCCCGCCCTGTAGCTCCCGCCCTGTAGCTCCCGCCCTGTAGCTCCCGCCCTGTAGCTCCCGCCCTGTAGCTCCCGCCCTGTAGCTCCCGCCCTGTAGCTCCCGCCCTGTAGCTCCCGCCCTGTAGCTCCCCCTGTAGCTCCCGCCCTGTAGCTCCCGCCCTGTAGCTCCCGCCCTGTAGCTCCCGCCCTGTAGCTCCCGCCCTGTAGCTCCCGCCCTGTAGCTCCCGCCCTGTAGCTCCTGCTTCATTCAATTTGTTGGAGTTAAGCGGAGAGACTACTATTAAGTCAAGAACAGCTGGCTTGCCAATCATCCAGTTGGGTACCAGAATGTCTGCTGGCCGACTATTTGGACTATCAGCTCCAGACCCGTAGCCTACCTCAAGTTGACCACCAAGCCAAGCCCTATGACAAAATTGGGGAAAAAACTCCCTCAAGGCATTGTGGTGTGCGGTGCATAACAACATCACCACCCCCTTTGCATGTCACAGCATGATGCCCAAGAGGATCCAGCTGGTGGTTAGCATCAATTAATGTAGCTGCTAGGCCTGAAGTAAAACACTACAGAAAGAAATGTATGCGGGCATAACTTATAACGCCACTCTAGCATTATGTTTTCCTTGTTGGTTGAATTATATTCAGCTGGTATGATACCACTGATGAATGAACTCCATAAATGTTTCTTCACATATGTATACCTTTTTATGACTGTGCAACTTGTACAATTTTGTGAGCTGTATACATGTTTATAAGTGTTTCATAGCTACCAACTGGATACGTTGGATTTGCTATTAATTAATGGAGGTCTCATAACAGTTGCTATGTAACATCAGGTAGAACATTTGTTGAGCCTTTTAATTCATCTAAAAACTGCAGGAGAAGCAAGTCAATTGAAATACGTTTTGCACTTCCAAATCCAATTTCAAATTCGAAAACACATGACATCATAGTTAAAAGACTGCTTCAAACACTTTATAAGTTTCAAAAGGTGGCTACACTCCCACGTGCTGGTAAGCCGTTGTAAAGTGACGTGTGTTCTAAGGAGGCTACACAGAGAGGCCGAACATTTCCTAAAGAGAATGGCAGCCAACCCGGCTCACAAATGGGAAAAGCCCTATTCTCAAACATGTGGATATGTTAGGGCCCGACTGGCTATTGCTATCATAAGGGCAACCAGTTTGTGTCTAAGGGGCTCACGAGTGAAGTGGAGGAGTGGACTTGGGATGGATGATGGAGCACCTCTCTACTCTATTTTATAGATTGCTCATGCGCGCATAGCAGCATATGTATACTGATTTCTTTTTATTTATTTATTTTATTGTACATCCTGCTGTGCATATTAATCACTTCATTGTTCCTAAAAATAAAAAAAATAAAAATAAAAGTGTTCTAAGGAGGTTGCTAGGGGAAAATATTACGCGGCGCGCGCGTACTAAGTGCCCACCCGAGTTGAGTATAGTAGTATCCGGTGACCTAAAACATTAAAGCACAAAGTGACATCAGTCGCGTGATCGTTTTACGTCATATTGGCCTGGAGACGAGACCATCCCAGACCTAGTCTCGTACCCAGACCCACATCGCAGCTGCGGATGGATTACATCACCGCTACGCGAGTAGCGTAGCGGTGATGTAATCCATCCGGCAGCTGCGATGTGGGTCTGGGTACGAGATAAGGGGGTGGGGGGCACACACTGCAACGCGATTGGTCGCAAGAAAGGGGCGTCTCCTCCCGTCCGCTTGGGGTTTTACTCAGCGAAGGTTCTCTGTAGGTAGATTCCATCAGAAAAGTACGAGAACACTTCACTCGACCGACTTCCGCCTTTTTGTTGTTATTGCGAAGGCCAACGCGAACCACATCAGAACCAGGTGAGCGCATGAATCAGTGGATGGGCATCTGGAGAGTTGTTGGGTACGTCAATAGCGTATGAATGGACGACGTGACTCGTAACACGTAGTCTCGTTCCCAGACCCTCATACACAGCAGCGGATGGATTACATCACCGCTACATATCAGGCTGGGGACGAGACTACGCCATGTTCTCTTGGGCATCTGTTGGTGGCTTCATGGGATCTTCACTATGTTAAAAGTTGCCTGTAAACTTCAGTTTCTATTGTACTTCCATCTTGCTACCAATTACTACCCCAAGCTGTCTAACTTCTTAGCAAACATGCGTGGTGTGATATTGAATGGGGATGAGGGATGGGGATGAGGATGGGGATGGGGATGAGGATGGGGATGGGGATGAGGATGAGGATGGGGATGAGGGATGAGGATGAGGATGGGATGAGTGAGATGGGATGAGGATGGGGATGAGGGATGGGGATGAGGGATGGCCTCAGCAGTTCAAAAATTGGTGGCTAGCTCCCCTCTCTCTCCCTCCTTCCCTCTCCCTCCCCCTCTCCCTCCCCCTCTC